>JANIJI010000007.1:2522500-2957500 GCA_024500535.1 Leptonema lineaticorne
CTTCCTTTGAAAACGTTTGATATGTTCGTCTATAATTGATTTAGTTAGTTCGATCGAAAGGAAAACCTTGGAAAAGTCGTTTTCTCGTCGGAAAATTTGGCTTCACTCCATGCTGTAAAAGTTACATGATCCGGTTTTTGATTTATACGAGCGTAAATAGGCTCTCTCTCGTAACCGTGCACATTTCAAAATATAGAAATTGTGATGGAATAGTTAAAAAAAATGGAGAAAAATAGATATGGGGGAAATAAAATTATAATGAAAACTCGGCCTCGATCGCGAGCGAAAATTTGAGAAAATATTTACTTAATGATAATAAAAAAAATGAGTGTTTACGCATTTTCGCCGGAAAATGTAATAATTTTATATTGAACGGTAATGTGTAACTTTGACGTTAAAAATAGTTCTGATTTAAATTTTCATAAAATATATCTATATTTTTATTTTTGATACTGATGAATGATGCTACTCAAAAATATAATGAAAAATTTCTTTTGATCAATCACATTTATATTAAAAATGTATTATTATTTATGAATGGCTTAATATTAATTTATAAGATAAGTAAAATAAATGGTACGTTCGTTGAATAATAATTTGAATCATTTTTTTTATTTATCAAGAACATTTACTATTTATGTTTCTGGTTATAAAAATATGCAGAAATATCGTATCAATAGAAATAATAAATAATAAAAATGATTATTAAATTATAATATATAAACTTTCAAATACACGGTTACATATTTATATAATATATATATTTAATACATAAAAAATAATGTTTTTATATGATAAATAAACTACAAAATTCACCATAAAATTATATATATATATATATATATATATATATATATATATATATATATATATATATATATATAAAGAAACTGGCTACAATAATGAAAAAAAATACTAGTAATATAGAAAAGAAACAATTATATGTTTTATGAGGTTTAACAAGACAATTAATCATAAAACAGTTTACGACCATATCCATATGTAAATATTAATGCTAAAGCAATAAAATTTAGCTGTCTTGAAGTGCCAAACGATGTAATTATATTATTAAAATGCGGTAATTCATCATAAAAAAAATGATAATTCATCACTCAAAAAAAGAGCACAGCGCAAATTCAAAAATTATACAAACAAAAACATTAAAATCATATTCAAAAATTCATCTTGAAAGGGAATATACGAAATTTTTCATCGCAATAATCAAACATGATCTAAATGGTGAAATGCCATAAATTCAACGTTGAAAAGTTCAAATAAAACATAGCAATAAAAAAGCGCGCAACACCACAACAAATACAAAAAAAAATATACATAATAAAACTAGACACTTTTAATTAATATTAGTAACGAATTATGACCGTTTTTATTCGATAATTAATGACCGATAGAAAATATCAATTTTTCAAACGAAATCTATAAATTTCGAACGTCCATATAGGCGAAATAACGCAATAAATAACGATGGCATCTTCTCAATTGGCTACTTATTGACAGCCGGCAACAAACGCTCTATGGAAAAATCAAGGACTATTGCCACAATAAATTATTCAAATTTATAAAAACGGTGTGAACGAATATATATATATATATATATATATATATATATATATGACTGATTAAATAATGTACTAATAGCAATAGAAATACCGTATACGTATAATATTAATAGATTTTTTTTATTGATCTGAGAACATTTTTGACAAATATTCCATTAAATTATTGTGATTTACTTTCTTATTATATCTAAATTTTTCAATATCATTTGAATTTGAAAAATAAACAAAACGAATTTTATTATGCAAAGAAAACACGCTTTTATATAAATGTAATCATCAGCTGTAAAATTGAATAATAGAAAGTGCTTTTAAATTCAATTAATATTAACCATCACATTAAGAAAAAAATCTTCATCAGATGAATATCAATAATTATGTATAAAAATTATTTTATAATTATTTATTGTGTACAAAATTATCAAAAAAATATATGAATATTTCTTTCAAATTTTCCCACGATGTTCACCCGTCGATGAAAATTCGATTAAATCATCGTACGCGATATAATTAAGCAAAATTTCATCGCAAAATGTTGATAATCACTAGTCTACCAACTTTTTTTTTGAATAAATTTTCTAAAAACAATTCATACATACATAACAATTCGCGGTGCATCCTTCCGTTTGTCGTTTGCATATATATAGTATACTTGTATATATATATATATATATATATATATATATATATATATATATATATTGTCAGCGGTCAAAAAAAAAAAATAACAAGTCGTACGAATGTGCGAAATTCATGCACAAACATACTAACGATAAAATAAAATAAAAATAATTTGCATAGAAGCGGCAAAAATGGACAGCGTTCCGAAGAATTAAATTTGTATGGAAAAATAACGCCGTTGCGGAGAACAATTCGTTTGTCAAAGATAAAAATTCAATTGGCCCTGACATTTGTGGAACATATGAATAATAAGCAAAAGACATTTGTCGGCAACCTTTTAAATCGGATAAAAAACACACACACACACACACACACACACACATATATATATATATATATATATATATATATATATATATATATATATATATATATATATATATATTAAAACGGATGTATATTTTATCATTTGTTATATATAGTAAACGAAATCGGTTCACGAAAGATGCAATTTCGAAAAAATAATTTTCATTATAAAAATATATGTTATCAATAATTTCGATTCATTATTTGTGGAAAAAATATATATAAATAAAAATGATGGTTTACAAGGAAATAAAATAAATTAATTGCAATATAAAAATAAAGAAAAACATGTATTATTAATTTTCTCATTGCCATCAATTTTCAATCGCGAAATGAATAAAAACAAAGAAAATTAACCGAAAATCAATACAAAAATTTTAAAAGACGCAAAAAAAACAATTAAATTAAATATTATTGCATCTATCTGAATTAATATGAATATTTTAATCTAAAAGATATTCATTAATAATAAATGCTGCATAATTAAAAATTTACAACACTTAAAAATATAATGTGATATATTAACAGATAAACCACTTTACATTTATAATATACTAAATTCATATTAAAAAATGTAAATAAAATAAATTAAAAATACATTATTCGGATATAAGTTAACGGAATTACAAAGATTGACTAACATAAGACTGTTTCTTATAATATATTTTTTATCAATAGTATTTCTAACAATTACTTATTAACAATTAGTTAGGGTTTCAAAATGATAAACAAAATTTTATTAGAAATTAAATATTTAACGTATTATTGTAATAATCTGAAATTTTAGACAGATAAAAAGAACAATTACATTATACATAATATTATTTACGGATTTTAAATTAAAAATATACATATTTATCAACTTTATCGTCAACAATAGCACGGCATATATATTTACACGTCACATTGTTATCGCAAATGCAAAAATTTTCTTGTGACCGGGACTCAAATGAATCATTAAATATAATTTATATTAAATATCATATAGTAAAATAATTGTCTATTGCGGAGAGCAAATAAAAAAAAATGTATAAATTGCAGTAATATTGCACGATTCTGCTATTCCATTCGAGATCAAATAAAAGGCTTTTAAATAAATTATTGTATTTAAAAAAAGTGTCACAATAACAATACAAATACCTTGACTTCGTTATATTTCTGAGAAATTGATATTAAAAACCGCTTATAATTTATAGTAAACTCATGTATAGTTAGTTTTACTGTAAAGAATGTGCTTAATATGCGATGCAAGTAATTGTAAAAAAAAATATATGTATATATATTTTATTGAATGCAATTTATGTGATGTGTATAAAAATACCGATTGGAAAATTTTTATTTTGTGTATTTGCTATTAAAATTATATGTTATGTAGGATTTTTTTGCATAATTTAAAATATATCTTAATACTTTGGCAGTTGATTAAATATGAATCGCTTTTAAAGCTGTTTAAATTTATAAAAATTGCATTAATTTACAAATTCTAAACTAATTATGAATAATTAAATGTATGCAATTTACAAAATTAAAAACTTGAAAACATAAATAGTAATTTAAAAAAACTAAATATTGACCTTCGTTATATTTTAAATATAAAAATAAAAAAAATGCAAATATTTTCATTATTATTATATCTAAATGAAATAATATTAAAATATAATTAATTTTATTACTGTTGATTTTTGTTTAAAATATTGAATTTGAAATTTTAGATTAAAATCATACAATAAATCTTTTAATTTATTTTATCCAGCAAAAATTAACAATATATAATAAAATTAATTCAGCTAAATAAATTATTGAATAAAAATCCGGGAAATAAACTACATTATCGTATTATAAAAATAGTAATTTCATATAATTCTGAAATTATAAAACTATATAAAATTTTTCAAATATTTCACAAAAAATACATCTGGTAATTTTATACAAACAATACAGCAAAAAATATAAATATTTAGATAAAATACAAAAACTTGACTGTCTACATACAAATTTCCGCGTATGGATAAAATAACTATTTTCCAATTTTGCAATAAATATTGAATGTATTATATAAACATATAATATTTGAATTCATTGACATATGATATAAATTACTTAATAACAGTTATTAGTGTATAAATAAAATTTTGAAGAAAAATAATACATAAAATTCAATTTAGATTAGAAAAAAAAATGCTACAAAAAATATAATCACAAACGCATAAAATTAAAATGCCTATACCATATAGAAACAAGTTTTTCCATATGCGAAAATGAGAATCGAAACGTCATTTTGATGAAAACGACATTCCGTCGGAAAATTCACCAGAATCATTTCATTGCACTAATTCAGCGGAAATTTTTAATTAATGTCGCGTTTCAAATCGATTGCATTTTTTTTAATATCTAATATAATTTCTATTAATTTACTGAATATTAAAATTTCGTATTTAGAGATATTTTTCAAAATTAATTAAGTCAGTTATCAAGTTATGACCACCTCGACTTACGACGAAAAAAATTCATATTTTTTTTAATGTATCAATTTTTTATGGTTTTCGTCACACACACACATATATATATATATATATATATATATATATATATATATATATATATATATATCTAATATAATCTGTATACTTTTGACGATTGACTGCGCTTCTAAAATAGATTGATCAAATGATAATCAACTATAAGCCACAATAATGTTATATGTATACATATTAAAATTAGAAGTAAAAGTCATCATATTTGTTTATTATATTACATTATTTGACTTACATCCAAAATTGCGAAACCAAACACCGTCGTAAGTCGAAAACCGACTGTAAATTGAAAATTATGAGATTTTTCATATATTGAATACTTTAAAAAAAACTATATTTTCATACGAAAAAAAAATTATTTATAGTTATATTTTAAAAATATGTTTTTAAATCATAATTTATTATTATTATTAAATAGTTTTACACAAATTAATAAAACGAAATATTGATTCTAAATCTATTAAAAAATATATATATAAAAAATAACATATGGAACATTTTTTCCATATTCTGAATATTTTCAATATTCAGAACAGATTTTTCATCAATTTTACTATAAATATTATTAGATTGGAGAACTTAAAAAAAAACTGAAAAATCTAATTAATAATTATAATTTAAATTCCATTTAATAAACTATTTAAAATTATGACCATAGATAAAATGTATATAATATGGTTAATGTTGATATTTTGAACATGTTATGGCCAAATTGTAAATGTTGATATATATATAAAGTTTGCATAAATTTAGCGAAAACTTACTTGACGCAACGTAAGCGCTACGGGCAGAGAACGTATGCCGACGCGCGATCGTCACACGCCGTCGTAACACCACAACAAAAACAAAAAGATGAACAAAACGACGATGTTGATGATGATGAACAACAACAACAACGGCGACGACGCAACGACGACGAGCACAAATAACAACAACAATAACAACAACAACGATCGCGATGACAACCGGCCGAACGATTCGGCGCCGATAACGCGCCCTTTTCAATATACGACGACACCACAGAAAACTGACCGGCGACAACGAAGCGCATATTATATTATAAGTATACCGGGTATTTTATATTAGCGATTCGATAATATAATAATAATAATAAACAAGTATCACGTGTAAATTACGCGTTTTAATTTATTTATTATTATTTATTTATTTTTGTATTTTTTTTTTTTTTAGTAGCACTTTCGTGCTTCGACGACAACCGCGCGCGACCGCGAACACCCGACAACTCGGCGAGATAATATCGCGCGAACGCGTATCGATCGCGACGCGGTCACGCCCACCGAAACCGCGTGTCGTCACCTTGGCGCGCTGCGATTGGTCGACGATGACGACATCTCGCGCGCCATTGGCGATTCGCGAAAAACACGGACAGATATGCGCGCGCTCGCAAAACGCGTTCGAAAAATGTGCATTTATCGGATGCCCGTCGCGCGTTATCCGTTTTTATTACGAGCGCGAAATTTGCGGTTTGACGTATTTTTTTTTTACATCATATTTGTTTAATTTTCTAATATGGAATTATTACATTATTTGTTTTGTTTTGTTATTTTTTTTGTTATTTTTTTTTTATTCGAGTACGTTTTCTAATGTTACAGCTTTTACCGGAGCGACGCGCGAACGTCGCGAACTGCGGACGATGCGATCTGTGTTCTAATCCGGGTGTAGCGATCGAAAACATTTTTTTTTTAATATTTCAACATATATTATAATACTTAACTATAATGAAAAAATACATATTCTGAAAAATCTGAAATTCTCGTTCAGATTTCATATAACTGATTCACTTTTTTCAAGGTCAAATTTTTTGCAAATACTTTTATTTATCATATTATCTAACTTTTTATTTGTACTAATATCTTAAATTTAACCCGTATATAATAATTTGTAGAAAGTCCTGAACGATTTACTTTTACATTACCTCAATTAGAACATTATTTAAAATTCAGCAGGTGTCGCTTATGTGTTCAATTTTCTTCAGCGAAATTATTTTTTAATACATTAAAGTATTGAATATAAAACTGCTAAAAATACTTTAAATAAACTATACGATAAAAAATATTCAGCGTCACAAATTTTAATAAAAAAAAGTTCACATCTACAAAATACGCCTTATAAAATATATATCATATTTTAATATTCTTTTAAGTTAGAAAAAGTTATAACAAATTTAAAATTATATATGTTAAATTGATGGGTTTTTTTTAACTCCCATTGATTAACAATATTTTTTATTAAGATTTACAAAACTGTAAAAGATTGTAGAATTAGAATTTTTAATTATCTAATTATGATTAATTTTGAAAATTTTAAATATACACTAATTATTTTTATAAATATTTAAAGATTACATAACGAGTATAAAAATATTATATTATGATAGATTACAACAAAAGTATTGAATTCTATTATTTCCGATTTACGTAGGATTTCTAATTATAAACTGAAAAATTGATAAAGCTAAAAACTGAAAATCTACATGTGAACTGTATTTATAGTACAACAATTAGTCATTTGACGTGATTTATTTACGAATTTTATAACTTGTTTATAAATAAATATTTCGCATACAAAATATAATTAAAATTTATATTGTACATATTCAAATCGGCGTACTTAGAATTTGATTTGAAAATTACTCATAATTAAACGAAAGATAATATTTGCCATATCTACAAAATTCGACTGGGCATAATTCATCGAAAACCTCCAGAATAAACAATATGAAAAATTAAAAATCGTAACGAACGTTAATTAAACCACAATGTCAACATAATGTTTACACAAGTGCTTTACCGATCACATATAGAAAATATAATAATTTTCCAGCGCAAATTTATTTACACATATAATTATGCGCCATTTTTTTTTCTCATACTTTCGTGCGACGTTTACAATGAGTCGATAACGAAATGTCAAACAAAATCGTGTAAACTAATTTATATTGACGCATATTCCGATACAATTATACAAATATTTACGTTTTCACTGCGCAATGACAGTTGATAAACGATGCTTTATGAGTTTAATTGATGTTTATTAAAAGAACAAATTGTTTTCTTTAATAATTCGTGTTTGAAACCTGATTCGACAAAGTGACGGTTCAAAATATATATTTTATTAATTTCATATACTATTTCGTATATTAAAGGTTTAAACATTTTATTCAAGTCTTAAATAACAGATTCATTCATACTGTTGATGAATGAAAAAGCTTGCATCAATTAACGTATTAAATCGTCTTTAATAATATTATATAAATTATCAGTTTATACTATTTGAAATAAAATATATTTTTCTATTGCTCATATTTAATATTATCAGTTATAATTTCGCTCGTATGCCATAACTTCACGACCACTATCACATCAACCATACATTCTCCAACGTATTAGCGCAAAAAGTGTTCGATTAAAACACCATAAATAAATAAAATAAAATAACACGTTGCGAATGGTCAGGTTTTTAATCATTATCCGTTCAAATAACGGCCGACATTTAACAATATACAAAAAAAAATTAACAAAAAAAAAATATATATATATATATATATATATATATATATTAATTTATATATTTTAAATATATTATTTTTCAACTATAGTGATACGCGATTCGCATTATTATCCAGTAGATCCTAAAAGGGATCTTATTCCGGTCACACATAGTTAAATAAACCATAAGCAGTCCCGGCACGAAGTTTTTCTATTGAATTTTAAATTCATATAATGCCACCATAGTTCGATTGATCGTAAAAAAAAAATAAATAAATAAATAAACAAATCGTCTAAAATATTCCGAACTCGTACCGATCGTTAGTCAAAGAAAAATGTTTTATCGTGAAATTCCGCGAAATTATAACATTCGGTTAAAGTCAAAGGCTTATTTATATATACTATATATTATATATTATATAAAGGCCAAAAGGGTTATTAGTTCATATTATATTATATTTAATTATTTTTATTTTTATATAAGAAAAGAAAAACGTAAATTATCATAATTATAAATAGAGTGTTTTATTATGAATATTTTGCATATTTGTCGACGCTTATTGAAATCATAATGAAATGCTTTAGATATTAATCTGCATATTTTCTTAATTAGTTTTATAGAATTCGCATGTCTCGCCTTTCACCCTTCGATTTAATAGCTCTATATAATTAAATAAATTCAACTTATAATACGAGTTAAATATACTTTTTTTTTTCATTAATATGTGTTGAATAATATAAATTAAACAAGTGTTTCAAAGTTTTATTATAGAAATCAAACTGAAATTCAATCTTAAACAGTAACCTAATGAATTTATAAATAATCAAAAATTAATTATCGATGTTATTAACAATAATATAAATTTCCTTGAATTTCAACAAATCAGAAAAAAATGAAATATTTAATATATAAATGTTATTCAATTAGTTAATCACAATTAATGCTACTATTTTTAGTACAAAAAAAACTATTACAAAATCATGATATTTTTTTCATATAATACGTTTTGAAATAATAAAAAAGTTGATCATTCCTGAAATAAAAAAAAACCGTAATACATACAAAACATGAACTTGTTCACAAAGTCAAATACTGCTAGTTTTATATTAAAAAATATAGTAGAAACGATCTGAAGACTTGAATATAAATTATAATATTTCGCGACACATTTACAGCAATTATATTCAAAACAATTCAAAGCGAACATTATTCATAGCTTCTATTCGCGATATTTTCTATTAAAATTCATCGAATATAATAAATCTAAAATATCAACGATTTCATACGAATATTCGCCGTACATTTAATATAATTTATAATATATGTTTTAACGATGAAGACAATTTATATAACGTTTTGAAGTATTTATAGTAGAATTAAAATAGCAGTTTAAAATACACTGAAAAATTAATTTTATTTATAAAAATATTGTTCACTTGAATAAATTTATTTCATACATTAAAAAAATTTAAACACATTAAAATCATATTTTTATTATGAATAATGTATCTTATGTAATCTATTAACATTGCATATTTAATAAAAATTATGAAAAAAAAAACCGTTTTTATTTTACTAACTTATATGATAAACTATGATAGTTTTTAAAATAAATCGATTGTTTTATATACCTCGTACAGCTCAAAAACCACGAATTGAAAATCACTTATTTAAAAAAAATATTTATGATCCATTTTAAAGCTTCTGCAATGAAAGAATTGTAATTTTATTTAACCGATAAAATAGTAAGTTTTATTAATATAAAATCATATATAATTTTGTATATGATATTATTATTATTTTTATTAAAATATATTTTTTGTATATCTATAGATAAACAATTCATATTAACTATTAAAATATGATTTACTTTTTCTTTATTAGTAGATCATATTTTTTTTTCAATATAATTTTATTCAAATTAATATAACTCAACATACTTATTCAATGCATAAATCATAAAAAATATATATATTATAATAATTCACGCGAAACTAATAATCCGTTATATCGTAATATTACAACTTCTTTATTTATTTATTTTTATTTTCAACAATCGTCATTTATCGTTTTCGTTATAATAACGTCCAGCCTGAAGTTACATCGTTAATACATCACAAAGACCTTTATTCAAAAACGTCGCAACGATTTAATTTTATTATTATTAAAATCGTCCATTTATAAATTCCGGTAACGCTTTCAAGATATAACATCACGATTGCATAAACCAGCGATAAACCTTTAAAATGTCGTCCGAGCTTTTTGATATTAGATCCGCACCGTTTAATTTAATGTGTTGCATTCCCTGTTCTAAACGAAAATTCCTAGAAAACAATCTATTATGCATATACATTTATATATATGTATATATATAATAGACAAATTGACACAGATATCAATTAGGATAAAACCTGGAACGACGTCAAATTCTATTCGTTTATCCTATTTTACTTATACATAATAATAATAAACACTCACTTATGAATGCACGCATATAAATAAATAATTACACGCCTATAAATGCGGCATCTAAATTCCTATCCATATTAGTCTTAAACCGGAATTATATTTTTTTACATATATATATATATATATATATATATATATATATATATATATATATATATATATATATATATATATATATATATAATATAGCCAAGTGGAAAAATTATATATATCTTGTTTTTATCTCCTCCTCTCTTTGATATATCATATTTGAATCTATCGAAATGTGAGTCACAAATCTACGTTCAAATTATATAAAGGTTATTTGGATTGTAAATTTTGTTGTGTTATAATTTGTTTTCAACGTTAATTGTTATTGAGAAAAATTAATGTGTCGTACATATTTTATATACGAATATTTTATTAATAAATGTCGCATATGAAAAAACAACAAACTTTATGTATTATATCAATGACTCTTAACATAGAATTTATTGACTTTTAACGAGATAAAGTGCTTTTATAAATGACCGCAGAAGTTTAACAAATGTATCCACATACAAATTGTTAAATGGTTCCGTTTATGAAAAAGATCAAAAATATATTTTAAATAATTGCATGTTCAATAGAAATAATTGAACCTGCAATTAAATTAAAAATAGATTAGAAATCTTATTTAAAAAATATATCTTTATATATCATTTCTGTTTTAAATAAAATTCTATAAATTCAATTGTGTTTTTTTTGCAAATTATATTACACTTTTTTTCAAATATTTAATTAACTATTATTGTTATTTTTTTATATATATAAAAGAGAAACCTCTGCAAAACAATAGAGGTAATTAACTTTGATTTACTATCAATCCACGATTGAAAATATTTATAATATATAAATAAATATAAGATAAAATAATTAAAATGAAAATAATAATAATAATAATAATACAAGTAGAACTACTTTCAATTAACGTTTTATAATTGCAAAACGGACAGGTTTTTAATTGAACATCCTCAAACTTATATCGCTTATATTTAATCCTAGCGAACATCTGATATCTATCTTATAATTACTATATAAATACGATATTTAATCGCTTGAATATAATGTAATAAGGTAATATTTATTCAAGATTGCATCTTTATATATTATATATATTTATATTTTCGATCGTTCTTATGTTCATAGGTTAAGATTATCAATCAAATCGACAATGATATTTTATCAATCATACGAAAAAACTTTTATAAGTTTTATGAAGAACATTTATTATAAATATACTAATATATAATAAAATATATTTTATTGAGCAAATGATTAAATTTACTTATATATTTATTAACTATTCAAATTCATCTCTTTTTTTTAGTAAAATTGGCGACTTGACCTCAAATGAAATTGGTACTCCATATATTGAAAAAGCTCTAAATTTTAAATAACTATATTAAAAAGAATTAAAATATTAATAAATAATAATTAATTTAATAGCTCTGTTAAAACGCATTTTTAATGAAAATTCACTTATAGCGTAAATTTGACAAATATATAAAATTCAATATTTATTAATAAAGAATATTCCATAAAAGTCAATATACTTCGTAAATGTTTAAAATAATATTATAAATAAAATTTCTTCACAACCGGTCTCATTATTTAATACCGTTTTAACGGCGATATTTTAGTTCAAAGGTTACCGTGAATTATATTAATTTACGTTAAATCCGGTATATTATCGATTCCCTAAGAGCTTGAATTATTTCATTAATGCAAGCGCATTTATAAACAGTAAATTTGCAAATTCATTGCAAAACTTAAATAATTAAACACGATAGAAAAATCGTTAAAAACGAAATATTACGATTTCAAAAAGTTCAAAGGTGATTTTAATCGTTTATTTTTTTTTTATAACTTAATTAATTATGTGACAAGTTGTAAAAATCGATAAAGTATCATTCCTACAATAGAATATATTTATTTTACATATGATATTTAAATTATTTATATTTTTTTAGATGTCTGCGAAGAATTTATGAATCGAAAAACGCAACACTATATAAGTATGAATATGTGTTACTTGGATCGTTTGCATGTCTAAAATATTATAAATCATTCTGAATTTGTAAATGTTTTGATCGAATTTGGAATGCGATTATTCAGTCTGCTTTTGTGATTGAAATTTATAAATTCTTTCGATCATTTCAATATCTTATTAAAATGTATTAATATGATGTAAAATTTCAAGTTGCAAAATAAAAATTTTGCCAAATATTTTTTACTGAAAAAAATATTTATTTTTTTAATAATAGAATATGAAAAATAGTTTTTTTGGTTCAAACTTGACAATTATACCAAAAAAAATGACTAAAGTTAAAATTTTTAATACATATCGACATTAAATGATAAAACGATTATTCAAAAAATCCATATATTCTATATAATATTATTAAATATCAGTGATATATAAAATATTAAAATATAAGATTTAATTTATAAAATATTTAAGTTTAGAGTAAAAAATTCGCCAATAACGCTGGAGAAGCGTTTCGAGTGCAAAAGGTTAAATTTTTAGAACGAAATATTATAAAAAAATGTATATATAATAATGAAATAATTTTAGAAAGTTCATAGATCTATATCTAAATACTTTTTTAATATATTTTTCTTAAAATTATAAAATTTCGCGATTTTTACCATATCACCAAAAATAATCCATAAAACGAAAAATAGTTAAAAAAAAAGCAATATAGAAGTTAGAAATGATAAATAACGATACAAAATTGAAATTTGTTAAAATATAAAGATTAAAATACTATACTTTTATACGCACGAGTTAAATTTTAAATATATCATTGAAATATTTCGAATCATTGAAATCTTTCAGCAGATTCCAACATTAAAAACACGTCAAAAAAAAAGTAAATTAAAATAATAATAATAATAATAATAATTCCAAGAGTCTTGTACCAGATTTAATTTTAAAACGTCAAACCGTAGTAGTTTTCTTTATAAAGCCAAAACCGTCGGACATTGATTGAGTTACCGTGTCGACATTATTCATGTCCGTTATTTCGTGAAGGGTATATCTTTTCACGCGAACACATTAATTTCTTTTCATTTCTTTGTCCTGTCAATATCTAGTCTATACTATTCTATTCTAATTCTGGAAACGTCTCATTAGATGCGCGCCAGTCGGGTTTTTAATGAGACCATCAATATTTGTGATGCTAGACTTGCACCCTCTTTGTTCTCAAAAAAAATTATTTCGTGACCATAAATCGTCTTCATAGAACAAAAATATATATGTGTGTTTTAATAATTATGTGAATATAAAATAATAAAAGTATTTTTTTTTCTATTCATTAACTATATTGATTTTTTTATATATACAATCAATTAAATCCTATATATATTACATCATATTAAATTATTACTGCATATTTATATATATTATTAAATATTGTATAACTTTTAATTGAATGATTTTCCATAATTATATAATATCAAATTTCTATAAAATAGAAAAAAAATACTTTCAAAGCAAACGTTTCATATTTATAAAATATTATTAATATTAATCGTATTTCTATAAAATCTATTCATATTAAATCGACAATTGAATTTTTAGATTTTCAACTAAAATTTAAAATAAAAAAATGTCATATTTTCATTAATATATATATATATATATATATATATATATATATATATATATATATATATAAATATTAATTTAGAAAAATCTAATGAAATTTACATATGAAAAAAAAATTGCAAATATCCAAAATGAAAATTAATACAAAATATTTTTATTATATATGCATATTTAAAAATAAATATATATATATATATATATATATATATATATATATATATATATATATCTGAAATATTGAAAATAACTATAAATGATACGAAAACGTTTATAATTCTATTTCTTGAAAGGAAAATAAACTTTTCAATAAATCGGAACGTTGTCGTCTGTTACGTGATTTAGATGAAAATAAGCACAAAGAAAACTAGGCACAGCGATAAATAATTCAAGATTTAAGTGCGTTTAATGAAATAGAGAATTCTCAATAAGAACTGAATTAAATATACATGTTACCGTAAATATAATAAGTAAAAAAAAAATATAAATAATTATCACAAATTTTACATATAAATTATAGAGTGAATTAAAATAATATTATTATATTTTTTTTTTATAATGCATACCACTTTTCTGTTGTCCACGTGTAATCAAACGAACAAGTGCGTTACTAACTGACCACATTTAGCATTGAGAGAAGACTTAATTTCAAACAACTATACGTGATATATAATTTATCACATTTCAAATAACATATATCGCGTTATTTTCTTTCGCGTCAACACATTCGACTAATCGAATCGGTCTTTTCACTTTGATGTTTCTATGTTTTAAATGTACGGCCCTTTTAATGTACCAAAAAAAAAATATATGAGATTTTTATTTTGATAAAAATAACGGATGAGAATATATATCATGTTAAAAAATATATATATATTAAAAAGATTTATTGGAGCGACAAATGTTTTGGTCCATTTATAAAACATCCGATTCCGATTAGTTATGTTATAATAAAATTGACCGATATTATCAAACATGGAATATTTCACTAAATATATATATTTAAAATAAATATATCGTATATTATTATTATACGGAAATGAGTACATTATTTATTGAATGCAATTTCCTTTGATGTTTAATTATATATACAATTATTGCTTGAATATATTCTTATCAACAAAGATGGATGATGAATCATCTTTGTAATTATGCAAATATATATACGAATGTCCAATTTTTAATCACCTTTTAAAATATTGTGAAATATATTAATGGTTTAGAGATGACTGAAAATATATATTTTTTTTAAATAAAATCTAAATATTTTAACATCATTACCTGTCAACGTTCATTTTGAACGCGACAGTTTGAGTATTTGTGATTTTTTTTCTTGACATCGTGTTGATTTTAGTTGAAAGATGATTTTTGGTTTAAAATAGTTTATTATAAATTATGTTATAATTATAACAAAAAAAAAGTAACATATATGTTTTTTTTCTCATTTCCATTAACATTATATTTGTGAATTAATGAAAAATATTTGATATTAAAAGATTTAAATAAATATGATTTATATTGATCGGTTTTTTTTATTCAATATTAAAATACATTATTTCTATGAAACATGTTTATGCAAAATAAAAGTGTGGCGAATTAATAATTTTAAATTAAACATTGCACGCTCGTTGTGACGATAAATATCACAAATTACTCACGCACTATAAATAAAATAACATTTTGCATAATCCTGCGGATAAAATGTAACAAAATGTCGGAAATATATCAAAGACATCGATTTCATGTTTGAAAATACAGAAGCGGGAAAGATGAAACCGTATTTATGAAACGCATCGATGAAAATATCCCACTTTTATTTGTTATTATTATATTTTCTTTGATGTATAAATTTATATTTTATTTATTATACACAATTTTATTTTATTCTGTAAATGACACGAATCTGTTTTTATCTAATCAGCTTATCAGAAGCAACACAACAGCGCCATCTATTATTATTTACGGACATTTAATGTATTAAAATAAGCATTTTCTAACATTAAAATTGCATTAATAGCTTTCCTATATTTTTGTACATTTTTTGAAGATATTTACTATAATCAATAAAAAAACATTTATAAGTCAAAATTTTTGATCACATGACAAATACTTTGATTGTTAATTTGTGATAAATAATGTAATATATATATATATATATATATATATATATATATATATATATATATATATATATTATTAGTGATTAATTACGATAGATATCTTCAACAGCTAGCTGTAAAAAAATATATTTATTTTTAAGTATATTCAATAATTATATTTAGTAGAATATAAAATCGTTAACTAAAAATACCTGATATAAAAATCTCTCCAAAAATATTATATAAATCAAACAGTAAAATGCCTGTAAAAAAACGCAATTGGATAATTAATTAATTATTTTCCATTAATACAAATGGTTTTTATTCGCGTTTTAATTTGATCGACGTGTGCAAACTGCAATTTTTTTTCCGCGTGCACAAAAGGATTATATTCGCATAAAATAAAATTTTAGTGTCACAGGTCAAGGTGTATAAAAATAAAATATAATAAATAATATTCGCGTGTTCGATTCGAAAACTTCGTCACGTTTTTTTTTTCGATTATTTATCGTATATATATTGACATCGAAAAATGTGTGCGCGTGTGTGTGTGTGTATGTAATATATGAGAAAAAGAAGGTCGCTGTTATATATGCCAATAATTAAAAAATTACCTGAATAAACATGTACATGCTATTAAAGTAAATTATGTACAAATCGAAAAAATAATTCGACACGAAAAACGCGAACACAGACATCTCATTTTGTAAAGAGTCACGATTTTTTACTTTTAAAAGTACCATTTTGATAAATATTGAAGTTGGCGAGGAATTTTTGAAGAGTTCAAGTCCCTATATTGCGATCTACGCTTGATATTTTATACATTAATCGATGACATGCATAATTTTAATAAGTAAAGATGTATTTTTTTTTTATATTTTTAATTGCGATTTTCATCTATTTGAAATATTATACGAAATGTAATTGATTACAAATGAAATTATTCATCAACGATATATATTTAAAAGTAAGATTTAGTATCGATATTTCGACTGTATAATTAATATAATTGCGTTTTTGTTCATAATATATATATATAAATTACCATTTTTTTTATTTATTATTATATAATAATTGATTATTTTTGTAATACATTAAACCAGTTGTAAATAAAATATTTTCAAAATAAATCTATATATGGAATTAATAAAAAAAGAGTAAATGATCCAATTTTTAAAATTATGAAGAATATATATATATATATATAATTGAATTCAATTTCAAATATATATTACACTGATGAAATTTATTATGTATATAAAACATTTTATTACTATTTATAACACATTGGCGTCTGAATAAATCAATATTATTTATTTAAAATTATGCAAAACGATTAAAAAAAAAACATCAACATAAATAAATATCAGCAATTGTCGATATGACCCATCGAACAAAGAATATTTACAATTTCAATATTATGTATATATAAAATACTGCCTTCGGGCTACCTTTCCTCATCACACCGAAGGTGGTCCACTGAAGAGTTTACGTCTTCGTCATCGTCAATATAGAACCAAAATGACTGATCGTATACTATAATATAATGTCGCGCGAAACGTAAAACGTGTCATTATGCAAATGATTTGAAAAAACGGACAAATCCGGGCCATATTAAATTACTATCTACTATATGTCTGTTGTGTGTTTGTGCACGCTTTACTATTTTATTATTATTATTTTAATTTTTTTTTTTTTGTTCACGAAGGATAATCTGATGATCATGTGTTTTAATCGCCAAGTACCCCGCCTTAGCTGCACCCACTTGACATACTCGATGGTCAATTATTCGAAACGCGTACAGGTTTTATATACATTATAAGTATGCTTAAAACGATTATATATATATATATATATATATATATATATATATATATATATATATATATATATATATATATATATTGTTACTATTATAGTTACATTTAAAAACTAGTATTGTTATGTTGGGTTCTTCTAATTAGATTGTTTTAATCGATTAACTATTTGTATATATATATATATATATATATATCAATACACACACACAAATAGTTAGGTGCTAAAATATACTTAAATAAAGAAAAAAAAACTGAATTGATATTGAGAACGTATTAATTAATACAAATTTATTATAAATGACAATTAGATGATGTTTTTCAGAATTGAAGTTAATGTGTGAGAAAGACTTGGTTTTAAAAATAAAAATAAAAAATCTGTCAAATTGAATTATATATATATATATATATATATATATATATATATATATATATATATATATATATATATATATAATGAAATAATTATAATTTATTTTTTTCGACTACTTATATAGGTTTTTTTTCCTTTATTTTCATTTTCTGATTTTCTTAATTATATATTATATTTAGAAATCAAAAATAATTTTTGATCAGAAAACTATAAATTTATAGTACAAAAAAAACGTAATACAAATTTGTATTTACAAATAAAACAACTTGAACCATTATTAAAACAAAAATTTTAAAAATCTAATTTATATAGGATAATTATAAGAGAAAATATTTTTTTCTAAATACATCTTACCAATATTTAATAAATAAAATAAACTGAAAAAAATTTAAATTTACAATTCATCATGATAATTAAAATATTCTTTATATAATAATTTATATAAACATCAATGTTTATATTATTACAATATTACACAACAACAACAATATATATATATATATATATATATATATATATATATATATATATATATATATAATTAACAATTATACTTTAGGATAAATAAAACTTTAATCAATAAAGTTGTCAAAGTAAAATGTAAAGCCAGAAATTTAAATCAATTATAATAAATAAAATTATATATATATATATATATATATATATATATATATATATATATATATATATATATATATATATATATATATATATATATATATAATTTAGAATAATTCGTAAAGACTATATTTTGTATGGAATTCTACTGGAATAATGTGTGTGTTTTATTTACCATGTCTGCGGTTCTCAAATGACAGTGATTGTTAATAATTGTTTATAAAATAAGCGGCTATTATTTGTGGCGCTTTGAAAATGCCTTTGATCAAAATAATTGTAGTTGGCTATACAACATTATTTTCATGACACGACGCGCTTACGCGTTCTTCGTGTTTCGGCGCACAAAGGGTTTAACTGCAAACGTTAAAATATATTATATATATTATATATGAATATCGGACACGTTTCTTCAATAGTTCATCAATATACGCCGACAACAATAATAGACTAAATAACTAAAGAAGTCATTATTCGTATAGTGAATTATTATAAAATGAATAATATAAACATTTCTAAAATGACACAGAAATCATTCATATTGTTAATCTTTTTTTTATTTTTGAGTAATAATTTTGAAAAAAATATACAACATCTTAACGTGTATTATAGTTACAATTATGTAATTCAAAAATATATTATCTGTTATATATATGATACTTTAATAAATTATTTATTATATTTATTACAAAATTGAAATATTTCTTTTATGCATAAGAATACAAAATTAAACTGAAATATAGCACATTTCTAAGATTTAATATAAAAAAATATATTAATTATATTTAATTAATATAATATAAAAATTTTAATTAATTAAAATATGTTAAGCGAATCGATAAATTAATCGACAATTCAATGGCATTAAATTAAACAAAAATCTGACACCGAAGAGAAGCTCGTTATTTTTTTAATGTGCTAATTTAATATATTTTATTGTACATAGATATATATGGTATATTATATCGCAATCGAAATGAATTATTAGTATTATTAATGTTTAAAAATAATTCACGAGTTAATAATTTAACGACTTGAATTTATTCGAATGCGTTTTAATAGCGATTTTCTCATCAGACGGTTTTGACCATTTTAATAAATGCACGACAAATGCTATATGTAAATTAATACAAAAGACAAATAATGAACGTAAATATAATGGCGTATTAATTAACATCAATTTATAAGTGTTCTCTCGGTGCTAATTATCAATTGGATAAAGGAGAGGTTATCCAACTTGTATTCAATTTCAAGATTTCACACTTTTTTTTTTTTTTTGTATAAATGTGAATGAAAACAAGATGAATTTATACGAATATCATTGAAAATTATATTCTATATATATTTCTTGCATAAATATATATTTTTTAATATAATTATAATCGATATTTCGATCGTTAAAAAAATCATGTTTTGTTTTATTACATAATAATTTATAGTTTAAATTTCAGTTTATAGATTATAAGAATATTTATTAACTTGAATGAGATGAAAAAACTAGGAATGAACTTAAATAATAGTGTTAAATATACATTAAGTCACTTAAAGTTTACTGTATTTTTTATAAATTTACAACAATAAAATGAAAATTTTATTTATATGATGTTTGGTGCTAATTTATAATTACAACTTATTTTTTTTTATCAAAATATCAACCGTTCATTAATTTTTTTTATATATTATATTTACTACCTTTTAAAATTAAATTAATATTTTTTCAAGATTTATCATTTATAGAAAATAGCCTTGTTTTTTTTTTCTTAATAATTATGATAGAATTTAATTTAATGATTATTAATATCAGCCTCGTTTTCAATACTAAATAAATGTAAATTCGATTTCAAGATCGAAACTATCATTCTAATAAAATTAAAACGTTATTTAAATATCAAACGTATATCGTCCTCATATTTAATTTGTAATAATTATAAAAATTCAATTCAAATTATTATTTGTAAAATCATATTTGAATTTTTTAATAAGAAAAATGAAAATATTCACAAAATTTGACAGTGATCCCTCACTTATTGCGGGGATTATATTTCAGTACCGTAATGAGTGAAAATCATTATTTAACTATTTATACTCTTTTAAAAACTTTTTTGACTCATTTATATACTATACAATCCTTTTCTATATTATCTTAACACATCTCTTGCAGAAGATTGTGATTAAAATCTTCCAAATACTCGAAAGAGTGTATGTTTCTTACAATTCTGATTTTCTTTTGAATTCGCCCCGCAAAAGATGTGTTAAAATTTTTTTCTCATATTGTACCGTACACGTATTGTGTACGTTCATTTTAAAACACTCCTTAAATATTTATACATACATTAAAAGTGTTTTTAAATATTAAACTTTTATATGTAATTTTAAAATTTTAATATAGATTTTTTGAAAACCCGCGAAATAATGAAGGATTGCTTTAATTAAGATAGAATTTCATACATTGTAAACAATTTTAAATACACACACACACACATATATATATATATATATATATATATATATATATATATATATATCGATAGAAAGTCAAGATTCGGCGGCATTCAATCGTCACTGACCAACGTCGTAATCGCGATACGCATACCAAGCACACGTGCACGCATCCACACGTTGCATAAACGCATCGTCATTTATCATGTGAAACTATATTACACCGTTGGCACGTCTCTCTTCAGAAGCGGTAACAAATGTGGAAATCCGGCCAACTTGCGAACCGAACTCATCTAGTTCATTGTGAATGCAAATTTACAGTCTTCTTTCGCGTCGTCATCATCGCTAAAATTAAACTTTTTTCGTTTTGATCGTAGCGAGCTTTTTTTGTTTCTTCATTTCGTTTACGTCCATTCGGCGACAAATGAGCGATATTCGGAAACTTTGCGTAGAGCTTGCGACATTTTTTTTTTCGTTGCGATTAAAAGGTCATAGCTTAATCATCGCAAAACATGTGCTTTAACGTGAACTTTCCGTAATTGAAAATATTATTATAAATGCGTAATGTAAATAATAAAAAGTCAAAGATGCTACATTCAACTTTATATATATATATATATATATATATATATATATATATTATTTTAAAATAAAATCTATATAGACGAAGAAAGTCCAGTTTTAAATAAACGATGACATAATCCATACGGGTTAGATTTTAAGGAAAATTTAATGATATCGATATCTGAAAGATTGAATCCATATTAAAAAGGTATTTCATGGTCAACGTATTTCCTGTTATGTTCCAAAACTCAAAAACTTTTTTCCTGTGAAGATATTTGAAGGAATAACTTTATAACTCGTTGTGATCTGAAAAATAATGCAATTGACATATTGAGAAAAAAATTGAAATGTTTCTCAATTTTTTTCCATGTAATAATTTTTAATTCATTAAAAGAAAATCTATATTTTATCTTATATTCTTTTCTATTGAATATCAACATTTTATTTCACAGTAAAAATATTGAAAAAAAAATATTTATTTTTATTTAGAACATAATTTACATTTCTTTAAACCAAATCAAATTCAATAAGACTAAATCTTAACAGCAGTATTTTTTTTTTGAATAATCATAATTGCTACTAAAATATAATATTAAAATTTAGATAAAGAACATTATAAATTTACACAACATACACATTTGCAAGCATTTATTATTTCAAAATTAACTTAAACGCCGCAATAGAAATAATTATTATTCTTGCCTTGTTTTATTGTAAAACACTTGTATAGAATACAACAAATCTCGAGTTCAAGTTCCGGGATATTACTCGGATTTTAAATTTTCATTTTAAAACGTCATCTTTTCACGTTAAGTTTATTATTGATATATATACAATTAGCAAAAATAACTTAGAAATATTCGAAAATCAGATATATTTTTATTCATAAAAAAAAAAATATTGCAATATATCTAATAACGTTCAGTATAAATAATTTTATTACACGTTGAATAAACAGCACTTATAAATCATATTCCAATCAATCAATTTTTGTCATAATATAACGAAATTTTTGTCAGTACAATTCAGATATTACATATTTTCAATATCTGATAATTTTAACCGTGCGGTCAAATGAAATTGCATTACTATCTTATCTTTTATTCGCGTAGAATTTTTTGTTGCTTTAAATATTTATATAATAAAAATATGAGGAAAATTTATTCAATAATGTAGATATAATTATGACGAGTTTTAAGATATAATAATCAAATTATTTAATCACTCTGTATACAAATAAGATACACGATATCGATGTTCGAGAAGAAAAATCGTTTCTATTAGTTAAACAAAATGAATCATTATAATTGTTGTTTTTATATTTTTAATTTAATTTATACTTATTCATTCCAAAAAAAAAAAATTAATTAATAATGTTTTTATAATTAAATATGACCGGCAAAATGATTGATGTCATTTACTAGGCGAGGTATTTTCGGTCTATTGTTATTATAATTATATAAAAATAAATATTTTTTTAATAAATAAAAATAAAGAAAATATAATAAAATGATCTTAAATAATCCTTTATTATTAAAACTTCGCTTCGACCTTTAGATGTCCTGTGAAAAAGGACAACGCAATATTTTCGTTACCAACTATAATTTAAAATACAACTAAAAATTAAAATTAATATTTTTTTAATAAAATAAATTTACATTATATAAATTTGTAATAATAAACTAAGATAAACTCGTCAATTTTTATTCGAATAAAAAATCACAACGATATTTTAGTTTCATATGATTGAAATAATTCATCGAAGATAATTTATAGAGTATAATTTTAATTTATTAAATGATGAATCAGTACTACACCGGATGTAAAAATATAAAAATTCGTAATAAATATATAAATTAACATATTTATCAATTAAAAATAATATACGTCGAGTAAATGTGAATCATTCATCTTATTATTACTAGTGGTGAGCTGCCATCAATTTGCATTCTAGTAATTACTCATTTTATTTTAAAATGCAGCATTACTTAGAAATGCATTTGTACAGATGACATAAACACAAATTTAGTTCATTTTCATCTCTTTAAAAAATTCACATTTGTGAATAATATGTGAATTGTGAATATTTTACGTTTACGTTTTCTATTAAATATATATATATATATATATATATATATATATATATATATACATATATATATATATATGGATTTTCTTATAATACTATAAAAATTTTATTAAATAAATATTTGATACAGAATAGTTTTAATTATTATGATCCCCTTATTAAATAGCAAACATGTGATAATAATTATGAAAGTGGTCTAATTTTTATCGATCCAAAATAATTTATGGTTTGTGTTTGTATTATATATACATAACATGATCTGAAGTACACATTTTGAAGTGAAATTTTAAATAAAATATCGCGGAAATGTCGTTGATTTTGACATTTTCACGTTTTTTTTCATTGCAATCGACTGGTATTTTGCATTTTTTTTTGTATAAAATTTCCGTTTTCAACTCCAAATTGCGATTTTTGATGCAAAAAAAAAAACGTCATAACTCTGCTGAAAAGACTTTGATTTCGAAACGGTTTTCAGCATTTGATTCATCTCGTCGATTCGCATCAGATGATATATAACTCGATATGTGATCTGTTCGAATTGACCGGTTATTTTGAATGTTCAACCATATTAAACACATCTTGAAAGTATACTTATATAGGGTTCACTTCATACATTTTCATATAGATTTTTTTCAAACGTTTTATTTATGAACTATTTCATACATTTTTACGATCTTTAATTTTATCGTTAAAAAGTGTATTATATATATATATATATATATATATATATATATATATATATATATATATATATATATATATATATATATATATATATATTAAAAACCTCATAAAGAAGTCATTCGCGTCATAATTCAACATCACAACTCAAATCGTAACAAAACAAAATGATAAAACCACAAGGATACAAGTGTCGTTTTACGTAACCGACATATATAATAGTAAAATTACGCGATCGCATAGAGTAAATAATGAATCATTATAGTAATTAATGCAATATTATAAAAACACCCCCGCAAAAAAAACGTGACAATGTACCCGACGCGTCACATACTCTTTCCATACAATTCTATTGTTTTATTATTATATATATATATATATATATATATTTTTTTTTTTTTCATTTATAAATCGCGAAAATTAGTTCATCGACCAGGCATTTCCTTTATGTTTCGTCGAAGCCTTGTGACGTAGCATTATACGTCACGACGATTATATTATTATGTGATCATCCCGATAGCGTCACTGAGCCATCATCATAACTATTATCGCGTTGCTTATATGACGATATGCGTTATTTATAGCGGTTTACCAACCCTTCATCGTATTTATAACAAAATCAAAACAATAATAATATATTACATCATTTATATATAACGGATTTACATTTCATTATCAATAGATAAATATATATATATATATATATATATATATATATATATATATATATATATTTATATATATATATATAATATAATTAGTTTTTATCTATATAACGTTTAATATAAATATTTATATTAACATTATCGATGATCATTCATACTATAAACTACTATTTAATTTATATATTTATTTAACAAATCAGTAATGACCGTGATTATGAACTTTAAGGATTCTAATGTATAAGTTCAGAAATTATCATGGCATAAATTAAGGTCATCTTAGATAGACGACAAAAATAGAAATGTTTTATAAATTGATAATGATCTTAAATGATTTCAGCTGAAATTAATTCTTTATCTCATACTATTGATATTTATCATATCAACTTACAAAGGATAAGTGAAATAAATATTACGTAATTTTATTATTTATTTTTTGCATTCTTGTATTCGAAATATTTTTTTTTAATAAAATTAATAAAACTATAAATATGATTGTTTTAATTATTGCTATCAACCAATTATTTTTCTATATGATTTTTTATAAAAATAAATAAATTTATTACGTTACATAAAAAATAAATAATTTTACAACTAAGAAGGAATCGTATCAATTTTCATAAAGTTTGATTTAAACAATAATAATAATTTCATATTATATAATTTTATATTTATACAAGTATTTTTAATTATAAGTAAAAAAGATTTACGTTTATTTACTTCTATACCCTAATTTACACGATTTCAACGGCATTCGTTAATCAACCGTTTTACGTCAACGGATAGATTACGACGATTTTTAAACCGATGAAAATCCCCATACAGCCTCATTACGAAAATTATCGGCTTAGAAAAAAATAAAAATATATATTATCTTCGAAAGATTAAAAGCGTAATGAACGCGGATTTTCATCCCGATATACGTACATGATTATTGTTTTTATCACAATTTTTACTACGTATAATATAATATATATACGTTCATCGGTTTGTTAATATCGTTCTCGTCATCGTTTATTATTATTTTCCAACAGTGACGTAATTGTTTATAATCGATTAATCGTTTAGGCATTCGACACACAGACAGACAAACTTTGAAAAAAACTTTAAACGGTGACTTTTCAACCCGCAGCCGTATCGAATTAAATAATTGAAAAAATTTAATAATAATACGAATTTTACAATGTAATCATAATTGACCGATGTAAATTATATATATATATATATATATATATATATATATATATTGCATTTCGTCACATTTTCGTTCCGTTTGCGATTTATTGTTTTCTCGCTTTAGAAGGACACGTCGATCGATTTTCATGAATTATTTATTCAATGAATCTCTACAAACAAAACGCTATTGTGAAATTTTATATAAATGTGAAAAAAGACAATTTTTTCTTTTATTTTTCTCATGATCCCAATTATAAAAATCCTATTCAACGTTGACTAATCCTATTTAAAAAAAAAGCCAATTTAATAATATGCCTATGACCATGACAAGGATTACGCCTCTTTTATATTATTCTATCAAAACATATTTATATTATATAATAAAAATATTATACAATTTTTTTTTAGAAATATAGAAAAATATCATAAATTTTACATGTTTCATATAATAGAAATAAAATATAATAAAACCGATAATTATAGTTGACGATTCATTGGTATCTCGTTATATCGCTTTAACATAAATATATCGTTTCAATAAATTAAAAATCGCAATGAATAAATTATGCTCGCATATTAAATACTTTAATTTAATAGTTTATCTATTAATTAATTAATATTTTCAGTTGATTCAGGGTCAATCGTGTGAATGCCGCCCGATTTGAAACGAAACGTTTTGCAAAAATATCATTTCCTCACAATCCACTTGATCGACCTTCGTTTAATACTCATTATAAAAAATATATATCTTATATTTAAAAATAATAATAATAATTCCGACATATATGTATTATTGGTAAACCTTTGAAAAATATTATATTCTAAAAATAATGTTAATCCTTTTATTTATTGTTATGTAAAAATAAATAGCACACACACACACACACACACACATACACACACACACACATATATATATATATATATATATATATATATAGCAATAAGGTTACAATTTTTATTAATATATATTTTTTTATTTTGATGATGACGTAACTATACTTTAAATAGATTTAAATGTTTCTCATTCTAAAATGATAAAATCTTTCAATATTAGTAATTTTTAAATTGATTTTTTTCAGATATAAAATGAAATTAAGTGAATAATGATTCAAGTTTTAAATTGGAAAATAAATACTATATGTTTTCATATAAGTAATCTTTCTAAAGAAAAAATATGAAAAAAAAATGGAAAATATTCGACAAAAAAATCTATGTACCAATAGATAAAAAGCATAACTAATAAAACCATTAATAATATTATTCGTGTTTTCATTTTATTATAAAAAATACTAACCTTCTATTCGTATTATATTTTCAATATAAATAATTATACAATCAAAAAAAAAATATTAATCATTTTCTAAAAAAAGAAATACAAACTTTAATCTTTTTATTTAAAATTTAAGCTTTTTTTTTAACTATAAATAACACTGTTCATACGAAAGTACTATATTATCGTAGAAAAGCAGGACATATTTTATTTTATTCTCCAGTTTTAAATATATCATTGTAATGGTTAATTTTAACCGCACAGTTCACGATTAGAAAACGGCACGTTTTCATATAAACCGAGTCACGTCGTCTGATCGATACTCAAATACGGTTCTATCAAATTCACGACAATATTATATTCGCTATAAAAACCCGATTTGTAAATGTTACATATTTTTTAATTTATTTAAAAACTATATTTCACTATTGAACACTAGTGAAATTCTCGGAAATGTATACAAATTCTGATCGTTATCATGATAATGCTAACAATTGTGATATGTTGTTTGACATTCGATCGGTTTATATTATATAAATATATAAATATATATATATATAGATATATATATATATATATATATATATATATATATATATATATTGCATGTTTTTTTTTTAAATAAATTATCTAAAACGATAACCGATGTCGCTTAAAATGTATTATTGTAGCACATTTGAATAATTAGATATATAGTACAATGCTAAAAAAAAAAAAATTGTAAATATTTTAAAATCATTTACAAATTCTTCAATTATTACAAAAATTAAAATATTATATTTTTTTATTTCAATTTCATGTCAAGAAAGATTTGTTTTTGCATTTAAAGAAAAATATGTTCAAATTAATGTTTTGTAATTTAATGATTTATATCAAAAATTATATATAAAAAAAAAATAATACAATATAAATCATAAAAATATAATGATTATCAAACGACGTTACATTGTGTCATTAAAAAAATGACCTTTGTTACATTTAATACATCCAGTAAATTAATAATTAACCTAGTTCGATATATTCCAGAAATCAAAGTGCGGTTTTTTTTCTTTATTGTATTGTTTTTTCCAGTAATATTTTTGATCGAAACTGACATATCATTATGATTTTTGGAATTTTAATGATTCATTTAAATATTATTACGAAATTGAAAAAAAAACAATTAAACACAGCATATTTCGATTAAAATTTTGATATGGACCACACATATTACTAATAGTAATAATAGAAATGATTAAATAATATATAATTTATTTTTATCTAAAATTACATTTTTTTTTTCAAATAAATTTATTATAATAATATTCTATAATTATAACTAATTAAAATATTGCATAAACGAGTTTTATCTCTCGACTAAAATTATTTTCTTTGTTCTAAAATAATAATTATATTCAAAATTCAAAGAATAAAAATATTACACCGATGATTAAATCAAATGTGAGATTTTTTTCATTTAATCTACATCTTTTATAATCGAGAAATTATTGAATTTTTAATATAAATATCATATTTTTTTATCATTTTATTCAATTTTTTCCGCGTCTAATCGCAAACTTTACATTAAAATTTCAGATATTATTTATTATTAAAAGATTATTTATATAATTGTATTTTAATGCATTTCAACTAAGAATACAGATGTTCTCCAATTAATTGCCTTACATAAAATTATTTTGAAATATTTAAACCTTTGTGTTTTCGGCGAAATTTTTACTTCAAATTTTAAATTATTATACATACAAATTATTTAATTTTATATATCACTTATGTTTAATGATTTTATATAAAATATATGAATTTATTGAACAAATTTCTAAATTCAATAAAACAAAATAGTTTTCGTCACTATTTCAGAAATTTATAATTCCATATTCATAAAGATTAAAAATCAATCGTTCTGCCAAAATTGTCAAATTAGAACCGAAAAAAATAAAGTTTCATGATTGTGCACCAATTTAAGATGATAAAATCTTATCTGTTATTATTTAAAAGCGAATCGTTTTACACTTCATATTATGATATAAAATAATTCATTACAGAGAAATTAACATAAATAGTCATTGTCGTACATTGAGCTTTCGCATTAATCCAAGCAAATTCGCATTAATATTCGAGTACATACGTTAAAACGTTATATATCGTTTAATATGTTTATTATTAAATTTAAAAATATATAATTTAATATAGAATAAAAACATATATTCGAGATAATATTTAATATCGCAATATCACAAAGTTATTATAGTTGTGTGGTGAAAATATTCGATTGGATTGTTTTCATCTGTGCCAAAATTAATAACGTCACACTGCCAAGGGCTAGTTTTAACTAATGGTTGACCCTATTACGCCATTTTATAAAATTTCAACTAAAATTCGGTTTAGTCTTGGCGGCGACGAACGCGTTTCTGGGAAATTGATTCGTTGCGGCCGAATATCGGTGCCAAATCAGGGTTGTCACAACACCAACAGTTAAATTAACCGGAAAAACGGTATCTCGTTATACGATCAAGACTATTTCGATTCGTTATATGTTTATTTAGAATGCGGTTCACGTATACGATTTAACGATTCAATCACTATCCGAATATTATAGAGCGAAATTATTTTTAATAATCGTTTTATATTATATTTAGTATATAAGAATGAAATGTAAAATATTGAAATTATTCATGTCTTTTAATATAATAAATAATAGCAGTTGGAATATAATTAAATTATTAAATTAATAAATATTGTACAAAGGAGATCAAATCATCACTTTAATTCTTCAGTTTTTTTTTCTAAATATTTGAATTTTTATTGCTTTTGATATTTATAAATGTTTTTTTTTTTTGTATCTGCCCTTAACTCATTTCTATAAGTTAATACGAGTATTACGCACGTTTTATATATTTTTAGCTCGCTTTAAAATATATATAGTATTAAAAACATGCCCAAAATATTTTTATTGCCAAATTGCAATAATATAAATACATTGTATTAATAGATTAATAGAAAATGTCTAAGGGAAAAATAAACAATTACTTTCTTTCTCAATAGTTTGAAATATATTATTATTTTCAAATATAAAACCATTAATGATATGAAAAGAATCATGCGATCCTAATTTATATATCATTTTTTAATTATATATGTAAATTTATAAGTCGCTTATTTGATATATTATATTTAGTATTTCTCTGGGGCAATTTTAATTTACTCTCTCCGTAAAAATTACTATTTACTATTTAAAAAAAATCGCATAAATCGTAGATATGACGTGAAGTTTCGACTGTATATTGTAATGAAAAAAAAATCATTAAATTAATAACCGACTAGTAAAACAAATTATATAGGAAAAAAGCGACAAAACGCAAAAGTGCGATATTAAAAAAAATACAACATTTGCATAGATTACATCATATTAACATGTGTTTTTTTTATTATAGAATTTTACATTTGATTAATACGATTATTGCACTGAATACATATATAAGTATAAAATTGATATTTGTATATATATATATATATATATATATATATATATATATATATATATATATATATATATATATATATATAGAAAAATTTAATTAATAATTTTCAATTTGCGTGAAATTCGTAGTCAAAAAGTCGTGACAAAACGTTACAAAATTCTACGGTCACGCATTCAATGAGACTACGTGAACAAAATTACGCTATTGAAAACAATGCGACAGGTTTTTATATTATTATTTTTTTTGATTTTATTTTTTATTTCGTATAAATTAATGTCGTTAAAATGTTGACAATCGATTTATCAATCAATTAAATCCGGAAAAAAAATCCAACACTCTGAGCCGTTTTACAATTATATCGTAATAACAGCGCGCAACTTTCTTATTAAATATTATAATATATATTTTTCAATATTTTCAGAACGTTATAGTAAAAAATAATGATCGACTCTTTTTTCACCTATATTTATTAAGTATGATATTAAAATATTAAATTTAAAACTGTGAATATGATACAAATTATATTATATTGTATCAAGAAATCATTATCAAAATAGTATAAAATATTATATAAAGGTTTTATATTTTTATGCTAATATCGATCTTGAATATTTTGATTTGAAATAATATAAAATATCAACACAAAAGCCTTTGACAACGTTCATTGATGAAATATATTCAACGAAAATGGTGAAGATTAATGGACGATCTTTTGTTTCGATTTCGTAATCGACGTCGCTAAAATAAATCTAAAATTTAGGAAATATAATAATTTATATATTTATAAATATATATATATATATATATATATATATATATATATACATATATAAAAAATACACAATAGTATCAAATTGACAGCATGAAAATAGTAATAAATATTCGTAATAATTCTATGTAAATTAACCGTGCAAAAACATAGTATATATCAGTGATCGATAAAAATCGAAGCCTTTTGTGGAAAGAAACGTTCGTTTTGTTTCATGAATATTTATTCGATTGATATTATGACATAAATATTGATATATTTTATATGAAAATCGCAATGGTGACGACAACGATGATATTATATGCACGAACTATGATACAATATTCTGCAATTTATTGGTGCATAAATATTATGGATATATAAATTTATTGATGTGTTTCGTCATGTTTTTTTTTCTATTTTTCTATATATATTTTTTTTTTGAATGATAATTATGTATATGCAATGAATTTAAAGATTAATTATCGTTTTGGAATAAACTGAATTGATAATGTTAAAAATGATTTTTTTTTACAAATACTGTTTCGAATTAATATTTTCGCGCTTTTTTTTTGGAGAGTTTTCCTTATATTTCCACGCGTTTAACTTCGTATCTTTGCTGAAAATGTTAATTGCGAAAATTTGCAAACTTTAACGATTTTTATCGATCGACAGTATTTTTCATTTGATAGGTCATTTGTTTCATCTTATTCATGAAAAAAGATTATATTTCTCTAAATTATATTAGAAAACATATTTGTTTTAAAATAGAGATTTATAAAATTTTTGTCATTCGACAGTACATTGGAAAAAAAATCTCTATTTTCATACTTGTGTGACGAATAATTAAATATAATTATGTAAAATATTCAAAGAACATTTATTTAATTAGAATATTTTACCTTTTCGATTTGAATGATAGTTTTGAAAAAAAAAACATGACTCAAATCGAAATTTTTAATAGAAGCTAAAAGTATCTTTTTATTAAATTCATACATTAACTATGAAATTAAATTATTAAATACAAAAAAAAAATATATCACAAAATCAACTTCCTGTTACTTTTACACTTTCGACAACGCATTAAAATCCGTCAATAATTTACATTGCCAACATGTACAATATTCTCGTACGTTAATTATTTCGATATAACGGAAAATACAAGTCATTTTAGCGGACTCGTGACATTTCGACGATAATTTAAATTATCGAACGTTTTGTTTTATTCATGAACAATTATGTGCAATAAATAAAAAAAAGGCATACCGTATAAATAATTACACATTTATAACGATACAAATGTTGCCCTGACGTCTTCTGTTATCGTCATTTTTAATAGCGTTATAACCCAATTTCGCCGACGTACGACCGAAACCATTATTATATTATCTTTTTTTTTTTTTTAATGAAATTTGCATAAAAATCTTGTAAGAATGTCGATTATTTTGTAACGTCGTCACAGTGCGTGTAATAAACGTCGACCTTTCCAGTAAAAAGACGTTTAAAAATAATAATAATATAATGATAATATAAGCCGAATTCATCGTTGAATTGTTGGTAATTTGAATAATGAACGTTATCTATTCTAGAATTGCCTGTAGATATGTGCATTATGATGAAATTATTAATGATCGTTCTGAATGTTGAAAATGTCTAAATTTGTATCAATTTCACGGTTAAATATTTATTAGTCTCAAATTGATAGACAAAGTCGACATTTGAATTATCGTCGTATTTTTTTTTTCATATAAATATTCTATTTCCAAATATTTTTAAAATTGTTAAACATTAAGTAAAATCGCACATTTTAAAGATGCTATCTGATTAAATTAATAGATCTAAAATTTCAAGTAAATTTAAATATTCTTGTTCAACATTTTCTTAAAAAAAAAATGTTGAATTTCAATCGAAATAAAAAATTAATAAAATCTGAAATTGATTAATTTTTCATATAAAATTTTCATATTTTTTTCTATTGATGAAAATAAAAAAAAAGTAATATTTAATCATTTAAAAAAAACAAATTCTTAATGTAATTATAATATTTATAGTGCATAAAAATCAGATATGTTCAATATGAAACATAAAATGACTAATAAAATAATTACTATAATTTTCAGTTTCTCGATATTCAATGCAGGTGTTTTAAAGTTTTAAAATATCAATAAAATAAAATGTATATAAAAAATGGATGTTTTATTTTTAGATTCTTTCTCATATGTATATAATAGTAATATTTAATTGATCGAGATTTTTTTCTCACATTTCGAATGAGTCAAATACAGTTGTAATCGGAACTTCATCGAAATGGAGACTCTTGCGGTTTTTCTACTAAAAAAAATATATATATTTATTTTGATTTTTTCCTTTTACGGCATAAGAACGATGATTAATATTAACAAAAAATCTATTATCGAAGGTTTCTTCTAGAATATCCTTGAATTTGACCGACAATTTACAATACGTGACTTTTCTCATTTTTTCTAATTTTACTTTCTATCTTTTTATTAAGAAATAAATTTAAAAAAAATTCTCCTTTTTACCAAAAACACTATATTTCCCTTTAGATGACCGCATATAGAAATATTGAAAAATTTAATTTAATTTTTTTAAAATACTCTTTTAAAATATTTAATATCTGTGATGCATAATAATATTCGATTAGCATATTTAAATATAATATATAACAAAATTCATTGAAAAAAAAATATTATTACGGTTAATAAAATGCATTAAAAAATATATTATTATAAAAAATGCATTATAATATATAATAATTCACCGATATCTTACTTTTATCGCATTAAGTTTAATCTGTATCTAATATATAATTTATTTTTATGACTATGTCCAAGAAGTTGCATTACATTATATTTTATATAATTATTTCACAATTTCTATTATATTATAATTTTTTCAATAGAATATTATCATTTAACATTTACTATTATTATGAATAAAATAAAAATTAATTGTGATTTTTAAACTTCGTTTATATATATATATATATATATATATATATATATATATATATATATATATATATATGTGTGTGTGTGTGTGTGTGTGTGTGTATAATTTCGTTATTTTTAACTTAAATTTCCATACATCCTTGATCGAAACTCACGCATTACAATAATTCATGTCGAACATGATTTTTACGATAAAATAATTCTATTATAAATAACTTTCGATATTATTATTACTATTTTTTAAGTCGAATATTTAAAATATCTTTATTTTTAAGCATTATTTATTTAGCTAAGATTACATACACATACAAAAAAGCACGATTTACAAGACGTTCAAAAATTAAAAAAAAAGACAGTCACGCATCGAAAACTCGCATACAATACATAGCGTTAATATTATAGTAATTAAATTTAATTAGCTTTTATATATATATATATATATATATATATATATATATATATATATAAATATTAAACAAAGAGATATTATTGCAAAAGCAAATATGTAAAATAAAATTTATTGATGAAATTTTATAAAGAATGTATGTCATTCTAAAATTGTTGGTAATAGATATAAAAAAAATCTATGTAATAAAAAATCAACAAATTTTGATATATAATAAAATATTCTATACTTATATTATAATAAAAAAAGTTAAACTAATACAGTATCAGCCTGAATATTTATATCATCAATTTAACAATGAATGAACAATGGGATTTCGTCTGCATTTGCTATCAAAAATTGCGGCTTTGATTAATTAAAAAAAAAAACGCTAAAAACACACACACATCCGATTTAGGTCATTTTTTTTAAACAAAATATCAAATATCATCAATTAAAAATAAACATTACATAAACGTCTAGTCGAATTTTAGAATAAATAATTTTTTATCATTACGTTGTTTCATTATAAATATAGTGATAACTTAAAAAGTACGTATTATTACATAGAAATGAATCTAAAATATATTAAAAATATTTATTAAAATAATTAAAATATTCTAAATCAATTCTTAATAATATGAATAAAAATTCTATATCATTTAAATTCATTAAGCACTTTCAAATTTTAAATATAATGTTTATTCAATATGGAATTGTATAAGCAAAAATAATTAGAAAAAAAATAAATAAATAGCACTCTTTTAGATATTTAATTAATATTATAAAATGGTCAAAAGCTTCACGATTTTTTTTTTATTGAACCATTGAAAGTTTTGGCATTTTGGTGTCAAATGTGAGGTGAATGAGTTCATTAATATTCCGCATACATAGAGAAGTAAACACATGTTTCGTCACAAATCATACTTTGAATACCTTTCAATGCTCAATAAATAAATACACAAATAACAATAACAAAAAAATAATAATAATATCATAATAAAAAAAAATTTCAAAGTTTCAAAACATAACATATTAACCACATATATACATTATTATCAAACAAAAATGCATATAAAACTGTTATTTCTTATAACTATATTATTGAAATAATATTTACAAATTAAAAATAATATATGTTAAATTAATTAAAAGTGGAAAAAGTATGTTTATTATAAAATTACTATATAATACATTTTTTATACAAAATAAATTGTATTTTTTATATAAATATTTAATTCAGAATCATGATGAAAATATTCATAGGCTCAATTAAGGACAGTTAAAATCAAATAAATCATCAAATTCTAATCGGAAAATCTATATAAAATGTTAAAAGAGCAATTATAAAATTCGACATATTAAATTAATCATATACCGACGTGAAAATTAATCATTATTTGATTAATAATTATATGTTAAACGTTAACGTATTATGTTAACGTGATGTTAACGATATTAAACTTAATTAACTAGAAGTTCGATTAAATGGCAATATATGATTTTTATTTCGTTTAATTATTATTTTACACGGTATGTTTCGGTGAAAAGGTGATTTATGTGAAATATAAATTCTTTTTATTTTTATTTTTTCAATGAATTGTAATAATGTTTTTAATTAATAAAATATTTTAAAAAACAGTATTATACAAAATTAGTATTCATAAATTATTCAAAACGCTCTAATATTTACTATTTGACCGCATGGAATATATATATATATATATATATATATATATATATTCATGGTGAATAATATCACATTTTTACAAAATATATCAAATTTATATGGCTTCATTTAAATCACTGATATTCAACTTGTGATTTGCTAAACATTTTTATTTGATATATAATTTTAGTGTTTTATATGATTTAATCCTCATTTACAACATGTAATTATCAAGAAAATTTTGATTTATATCAATAATATATTACAAGTAAATGTGCGTGTTATTAGTTTTTTTTTTGTATTAAAATATTTTTTAAATATAACTTTAAATTATTTAAATTTTATGATTTTTTTAATAAATGAAATTGTACATGATTGATTTATATACAGAAAGACAATTTACTTTTTCTATTACATTATTTTAAATCAAAAATATGTATTTAGAAATTTTATCTTAAAAAAATATTTTATAATATTATAAATTAAAATTGTTTAAAAATATTATATAAATAAAAAAAAAAACATTGTACTAATTACTAGTTTAGAAATCTGGTTAAAAGATTAAACATATTTAATATTTTTTTGATTATAATATATGCATTATGGCATAATATTTTATTACATTTTTTTTTCAAATAAAATATAAAATATATTTTCTCGCATCGATTACATTAAACGCACACGCATTTATTGTAATAAATATGTAAATTTATCGCATTACCAAACACATTACGGGTTCGTCGATTGTTGTTCCGTTTGGTAATAATTTCGAACGGACAACCATGGCTTTTTGACCTGATATATATCATTTTATCTTTATTTATAACTGTTTTTTTTTCTGTTTCATTTCGGTTTATTCACTCGTAAAACATTTCGAAAAGGTTGATCGTGTCGTAAATATTCGAGAGGAGCGACATCTCAGAATTTCCTTCAATTATCTTTAAACGTCACGTTTTATTAGAAACGTCAATTGCCGTAGAGAAACAAAAAAAAAAATAAATAAAAACTCGTATAGAATATGAAATTAAACGAGATAAATATTGCCAAATGAATTGTGAGTGTGTATATATGTGAAATGTTAACGATTCGCTAGATCGTTTTAGAAAAATCGTTAATTGATTTATATTGGACGTTCTCGGTTACGATTCGTATATATTATGTTAAACGCGTGTCAAAATTAATGTAATTTTTGTACATTTAAAATAAATTAAATAAATATACGTCGTTGTTTAGAATGAAAAAAAAAGATAATTAAAATCGATTATGTATTTTATTTTCGATGAATATAATTTAAAAAAAAATGTACATTTCGATGATTCTTCATTTCAATAATAGCAAAAATTAAATCATTTATAAAAAAAAATGCTCAAAGATTTATTCGGTATATTAAAAAGTGATAATAATTTATTTTGCGCGATAAATGATAATAATTTCTAATATTATGAAGAATTTTAATTAGTTGCTTATAATTTTTTAGATACAAAAATATTATCATATTAAAAAAAATCGATATTTTTTCTTTATTTCAATATCGTAATAATATGGATTTTTATGAATTCATTAAGATTATTTAAAAAAAAATGTCAAATCTGAAATATTATAAGGTTTATTAGATTATCAAAAAAATATGTTTATTCTTTATATTGTCATTCATCAAATTCATTATTAATATTTCTATGACTTATAAATATATATTAAGAAATAAAGTTTTTTTTTCATATATATAAAATCACATATTAAAAAATTTTGAACTTTGAAAAGTACATATATTAAAAAAAAACACCTTTTACCCTCTCACTGTCTCAATGACATATTGAATATTTTACGAATGATTTAATTCAACGAAAATCGTGCTAAATTAGTTGGCGCGCTTTCGAAATTTAAGGGGTTAAAAAAAAGCATGCCAGCTCACGTTCGTGAAAAATTACTATATAATGAAACGTTCGAAAATTGATTATTGTCTTTTTTTTTCCTTCATGATCGGAGTATTGCCAAGACAATTAATTTTCTTTTTGTTTTTTCCGTCCACAAGTAACATTTTAAACTAAAAATAATATAATATAATATTAACGGCGGAAAAAGAGGTTTTTTTTTAAAATATTTTTATTTTATTTTATTTTATTTTTTGAATGCGCCTTCGTGCGCTAATTGATTCTGTCTTTTATTAGACATTACTCGCCGATTCTCTATTGAAAACAATAAATAAATTATCATGTCAAATTGAAAATCTTAGTCAGGACTTACGAGGTATTTATTTGATGTTAATACATTTATTATATACAGGTTTGCACATCGTCATCTTGCATATAATGCCTATTAATATGCTGCGTGTTCGTGAGTTATGTTTCTAGTTGAATATGCATACATATGTTTGGAAAAAAAATATATATATATATATATATATATATATATATATATATAATTCGAGTTATTTAATTCCGTTATTATTAAACCGTGAAATGTTTAGAAATTATTGTTTTTTTTTATAATGAGAATATTTATATTATTAAATAAAATGATCGCGTTTCAAATCCAATGTTTATGATAAAATTTAATATAGAGAAATTTAGATAGAATATAAAAATTTTGAAGAGTCAGAGTATATCAAAAAATATATTATAAATTTATCTTTTTAATTCTGAAATCGATTATTAATTAAAAGAAAATAAAAGATTTCATATTTTGCATGAATTAAAGATAACAATTACATTCATTTCATATGGTAATAAATTTTCTACAAATCTGAAAATTTATTTAAATTATCATATAAACATATCAAGTCAATAATTTCATATTGTAGTAATAATAATTATTATTGTTATTTTCTCTATATGAACAAATAAATCATTATCAACTGTCTTGAATTTATTCATGAAATGAAATGAAGTTTTAATTATATAATTTTATAAATATGAGCGATGCTTCAATTTCTAAAATTAAATCGACTATAAAAATACATTAAAATTAAAACGATTACTCATAGATTAATATGAGGAAGAAATTTTTAAAAGTTCTTCGGTGATTTTTTTTAATTTTTTATATTATATATAAAAAAAATCTTATGAGCACAAAATCGAAAATTGGACAGCATATCAATGTTCTCATTATTATTTTTTCGTGATCGAGTGGACAGAACAATGTTATTTTATTTCGAAGGCCATGTTTGTTAAACTCTCAAACACGGCAACACCTTTCGTCTCAAAAGCGAGAACAACGGGTGGCATTATTAACCAAGAGACATTTCGTCGATTTTACACTGCTAAATTATAATAAAATATTAAAACGTAAATGTGCCCTTTTTTAACATTTGATAAAATTCGACGTTGTGTGGCAATTGAAAAAAATTAAATAAATAAAATTCAATAAATGTCGAGATGCTGACCGAATTGAGCCACCGAATGAATGAATGAATGCATTCGTTTTGTAACAAAGTCGAATAATTTATGACACTGTTAAAGTGTTAACTCACTGTTTACATATTTAGTTAACGTTAATTGCGCTTTACAAGTACCAATTATTTCGCTATTTTTTTTTGTAGGTCCTCGTTCTTTCTCTATGATTATATGACATGCGAAGTTGACGTTATTTGTAAATTTGAAAAAAAAGTTAATTCGTAGTGATATTCAAAAATTAACATTTATATATGTGTAAAAATAAATTTTATACGATATAGTTTAAAATATAATACAATAATACTGAAAAAATCTAGTGAATTAATGAATATCAAAAAACAAATATTTTTGAGTATTAAAGAATAATTTAAATAAAAAAAAATATTTCCATAGTAATTATACAAATATTGTTATATTAATTTAATATATTTTATATTTATTAATATAAAAATAAAAATCACATTAATTGAGATATCTATTGTATTTAAATATCTAAATAGTAAGCTCATTGAATTATATCATACGTTTAAGTTTGTCTTATCAACCTTTATTATTGATTTAATTCTTTAAAAGAAAAAATATTTTTTAAGAACTAATATAAAATTAAAAAAATGTTTCGATAGGTTTTATAATAGACTAATAAATTTAATCAGTTAAAACAAACAATTTTAATACATTTCCAAAACACAAAAATTTGGTTCGCGAGTCGTAGTTTATTCATCAATAATCAAACTAGTTAGATAAAACAAAATATTAATCAATTACCATTTTTTCAATAAAATAATAAAAAAATCATATATATATAAATTTCTTCGTTACAAAAAAAATAAGTATTAAATATTAACATTACAAAAATTATAGCTATTGAGATTTTTGAATTTCAATCGATTTTTATAAATATGTTATACAACTAATATCAACAAAATAAAATATTTTATTTAATTTGTATAAAAGTAAATAAAAATAAAACAATGAAGTTAGAGATATTTATTTTAGGGTTATGGTTGTTAAAAGCGTTTTTAGGATCTTCTTGGCGACGAATGACAGTTATGTTTTTGACATGTGCTTCGCTATAAATAGTGACATTTGAAGCGCCATGGGCCGGCGAAGTTCTCAATGGAAACAGCGACGAGATCAGTTAATAGCTGCGGTTGACGAATTATTATTATTAACGGCTCCAGCTCCTCGAGTTCCACCTGACGCTCCTCAGCCTCAGCAAACTCCCGAAGAAGCATGGAAGAAACATTTACAACTGAGATCTCTCACGGATCGCATCACTCAACTTGAAGCCTCTAATGTCTCGCAAACGTCTAATTTGAATGATTCAGATATTTCAAATAGATTACAGAAAATATCTGATTTTTGTAAATGGCTTTCAGATAATGGAGTCGATATTTCCGGTGAGCAATTTACTAGTTCACTTATGTTTGAGGTTATAATTCGATATTACTATTGATTAAACTGTTTTTTTTTATAATATGAATATTTATTTAAATTATATCTATTAAAAAAAATACTCTACAATATGATACAATTATTTTCAAACATTGATATTAAACAGTTTATGACTATTGGTTTATCAAAAAAAAAAGATTATTTTTATTCAGTAGCTTTTAAAATATTTGGAAAGTCTTTATCACATTTACGATATAGATTTTTAATATAATATAAATCTATATATTATTATATGATTTTTCCTTATAACACAAGTACTAACCATACTATCTTATCAGTAACTGCTATTCAATAAAAATATTTATTTTGTTCAATCGTTATTTTTCTTTTTTTTTTAATTTAATTACGGGAAAAGATAAACGAATTTTAATTAATGTATATATTTTTTAAGATAATTTAAGGTTTAGTAAAATTATTTGATATTAAATATTTACCATATAATATACATATTTTAATACAATTAAGTTTTAAGACTGATTTTTAAAATTAAAAAAAATATATATCTCACTAAAATAATGAAATATTCTGATTGTAAAAAATATACAACCAATTAAACTATAATTTCCATTATTTTTCATATTTTATCAATATCATAATAATGCACCTAAAATTTATTTCATTTAATTGTTATAGGGTTTGAAATTGTGGAATTTCCCAGTTATGGTCTTGGATTAAAGGCTATTAAAAAAATTACTGAAGGAGAAAATATTATAAATATACCAAGAAAGCTCATTATGACTGAAGATTGTGCAAAGAAGTCTATATTGGGCACATTTATAAATAAAGATCCTATATTAAAATTAATGCCAAATATATCTTTGGTTATGTACCTATTATTGGCTAAATTCACTAATGGTGAGGTTTTAAATTCTTTAAATAAAATTTCAATTTAAAGTTTAAATTTAATTTTTAAGTTAAATTAATTTTTTTTAGATTCTTTTTGGAAACCTTATATTGATATTCTTCCAACTTCATATGATACAATATTATATTTTTCATCTGGAAATCTTCAAGATTTACGAGTATAATTTTTGTTTAATATTTAAATTTAGGTTACTTGTAATTTTTATTTTTTAAAAATGTTTTACAACTGTTTAGGGATCTCCTAACTTTAAACCGGCTTTAAAACTGTATCAAGATATTGCTAGACAATACGCTTATTTTTTCAAACAATTTCATTCTTCGAGTGAATCCGTAGCTGATACGCTTAAAAAAGTTTATACTTACAGGGAATATTGGTAAGTTTTTATTTTTAATTATTTATTAAACTATATATTTTTAATATTTTTTATTTTGGTTTTATATTACATTTATAGTTGAGCATAAATCTAATACTTCTTTTTGAAATCTTAATACATTATTAATTAGTCTTTGTTTGAAATATTGCACACGTTCAAAATCACAATAAATTTACAGTCTCAGTTAGCTATATAATACAAATAATGAGTTGTAATTTATTTTTTTTTATTAAATATCATGTTCATTTGATGAAACATTTTAAAAAGGGTCCCCCAAGAGTCTTTTAGTTAAAAACATAAAAACTTTTTTCTTTATAGTTATCTCATATGACTAATAATTGATTCCTTTCGCTACATTACAATCCTAAATTAACAATAAATAATCCACAATCATTTTCTAGAATTAATTAAATATTACAACTATTAATTGTTAAATTTAGAAAATAAGTAAATACTGTACATTAATAAAGAAACTGTGTTTCTTTGTACGAATTTTCAACTTTGTTATTGAAATGGCCTTCTTAAACTATCCCATAAATAATCTTGAGCTTCTCTCTGTACTTGAGAATCCATCGTATTTATTTTTTGATTTTTATATGTAGTCTCACCAGTGGTTAATATTGGACTTATGCTTCTTGAACTGCTATTTTTCTTTAATTTTCTGCTACCATCTAATATTGGTGATCTAACTCTTCCAGTAGTAAAACTGTCTTCGTATTTTAATAAATTTCTTTGTCTTTGACGCCATTTGCATACAATGAATATTGACAGAAATACTATTAATGATACTCCAACAATCGAAGAACTCACTATTATTGCTGAACGGACACCTACTGGTAATTTAGTGTAAAAGTTTGGTTCGCGTTCATTGTCATATTTATTTTGTTCTATAAAATTTTTATCATATTTTTGATTTGATGCTTGTGCAATATGATTATCTCCTTGATCTACTTTCTGCAAATCGTCCAATACTATAAGTCCATCTCCATCCATATCTTTATCTACATGACCTATCGTTTGTTTTTCCTGCGATCTATCAGATTCTAAAACATCATGTAAAATTAACAAATACTTCGTGAAACGTATTATTTATCGTATATTTATTATATTATTATATTTACTTACCCAAATGATTTTTGTTATAAATATTTTGATCTCTATATGCCATATTCCAATCAGGTACAACTTTAGCTTCTATTACATTATCACTTTTTATATATGTCGGAATACTTGAATATATTTCAGATATTTGTTTATGGCTATTGTGGAAGCCCAAATCGCTTCGCGATTCTCTGTAGATTTCATCAGTAGGCTTTACATTTATTACTGAAGTAAAATAACTGGAACCGTCTGAATCTTTTTTAACGTCTTTCGCATCAAATATTTTTGGATGGCCAACGAATTCTGAGAATTTATCAAACAATGTAACGATTCCAAGACTCTCTTCTTCTTGAGACGTTTTTGTGATATCTACAAACATTGGTGGCGGTCCTGAATTGCTTGACGTTTTTTGCTTAGATGACTTATTCGATGTATCTCTCATATTTCCTTCTAGTAATGCTTTTAAAGGATAAATTTGTTTTGATATTGGTTCTATTAGAGATTTTGCTAAAAACGGTTCTGCCGGATCAGGTTCTCTTGAAGCATTGTGAAATATATCAGCTAAATGTACCTGACTTGACCCCCTTTCTCTGTGTTCCACCAATTCCTTGAGTGTCATATTGCGTTCTGCCAATATTTGTGCTAATTTTTCTCCACCTGAAATTGCAATATTCTTTAATGTTAATTAAATTTAATATATATAAGAGTAACTCAAAATATTCTTGCCTTTTTTGTCTGTTAATAATTCTAAAATTTCATCTTTTGCATTTACTTTTCCAGTCGTAACAATTGATTTTTCAGTAGTCGATTGTGCAATTGATTGAATTTTCTTGTTTGTTGTTGGAATTTCAGTAGTTGTTATGTTTTCTTCATTAGTCGATTCGGTCTTGGCTTTTACAATAATTTTTGCAGCTGATACTATATCAGACATACCAAACATATCTTTTACGTTGATTGAAATAGCTTGATTAGGAATATTTACTTTTTTTGATGTCGTATTTCGCGGCGAATCTTCTATCGTATTTACTTTATTCCTACTAATTTTCTGCTCTTCCTTTGGTCTTATTTCAGGATTTAGAATTCTTTTTGGAGGTGATTTGACTGCCGGTAATCGTAATCTTGGTTTTAAAGATAACCTATTTCTGACTTCTTCGTTTGTTTTTTCTTTTCTCACTGTCGTTGTGATCACTTCCTCGGTGGTTGTTACAACATCTGCGATATTTTCACTGTCACTTTTTCTATTTGAAACTATTTGTGTTGTTTCTTGTAATTCTTCTGATTTTTCTGGTATTATATTATCATTCGTTGACTTCTTTTTGTAAGATGAAGTGGATAGCGTTTTTTCTGTGGTTGTTTCTTTTACTTCAGCTTCACTTTCTCTGTTAACATTTTTTGAGCTCTGTCTCCGTTTACTGTTAGTCGGTGGTAAACGTTTTCTTATCACATCTGATGCGGTGTTATCTCTTGTTTTAGTCACGCTATTCTCATTGGTGGGTTTAATTCTTCTTCTTTGTTGGTTTTCTTTCAAAACAGGCGGCAGTCTTCGTCGTTGACTTTCTGTACTTGGATTTTCTTCATCGTCTAGTAGTTTCTCAACATTGATCATTTTTTCACGTGTTTCGTCTTCTGCATTGTTATCATTTTGCAATATTGGTTTAAAACCACTCTGTGGTGCTGGCGTTTTTAAAGCTGATAATGCATATTTTTTTCCAGTTAATAAATCAGATAATGACAAATTTTTTTGTTGTAGAACTTCGCTCAAACTCAGACCGCCCGATTGTTTTAAAAGTTCTTTAAGATCCGAAGAATTTCCCATTTGCGCTTCTACTTCCTGAAATAAACAAACAATTTTCTCAATATATGTATATTGTTTAAAATAATTGAGCTTGAAAAAATAGTTATATTGTATACATGTTTTATACCTTTCTTCTTGTTTGAGATATGTATGGTCTTCTATATGATTTATTATTTACTTTTGACTCATTTTGTCTTTCATTTTCTTCCTCATTTTTTCTAATGTTATTCAATTGTTCATTTTCATTTGGATATATAGTGGTTATTTCGACATTTTCATTTGGAACACCTTCTATTATTTGTTCTTCGTTGTCAAAACTGTGATTAATCTCTTCTATGAACGGTGATACTTTGTAATTTTCTTCGGCGACTTCAATCTGAGGTTCTTGTCCAACGTTCACTCGCATGCTCGAATCTATTTGAATGGGAAAACTCTGTCCCCCATTTTGTGAACCGCCAAAATCTAAATTCGGTAAATACGGTCTTTGTCGTCTTCGTTGACCTCGTCTTCTGTAAGGTCTTTCATCTCTGGCTTCACCTCTCCAATGTTGTTCATCGGAGACGCGTTGAGAAGGTCTTCTTTGTCTGGGTCTTTCATTTTCTGATGGATTATATGCAACCTGTATTCCACCCTCGACTGTATATCTGGCCCCTTCCTGATTTGTCGTATGACTTTCTGAATCACTTACCGGAGGTCTACGTTTTCGTTTTCTACCAGGACGTCTTCTTCTAGGTTGCGGTTGCTGAATTTCTTCTTTCCATTCTCCGCCGATATTTGAAAACGATGAATCCGATTGTGACGTTATACCAACTACTCTCCAACCCTATAATAAAAATCGATTTATATATATAATTGAACAATCGTCGAACACGAAAATTGCTTATCAATTAAAAAATTTCTCTCGACTATCGTGCAACTGGTTTATGCCGAAGGTGCTATTCTTCAATCTGTCCGGTTTAGCGTGAAAGCATAACAACGCTATAGGAAATAGTCTACTTAAAATAGAACGTTTAAAACGATCACACTTCATTTATATTGAATAAAACGTAATTAATTTATAAGACATTCGTTTAAAAAAAATGTCACATATTTTAACGTACTTTTTTATTAAATGCATAGAGTGATTTAACAAAATTTCTTTTATATTGTTAATATTTAAAATTTCTATTTTCATTATTAATATTTATGACCCATTTTTTAATAATGCAAACTTTATATTATTTTACATATTTATATTCGTAAAATTCTCAATTATTTTTGTCTTATATTATTTAAATGTTAATTTATCATATTTATCTATCATTATAATTGGGGATATCTTAAAATATTGCCTGCAGTTCTGATTCGACCTACAAAATATTTTCATTTGACCCACTAATTATTATTAAACGAAAAAAAAAATTCGAGTAAATATACTATTTTCTATTATTAATATTAAACATGAAATAATTTACAAAATAAAAATATTTAAAATATTATATTTTTTTTAACAAATTAATTTCTTTAGATATTATTTTATAAAATAATATCGATAAATCATAATGTCGCGTATTATAATGATATTATAGTATTGTACGTTTAATATCGGATTCGTATTGATCGCTTCTTTTTCTTTATAAGGCAGTTAGAGAGCCACCTGACCAGTTATATCAATTGAACTGGTTTAAAAACATTGACTTTAGCAGTTTCGCTTAAAACCTATTATAGACGATGCGATCTAATAAAGTGTGTCAGAATTTCTTTACACAATGAAGCGTTTCGTTTTATTGCAGGGATTTTCAATTATTTCGCACAACGGTCTATTATAGGAAAGCGTCAAATTGAAAATAAAATCTTGTTATACTATTAAAATATCATATCAATTAAATTTCCATCACATAATTAATTATCTAATATAAAATTATAAATTTTATTCAAATTTTACCATTTTTTTTAACACATATTCTTATTAGTCTCTTATTTTCATTGTTTTCCGCATAGTAATATTCTTCATGTTGAGAAATACTGATATAATATATTTTACAAACAGAAACAGTTACTATTAATCTATTTTATCGCATCATTAGCTATCAACATTTTTTTTTATTCTATACTAGAGCAAATTTTTTCTTATAATTTCAACTTTTTTTTTAAATGAAATTTATGTGTCAGTATTTTATGTAAATTTCATAACGATTACCGTAAATAAATGATTATATTAAACGAAAAAAAATCGCAATATTTATTTATTTATTCATTCACCATCGAATTTTGTCAGTTTCGCTTTATCGAATCAACATTATTTGGAGCGCGAAATCGCATTTTACACAAATTCGTTTATAAACAATTACATCGAATTATGTAACAAATTTGCTTTATTATGACAATTTTGTTTGTTTTTTTTTAATATCAAAATATTTTTCATATTTGTAATATATTTTTAAACAAGAATTTAATATATTTTATACTTATTCAATGTGTAGAAGGTTAAAATTTCTTTTAGAATGTGATTAAAATCATCTTCTTCATAATTAATTGACACTTTTAAAATTCAATATAGAAAAATCAATTCCAAAGGGGCTGCAACATTATTATTTATTTATTTTTTTATTATTTCGAATGGGGGTCAATATTGATCGAAATACGTATTTAACTGTATGGAGAAAGTAACCGAAAGTGAGATTTCGTATTTAATCTCGAAATTTATTTTTAACGAATACTATATATATGTATAGATAGTACATTTGTGACATCTTTTTGCTTTCCAATTATCTTTTTTTAATAGCTTTGATATTTAACGAAATTTGCAACATTCAATGAAAAAAAAAACAAGGTTAACTTTCTTCTTAACATTTCTCTTAACGTATTCATTTATATATAAACATTTTAACATTGAAATAGATTAATATGTCTCTCGTTTCTCATTATCGAAATAAATTTCCAATATTTTAAACGATGTTTACAATATATATATTTTGACAGTAGACGAGATGAACAAATTTCATCTCGTCTACTGTCATAGTTTCATCACAATTCTTCCTTATTTCGTGAGAGTATTGTTACTATGATATAATTATTATATTATAACACTCATTCATTATTGCTCTCACGCGATCATTTTTCACAATCCTTCGAAGTAAAAGAAACATCGATTGTTATGTACATTGAATGGTAGAAAAATCTTGAACTGTTGCGATATATTCGGAAATGATTTTATATAAAACATCATAGCGAATTATACAATTATTATATTATTTAGTCCGAATTTAATTTAATCGTATCGGAAAATGGTTTCCTTTATAAAAAAAATAATTGTTTAATTCTTCGCTTTATATCATTGATGATACGGCTTTTTAAGGTCATCGATATTTATAAAGATTTTTATCATAAGTTTCATTTATAAAATATATAAATATATATTATACATACAATGTTGAAATCCTATATGGATAATTTTATATTTATCTGTTTATATTAAATTTAATCGGTATTTAGCAACTTTTTTATCATATCATATATCAAGATTTTAAAGATCATAATTTAATACAATATTAATAAAATTTAACTATGTTATTTTTATTTACTCGACATATAATTACATTCGTTTTATTTAACATTTTTTTTATATTATAATAGTTGTTTTGTTAGATTATATTGTGATATTAATTATATATTTTTTTAATTAAAATTATCATTTTATAGTCGAAAAAGGTGGTGATATTTATATTTATAGTTAAAAATTAATCATATTTTCTCTCAATTTTGAAATAGTTAATTTGATATTTTGAAGATTTTTTTTTTGATCATTAAAATTCATTTTGAACACAACGCAGAATATTTTCACCCTATTATTTTTATATTAGTCGATATTATAATTAAAAAAAAATTCTTACACCGAATATACATAATAATATAATCATATTGTTTATTACCTTAGTATCGTAATTTAAATCCGGGCTAGTGATATCTTCGTCGAAATTTTTCAAAGGAATATCGTCCAATTTCACCTCATCGTCGGCCGACACGGTCAAAACTGCAAATAATATTTCCAATACGATAAAACTAAACACGCACACTTTTCTCATGATGATCCTCGCGTATTTAATAAATACTACGTTTTTTTCCTATTGAACGAACTTCATCACACAAAGCCGTTTTGTTTTTTTTTTTTGTTTTCAGAAAATTTCATTCGATTCAGCACATATTATTATTATTATTATTATATTTATATATTTTCTTATATTATTTTCACCGTAAACATTTGCACGTTCGCATACACTGACGCGGTTCACTTCACTAACGCGCACTATCGAACTCGCGGTGAAAATCTATATGTGAAATTCTTACGAGCGTTCGTGCGTTTCGATGGGAAAATCTGCGATTTTTTTTTAATTATTATTATAATTATTAATATATATTTTTTTTTTATATAATTATTCCAAATAAAATCTTTCAATTATCCTGCATATTTTTATATACATATATAAATTTACGATTTTGTATCGTTTCGTTATTAAATTAATTTATTATATTATTATAATTTATATATTATTATACGACGAGATGTTTTAAGTGGAACCTAGTCCACTTTACAACGGTGGCTTATCGAATGATTCGCCTTACTGACTGTCGTCGGTTCAACTCTCCCCACTTGTGTTCTTCGCAGTTAATGCAGTTTTCTTTCTCTCGATCCATCGTGGATTCTTCTTTTCGATGCTTCATTTTCCAGTTAACGATAACGATTTTCGATATATAAAACTAATGTGAATTCAACGTTGAACGGTTTCGTAAATTGACATCTATTTTTTTTACGTTTCTTAATTATTGTTTCGCTCTGAATTTTAGAATTTGTGAAAATTTTCACGATTTTCATTTCGTCACAGTAAGTCGTGCTGCTTATATGATACAGTTTTCTTTTTTTATATAATTTTCTTCACATACATCCATTTTAAATGTATTAATAATCTTACTATTCATGTTTATTATAACTTTTTGACCTTTATTTATATTATTATATAATTTTATGTACATCCGTATTTATTCAAAAGTTACATATTATTATTAAAAAAAAAAACTTTTTTTAAAAGTGACTCGAATAATGAATTTTAATCATATTTTATGTAATAATGTTTTTATATTACAAATAAATAATAAATTTTATATTTGACTATGATAAATTATGCAAATTAATATTTTACACGTTACTATGTTGCAAGATTTTGTTTTATATATACTTTACTCTTAATATTTTTATTTTACATATATATGATGTACTTAATATTTTTTTTATGAAAAATAATATTTGCTTTCCCTATTTACAAATAGAACTATATTATTTATTTTTTTGTTGAAAAAGTCATTTCTAAAATATACAGATATAAATCATAAATAATATGCAATCTTGCACTCGGGAGTCTTTATCTAAAAAAAAATAATATGAATAGAGAAAGCGAAAGGGTCTCGTAAATATTATTGTTGTATATTACTATTATTATATTACTCAGTAAATAACCGAGCTTCAATTATTTTACGACTATATTTACGGTATGAAATATAAAATTATGAAATCTCATTTTGAATTTTAACGTTCCAACGTTCGACGATGATAGTGAAAGTTCTAAAACAAAAAAAAAAGACGTTAAATACACACACACACACACACAGAAAAAACCGTATTTGCATGTAAATAGAAATGGAAATTCATGGAAATTGTTGAGATTAAAACGAAATATTTAATCAGGTCGAAGCGAGACAAATTTACGTGTATAATTCTCATTATAATAAAATTATCTTATTTTATTGAAATGTTTTTTTTTAGTTCATTTACTTTAATTTAATCTCGACTGTTCACGTTTAATTTTAATGTTTTTAAAAACTTCATTTAATACAAATTCTGCAAACGTTATTTTATGTATCGGGAAATGTACAAAAAAAAAATATAAATTTTATATTTTATTTTTACATATTCATTTCTTAATTTTATAGTAAATAAATTATATTAAAATAATATAATCGTTTACATTTATTTAGATAGAATAATTATGATTCGACATATATTTTTCATATAATTTCTATTCTTAACAATGTTCATAAAAATAATGAGCGATAGACGTTTTAATTTTCCTTAGTGTTTTCGTTGAGAAAAAAAATAATACAATATATGATTGAAAAAAAAAATAACATAATAAAAATAATGATGAAGAAGAAGTAATAATTCTTATTCAGCGTTTTGAGCTTATAATAGCGTATCTGTTGATTTTTTTATTTTATTTTTATTCTTGTTTGATGATTCCCATAATAGATACCGAAGCGAAGCCTTTGTGAGTGTGTCAAGGAAAATCGTTTGGAAAACCGAAAATCAGATTTTGATCTTGATAATCGTTTCCCACTGGGATGTCCGGCCTTTATTTTCATTCGACGTTTACGCTCTTTATTTTACATATTTCCTTTTTAAATGATTTAAAAATAAATATTTTTATAAGATTCTTTAGAATATTTTGCACTTAAATTCGACATTTTGCCTTTTTTTAATTCATTTCTTTTTTTTTTAATGACATCCTCAATTAATATATTATTGAATTATATATATATATATATATATATATATATATATATATATATATATATATATATATATGTATTTATATATAATGGAGGCGTCCTTTTTTATATGATAATAGAATTTTCATTTTGATTTAAAATAATTAACTATGTTGATAAGTATATTCATTTGATATTCGTTCAAATAAGGAGAAATTGTTTTTATTTTTTTCTGATTTTTGATGTAATTTTAAAAGTATATTATTATATGAAGAATTTTAATTAAAATATATTTTCAAAAATTAAATATAGAATTAATGGTTTAATATTTTTTTATAATATTTTAATTTTAACAACATTTTAGTTTTTAAATATTATAAAAATAACGAAGGAATAATACAATAAATTGATTTTTAAAATATTAATAGTAAAATATATGTATTATTATAGTAGAAACTACTTAATGGAACTATTCGTTAATAGGACCAACATTAGAAAATTCTCAATTTCATTTTCAGTTAATCGTACCAGCCGCTTAATTGGACCAATATGGCTATGTCCTATGATAACCGATTTGTGCTGTAAGTTTTTTTAAATTAAATATGTCAAATATACATATTTTATTTTTATTCAGTTATATATAATATAATGGTGGTCCGATTAAGCGACTTGTACGATACTTTTTTTTTTAATTAAATAGGTCAATCAATATATACATATTTAAATTTTATCAATATTCTACAATATATATATATATATATATATATATATATATATATATATATATATATATAATCAATTTAAAAAAAACATTATTATATCAATATTTGTCAAATATAAATGAACGCACGTTTAATCACGATCGCTTTCTTCTGGGCTTTGAACCCGTATTTGAGCGTTTAATTACCGTACTTATTATATACAAGGAAAATGTATGTATGTCAAAACGACTATTTGTCGTGCAATTAGTAGTAATAATGTCGCTTATTTAGTTTAGAGTTCGGCATGAATAGTGGAAAAAATAAATAAATAAATAAATGTTTCACTTTCGTTTCTGTGCCGTTCAAGATCAAGGCCTTAGGTCAAGTTTCATGAGCGGCTTTGGGCAACTTTCGATGGTACGTTTTTCGACAATCGTCGTGTGAAACTTGCCAGTGAAAAGGCCGTTTTTTTCTTTTCTTCTTATTATTATTTTAATATGTCCTATTTATTTATTTTTATGTGTTATACGTACGGTAATTTCCGGTTGTGATGATTGGGATGTGTTAAAATTAATTTCAGACGGTTATAATGATGCGTTTTGTTAAACTAATAAATATATTCATATTATATTGAGATTATTTTTTTTGTTATATATTAAAATATTAAATAAAATTTAATCGTTCGATTATATCTATAATATTATATATTTTTAATAGATTTTTCTGATTATTTTTTTTTCACACTCTTCGTCTATCATTTTTTTTAAACTAGAAATGATTTTATAAATATTCTTTAAAATTATCAGATTAAACTTCTAAAAAACAATTTTGGCTTTTATAAGATTTTCATTACATTATTATATAACATCATTAACAGACAAACAATGACATAAACCATAAGCTGTAAACAATATTTAAATAACAACAAACCAATATTGGTAACATGTAAACCGCAACCGCGGAACGACTCGATAATCTAGCATTATTCGATAAAAAAAAACCTCACTCATAAAATGAATATTAATTTGATTATTTAATTAATCAATTAAATTAATAATAACGGACTAGTGAAATTTTGGTTAACGCATTTGACTACGTAATCTAAGTGAAAAAAAAATTCTTAATATATTCATCGCCAAAATGAAAACAATGAATAGCTCAATATATGATATTTTCGTTATAGTTTTTTTATCGCTTAAAATGATAATATTTCTTTAAATAAAAATAATTTTAGCTTTAAAATATTGTAATATATGTATTTATTATAATTTATCAAAAAAAAAATATATATATATATAGAAAAAAAATCACGTATTTTTTTTAGTCTGATAATCGATATAATCTTCTAATATTTTCATTAATATTTTTTATATCACCGATAATAAAGATTTCAAATTTTAATTTCATAATTATTTCACAATTTATATTTTTTTATAATTGTAACATTTGAAAGTGATTCAAATTTATCCGTATATAATTATAATATAATAACATAATTACAAGTAGTTTTTTTTCGGAACAATACACAATATTATGAATTCACTGAAATTTTTAAATATTAAATATACGTTTAATATAATATGAAAAAAAATCGGTACAATCGAATACTTTTTTTCTTTGCTTTCAAAATGAAAAATATGCAATAATAATGACAAACAATGTGCGAGGAAAGTGTTCTTGTTTTATTTTTCTTTTTTTTTTACGGTCGCACATTAAGTTTCACCAAAGATCACTGCGAAGGCCCAATATGACAGTTTTTCGCTTAAAATTATATCCACAATGCGTTTTTAAAAATCATTTCTGTTTTTTATTTCTATTATTACTATTATTATTATTATTATTATATTTTTATTTTCTCCATTTTATTTTTGTGCTCGAACGGCAGTTAATTGCGTGTCGAGGCTACTGAACTGTTTCATCGCGATGGTCTTTTAGAGATTATATAAAAAAAGTATGATGATGAATAAGTTGTACACGATCATTAGAAGTAGTAAATATAGATAAAAACTCGAAATATTATGCGATCTATTCGAAATCACGTACGATTGCTTTCACTGAAATTTTTTCGCTAATTTTACGCTTCCACTTTTTTTTTTTTTAATAATATTCATACGAACATCATCGATATTTATAATAATAAGATTTTATTCTGATAATCTAAATTGAATTTTAAACGTTGAAAGTTGAAAATAGTTAATCCTTCAAATGTTAAACTGCTTAATTATTGTTATATTATATTAATATTCGCGAGTTTTAAAAAGTCAATATATATTGTGAATTAATTGTCATCTAGTCGACTTTCTCTTTTTCTACTTTATATATATATATATATATAAACGTTTTCAATATGACTGTGCCTTATCGTTTATATGTTGATCGCTTTTTGTTTGTCCACTTTTTTTAATGCATTCGTCGAAATATTGCATTCGATATTCGAATACCGGTTTTTGAATATGTTACAATAAAAATGAAAGACCAAATTTCAGTGAAAGTCGATTTTTTTTAATACTGATATATTTTAAAGTTTGATTGATGTTTATGTTGATTATTATCAACATGTCATTTTTTATGATAAAATATTTTATATCATAAAAAAGTATTGTTACAATATTTGTATCAGTTTTATAATTTTATTTTATTTTTTTCATATAATTTTTGTTACTTTTGCTGGTTATATAATTGGCGTGTCTAATAAGCATAATATCGAATTTTATACTTATTCTGGAATATTATTTTTTTTAATTTAATTTTATCTCATAAAACACCCTTTTATTGTAGAAATGATGCAACTATAATGCCATATCAAATTCTTTAACATGATGTTGGAATTGAATTTTTAAAAAATATTTATTTGATTTTCTTTCTTGAACAAAATAAAATTTACAAAATATTGTTCACTGAAAAATTTTCATCCATTCGTCACCGCTGAAACAATAAAAATATGGTATAATAAAAAATATATAAACGCAGTTTTCTAACATAATCTAATTAAAATATTTTCATTTAGAAATCTTATAATAGTTTTTTTTATTATTTTTATTAAAAAAAAAGCCCACATCGATTCAATTAATTAAAAATCGATCGACATATGTTAATTTAATCACAACGTTGCACATTTTTTTTCGTCCATTTCGTCTTTCATTACATATAATTTTCCATCATCTCATCGTACTATTTTCATCTCACGATTACTTTCGTGTTTTCATATCGCGTTTGCTTATATATATATATATATATATATATATATATATATATATATTTTTTTTTTCTTTTCTTTACAAATTGCTTTTATTCTATTTCTATTTTATATTATTAACGATTTTTAGCAATTTTCGATTATCTCCGATGCGGAAAGTGATTATTGCTCAGCGTCGGAACCGCATTTGATTCGAATTCGCTTCATTATATCGTGTCGTAAAACTTTCCAATATTTTTCGATTAAGTAATATTTTTCAGTCGTTCTACTGTAATCGACGGTTAATTTGTTGTTATTTTATTATTATTATATATCTGAAACTTCCTAGTACATCTTCAGATACGTTTACGGGTAATTAAATTCGATTATATACGTCAATTCCCGATAAAACCGGTTCGGTTTTCAGACTTACAGTTTTAATGTCGTAATCGTATCGTTAATTGCTGTTTTAATTATTGCGTTATTGTTTAATTTGTGATTGAAGTAGAAAAAAAAAGATATTGAAAGCCATATCGATATTACTAAATTGTTCAAAAGTTTTTAGTTGCATTCGTCGATGTGAAATTGATGAATAAAAACCGAATATAAATCAATTTTAAACAATTTTATCGATCGTTAATGAGACATGCAGAATTTTTTGTCAATGAAATACTTAGTTATTTGAATTTGATACGTTTCATAATAAAAAGTGTTTTTTTATCTGAAAAGAAAATAAATTAATAAATTTTAATATATATAAAATTTAATTTTATACATACACACACACACACACACACACATATATATATATATATATATATATATATATATAAATGACTAGTGTATGAATGATTTGACTCTTTTAGTAATTGTAGATATTAAATAGAGTTCAAAATATTTGAAATAAAAATTAAAATCTTTTATATATTGCAAGAAAATGGGAAAATTGTTTAAAATTTATCACATAATAGCGAAGTATTCGACATAAATTTCCCATTAGCAATAATGGAAATGTGTCGCATGGAAATTTTTCTCGCATACTTTTCGAGAACAAAGAGATATATAAAGGGGAAAAAAGCGTCAAACGGAAGAAGAAAAGGCATTCTTGCAACAGTGGAAAAACGAATAAAGGATTTTGCGTAATTTGTGAAAATACATCGCAATATATACGACGATGTAATGAAATAATGAGTAAATATATATATATATATATATATATATATATATATATATATATATACAATATATTACGTGTTTATTGTTGTTAAATAAAAGTACGGTATGTAAGTTGAAGTTGCATTAAATTTTCTTTTGCATTACTATTATATTATTTTTATTTATTTGCGATTTTTTTTTGGAAGAAACGACTTAATGTGACGCAACTATAATAAATCGTCGTTTTCCGGTTTTTATTTTCAGAAATGAAAATGCGTTGCATAGTTGGTAAAATTGTGCGGTGGATAATATCATAGATCGTATCAGGCAATTAAATCGATGATATAAGTAAATAATCAAAATAATGATAGTAATAATAAAAACTGTAGAATAGGAAGAAATTATGCAAATGAAAGTTTTGTATAATAATTAAATCGTTCGGGAAGTCATAGTGTTATTAATAGTGATTGCATATTATTAAGTATTATTTATATTATATAGATTAAGAAAATATAACAACTTTATTAAAAATACTGATATTAATCAGCATTATGATATTAAAAAAATAGTATTATTTTTTAATATCATATTATTTATTAATTCTGAAAAAAAAAAGATAAATAATGAAATTATTATTATGGGATTCGAATCTGATATACTATATATATTAAATACATATATAATAAGTGTTATTAAATATTATTTACAAACGTGAAATACAATTTTCCAATATAAGATTGATAACTTTCATATAAAATCATTAATAATATTCGTATATAAAGACGTACTTTCTCAATTTATTATATATATATATATATATATATATATATATATATATATATATATATATATATATATATATATATTCATATGTATTATCGTAGTTATCAATGGTTGAAACTATTTAAAAATACAGTTTATTATTATTTGATCAATTGCACTAAATTGAGCAATAGTAATTTCGCTCTGAATAATCTATAAATTATGTAAAAATCATTTTATAATTTATTTATTTTTTATTTCGTGATCATTAAGCATCAAAACGATATCCATAACCAACAAACAATTACCAAATTTATAAGCAATTTGAAGTTAAAATATCGAATCAAATTCATTCCTTATATATTTCATCATAGTCATACTTCTGCAAGCTCAAGAAAACTTTAATTTATTTTTTTAACTTTCACAAAAACCATTGTTTTCGGAACTCTGTGCTAATACTGATGATTATTTTTGAACGTATCATAAATATGATATTTCTTCGTGAAATCTGTTTATTTCTAATGAATGATTTCTGATTATGATGAAAAAGGTTTAAAAAGTACTTTCTTTCAATTGTCATTATTTAGACTGACACCTTTACTTTTTTTTTATTCAACATACAATCCAATTTCACCCGCAGTAATTACGCATGAAATACTTTCCCTTTCAGAACCTTCGTCGAAATCTTTTTTTTTTCATTTTATTTTTACTTACCGCATATTAATTGCTCGTTTCGCTTTTTATTTATATTATAATATATATATATATATATATATATATATATATATATATATATATATATATATATATTTATTCGATTTTAATATATTCATTCATTCACGCTTATTACATTATTCAAATTGTAACGATTCATTTTTAATGTTATTTTTCTGATGTTCGAATCGCACTAATATAAAGCGGACATAATTTAATATTATGCTCAATTAATTATTCCATTTATTATTGCGTTTCGTGAAAAAAAAAAATGGATTTCTTATGTTGAAAATGAAAATTGAATCTTGTTAGCAAATATTAATTTAAATATTTCGGAGAAAGGGAGTTCTTGTTTAACGCTTAAACAATTTGTTAAGTGAAATTTGGTCGGTTATATTTACTTTTAACATTTTTTTATTATTATTATTTTTATTTTGAGAAATTTTAATATTTAGAGTGAACCCATGATATATAACGACGATTTCTCAAATGTCGTCGCATTGCCGTTTTATTTATCTAAAATACAATGTTGAGAAGAATCTTCTAGATTCATTGTTGGCGCATGAAATAATTTATGATTTTTTCATGATAATTCAACATTTCAATGTACTTTTTGCAACGAATGATATTTGGATAGTTTTCAATTTCTTTGTCGTCTTCTTGATAATATTTAATTTAATGTTACTCGCGTTTGTTGTGATAATAGTTTTCTTTTCATTATCTGATTTTATATATATATATATATATATATATATATATATATATATATATATATATATTGTATTTTTAAATAATATAAATATAAATTTAGATTTTTTAAATATTATATTACATCGTTTATTTTGAATTTTCTTAATTTTAGATTAAAATATTTTAATACAATTTGAATTCTTTTCTATGTAAAGTAGTTTTTATATTTATTTGTCACTTTTCGAAAAATCTTCAAATTGATAATATAAATTGAATATCAAAATTTTATATCTTCATTTAAACAATCTGCTATATAAATTAAAAACACAATCTTTATTTTTATTTTAAACATACTATATTTATTAGTAATCTATCTTAGCAACATACACACACACACACACACACACACACACATATATATATATATATATATATATATATATATATATATATATATATATATATAAATAGCTTATTATATTCGTATACATTTCACGATTGTGTTTCTTTTCTTGCGACGAACAATTTCATCATATTCATCGTTTTCCCATACCTTTCGAACAATCGAACATATTTTATTTTCACTTTTCCGCATTTATTTTGACGATGATGTACACACACACACACACACATTTGCGGAATTTATTAAAACTTTTTCATCAGTGAAAATAATACCGACCTAGATTTTGTCGATCTCTTCTTAGTATTATTATAGTTATTTTCACCTGTTCGATTCGCTTTGATTTTTCACACACTAATGGAATATTATTGAACGAAATTGTAATGAATTCCGCTTTTACATATATTCGATAATTACTTTGCAATTAAAGCTTCTATATATATATATATATATATATATATATATATATATATATATATACATTCATATATCGTTTTATTTGTTTTAATATAAGTCGAAATTAACATAGAATATTAAAAAATATTATTATTTTGCATATTGTAATACCATTTTGAGCGCTTTCTAATGTTACTTCGTTCATTTTTTTTTCATTTATTTGTGTAAATATATTTTTAAAATTAAAAAGAAATTATACAATAACGAAAAAAAATATCATTATTTTAACTACTTTTTTTTTAATTTTTCCAAAATTATCTAGATAAATTTAAAACGATTTCTTTACATAAACTCGAATATATATATATATATATATATATATATATATATATATATATATCATTTGTGCAATACTGTTATATAAAATTATTTTTATTATATTATATTTACTTTTATGTTCATCGGTTATCTTCATACTTTCATCGTTCTATATGTCGATACAGTAGGACACCGTTTTTATTCTCTCTAATATATATATATTTATATATATATATATATATATATATATATATATATATATATATATATATATATATATATATATATATATATATATATATATTATGAATCGTTATTATATTATGATGTAATTCACATATTATATAATATATATATTGAACTATATCGTTTAAAAAACGATTATTAATAAATACCCTTCACTATTAAATAATATGTTGAATATTTTAAACGCGTGGATTGATTTTACTTTCATAGCTTTTTTTCGGTTTGATCTTTTTGTACTTTCATATATAATTAAAGGTGAATGTTGAAAACTTAAATTTGATTAAAAAAAAGTTTTTTAATTCAATTTTTAAATATCTATTAATTTATGCATTCTATAATTTCAATATGATTTCTATTAAACAATTTTTCTTTTTTAATTTAATAATCTTTATATTGAATACTCAGCATATATTTTTAATCGTTTGTATTAAATTTATTTAAATCTAATTTAATTCTATTACAAGAATTTCATTGAAAATTAATTTATTCATCTTTTTTTTTCATTTATACATAAAAAAGTTTTGCAGACTAAGCAAAATTAATTAATTAAAAATGTTTTTATTATCACTCTATAATAATATTTTATATATACCATAAATGCGACTATAATTTACAATATGATAGAACTAAGGTATTAAAATCTTCTCATCACACAAGGAGTCCCACTATATTTCATATATTTCTTCGCAATATATATATATATATATATATATATATATATATATATATATATATATATATATATATATATTTACGAATTTTTTTCTATAAATTTAAAAATTGTTATAAAATCTTAAAACTAAACTCATATTATTATTATTGTTATCTATTATAAACGATGACATGCCATAAACGCGAAGTATTTTTATAATTTCTCTCGTACGTGTTAGAAATTGTGATCGTGAAAATCTCGAACGCAATTTTACCGTCGATAAATATTTAACTAAACAACCGTTTTATCATTAGAAACTTATACATAATGACGGCTTACTGTATTATTATTATATTCTGCAATATGCAATTCCTGTATTTTTTTGCGACAAACGTGCTAAAGATACTTCATTGATGCTCTCTCTTTTGCCTGCGAAACACGACAAAAACCTGTTTTATTTTGTTTGGAGTTTTCGTCGATAACTATTTATTTATTTATTTATTAATTTATATATTTAATATATTTACAAAGTCTACAATATTTTTTTTAATCAAATTTTAAAATGTTTATTGTATGAAAATTTGTATTTTATACAAGTGGGCCGCGTTTGTTTAGTTCATTAGAAGTTTTTTTAACACACGTTTTTTTTATTATATATCAGATGAATTAAAAATTTAAAAAAAAAGTATAACAAAATCACTTTAAAAATAAAACAAATGAAAAATAAATAAATCATAATTATTTGAAATGATGATTATAGAAAAAAATATATTGTTTTTTACATTAAAGTATATATCGTGTTTATCGTATCTTAAGAATTAAGCTGTCAAAATCGAAGGAAGCAAAATTGGATCGTAAATGATGAAATATTTTAAATGAAATCATATAGTTATAAATTAAATTTTGACATGGCAGATATCTATATTTTGGATTGTAAAGATCGTTTAAAATGAAATTGAAAATGCTACACCTCCATCTCTCACCGGTGCTAGATTTTTTTTTGTTATACATATAGTTATTGCTCAATATTCCGATATTTTTAAGGAAATATATTTAATAGAACTATACTTAATAATTTCCTTCAGTTTTTTTTTTTTTTTTGTATATATAATATGTATATTTCATATATATAATATCGCGTGTTGCTTTCGTTGTCAGATCACGACTTTTCCTCTTGATCATCGAGATCAGTCACAGATTGTTGTTTAATAATCCATTTCATTTTTATAGCAGTTTTCACATTTTTTTTAAAAAGTTTGCGTTTTCCATTTTAAAACGTTCCGTGTATATGACGTCCGTTATTTTACACGCGTTTTAAATTCCATTCCAAAAGTCAAAAAATAATAAAATTATTAATTATTTATATAGTTTCATTTTGATATTTTCAGTTGGGCAGTATCAACAGTAATGACACGTCTGAACATGATTCCATCAGAAATAGACAAAGAATCACCAGCAACAGCTCTAATACCATTATGGGATATGTGTAATCATACTAATGGATTGGTAATTTAAATATACTTTATATATACAATATCAAAAATATTCCCACATCAAATATAAAATAACACCGAAATTACTCGTATTATTCTGCCATTGAATATGTTTAAGCGGTCTATTATTAGATAAATAATAAATTACAATTATAATGTATTTTTTTTTCTTATTTTGTTGTGTTTTTCATAGATTACCACTCAATTTAACGTGACTCTCGATAGGGCGGAGAGTTTTGCACTGAAAAATTACAATGTCGGCGATCAGATACTTATATTTTATGGATTTAGGTCGAACGCATTCTTCTTTTTACACAATGGGTATGCTTTTTTTTTAATATCAGTAATGTCATCTGTTAATTTATAATTTTAACATTGTTTTTATTTATTTTTTTCACATTTTCATTTGTGCGAGTGTACAGATTTAGCAGTTTCCGTACAAAGAGATCACCTAAAATATATGTTTTATAAATAATACGATATGATTTTATTTTCAGATTTGTATATTCTGAAAATGAAAATGATGCACTCACAATCACCCTCGGCATCAGTCCTAATGATCCTCTTCATCAATTGAAGCGAAATCTATTGGAAAAATTAAATATTAACTCGAATACAGTTCTTCAATTGATCAGCGGAAATCCTCCTATGACACCGCAAGTTTTAGCATTTTCAAGAGTTTTTGTTATGGATAAAGGTGACTGATTATATATATTTTTATTATTTTTACAGTATTGAATTAAAATAAATATTTATACGTTTGTTATAATATATATCAGATAATCTTACATTGTGGACAAATGGCCAGTATAACGATTTAATGAATTTTGATAACTTGTCGATTAATCCTGATATCGAAAAGAAAGCCTACAATTTTATCAATACTCGTTGTAAATTATTATTGACTTCTTATGAACAACAAGAATGTAGCAAAAAAATGGAGAAAATTTCTATATCGGAAAATGGCGATATGAAGAATACATCGAATGAAAATCACAAGTAAGAGAATTTTATAATTTATTATAACTAATAAAAATTATTATTATTATTATTATTATTGTATTTTAGAATTTTGGTGAAAAAATTAAAGGAATCCGAAATGAAATTGTTAAAAAGCACAATCGAATTCACTAATTCAAAATTGTGATAAAAACCAAAGTTAATAATTAATATTGTTTATTGTGAATTATAATCGTTCTTATGTATATATGGTACAAAAAAGTATTTTTAGCATATCTATTACTTTTTTTTAATATACAGCGTTGTATTATATGACTGAACATTATTAAAATGGAGAATCCAATGTTAACTAATTATTTTTTAATTTAATTTATTAATATTTATTCAATTTTTTTAGTTTAATTTTTTATCAATATTTACAATGTGTAAAATTTACTTTCGTACAAAATTTTTCAAAATATTTCATATAGATTTTTTTTAATATTTATGAGTAATGTCAAATGATGGAAACACTTTTATGCACTTAATATATGATTATTTAACTAACTTTTTTGGTATTTCTTTTTCAAAAATATATCATCATTATATTTTTATCACTTTTAGAAATTTCATAAGGAAGTCAATTGTCTTTGACTATTATATTTCGCAAATTTTGACTGTTAACTGGAAGTTTAAGTCAATGTTCTTTAGATATACCTATATGTTTTCTAAAAATCATATTCAAAACGTTTACGAATCTTTTTCACGTAAACTTTTCAATTTGAATTTTTCTCCCCTTAATTAAAGGTTTCCTATTTTGTAATTTAGGAAAATAAAATACAATCTTTTAAATATTAAACATATCAAAAGTGTATCCATCATTATTACTCTTCCTTTTATGTACAACTAAATATTTTTTCTTTATTATTAAATATATTAAAAATCATTTTTTTATTTTTAAGTAATATTTCAATGATGCTAAATCCATGAATACTTGCATTAATTTATATTATATCATTTAAATATTTATTAATTTGCCTTAAATACTTTTGTATATTTTATTGTGCCATACTTGTCTAATTTCAAATATTATTTTGCAGCAATGGTATTATGTGCCATGTTTTATTGATTTATTTTTTGGTTTTTTATTCCTATATTTATTGCCTATTTTAGTGTTTTATCCGCATTTGCTTACAAATGAATTTATCAATAATACATTTACTAATGCATATATTTTCGTTTTTCATTAACATTTGTTGAACGACTTCTGAAATAAAAACAGTTTGCGAACATTTGTATGTTTTATTTATTCGTTGTTTTATATTATATATATTTATATATAAAATTTTTCTTTATATTAATTTTCCAGTGATAGAAATTGTATCATACAGCTTTATTATTATATAGTGTTTTTTTTTTAATTAAGAAAATTATATTCTATTCATTATTATGATTAAAGAAATTATTTTATTCATAAATATAAAATCATTTTTCAGTCAAACGAGAGAGGAAAAGAAATATTTAATATCATTAAAAAAATATTAATCTTCTCTCCTCGTTATCTGTTATTAATACTAGATATATATATATATATATATATATATATATATATATATATATATATATATATATATATACTATATTTTTATATTAAAATTTGGATATGTATTATAATTAATGTAGTATATAAATAATAGATATTTTATTTATTATTCCTAATTATTATATAAAAAAAAACATTTTATATATCTCTTTAAGTTCTCTTATCTTCTATAATTTTCTATTTGATTCATATCATCAAATATGAAGTGAATATTGCAATATTTCATTTAAAAACGTAGTAAGTATTTTAGTAATACTAAAATAAATTGTGCTACATAATGAAATAAAAATAAAGCATTGCGATAAATTATTATATCTATAAGTCAATATATTAAATCTACGGTCTGTGTATCGTTATTAGTTATAGCTTCGAGAAAATCTTGAATATGTATTTAATATATTATAATTTAAAAAGGAACGAGATTTCTCATTCTAATCTTCAAAGAAAAATAATTAATTTCAGATTTTTAACACAAAAAAAAGTTTAAAAATACTGTCACATCAAACACCATCACTTTATAAATTCTTATCACTTTATCCTATTATATATTATTTTATAGTATTACTTATCACATAAAATCGAATATTATTATATTAAAAAAATGAAATTTACATCTAAAAAAATTTCATTTTTCATCAGAATATATCACACTTGAAAAAACCGCATATATTTTTAAAACGGCATTTCATACTAATATCTGGCAATGGTTTTACGGTGAGTTTTTCCAAAAAAAAAAAGTTCTACTTATATATTGAAAAATATCCATATTTAAGTTAAATAAAATATAATTAACTTAAATCCACAATTTTCTTTTTTTTTTACTGTATGACTGCATATGGCAGGACGACGATTATTATTTTTTTTTTATATATAAATTATTATCTTATTTAATTCTTCCTTTATGTTGGACGTAACTTTCGTACATTTCTTCGCCAGGACTTGGAAACGATTTTAAATTTCTCAATTTAGCCCATGCCGCTATCAATATACTAGATAGAAGACATAGTAAAATACAACCGGTTGCTATTATCGTCGAAAATAAAGATGATTTCATACAAGTTTGATTGGAATCTGATATATCTAAAATTATAATATAAATAATCCAAAAGAAAAAAAATGTATGACGATTCTATTTTATTAAGTTTTCACTTATGAAACTTACCTTTTGTATATTTTAATTCATCATCATCTTCGCCCTCCTGTAACACCCTCAAAGACTGGAACAAATTTATATTTTCTGATAAAGTCACAGGACTAACACTGGTCGATTCTGCTTCCACGTTACGTTTGCGATGATTTTTCACGTTTCTCCAATGGCAAGGTTGAGTCTAAAATTGTATATATTTATAATTATATATATATATATATTAAATTATTATTTATTATTGATTTTCACATACTGGACATCTTCCGTGACACATTCTGACATCGCATTCTATATAAAGCGCCGGTGAACCTGTAAATCTGAACGTCTTCATATATGCGAACACTTGCGTTTCAAATACTCCACTCTCAGACCATGATCCTCTGAATCTAGATATTAATTTATCATCCACTGGACATCTAAAAATCGACATTTATCAAATAAAAACGTTTTAAACGTATTAAATAAATATTATATTCGCATTTTTTTTTATACCCGTATTCATCGATCAATTGTATTTTCTTTGTGCCGCCATTATGAGCAAAACAATCGTTTACTACAATATCAAATCCATCTAAAAAAAAAATCGGACATTTTTGTTAAATTTGTTATATACATTAATATAATGATTGAATTATTTCTTTTTTTTTTTAATATACCATATTTGCTTCTCATATAAATGATCAAAGTTAAAGGATCGCCAACACGAACTGGTCCTGAAACTCTTGCGCCATTTGTTCCGTAACCGTTTCGTATTTCCATGTAACATTCTGGTGGTTGTAATGTGAATACGACAGGATTTCCAGTTGCAACTCTGTATTAAAATAATGAATTAACATTTTTTTTTTTTAAATATAAATATTATATTTAAATTGTGCAAGTGATGCTTGCTTACTCAACGTCCAAAAATGGGAAGGTAACGGTTTTCCAAAAATCATATCCATATTCGCAGGTCACCTTGAAATGTTCATCGAATTCTTCTTCAATCAACGGATTATACTGAACGGTTACAGTGTTCCACATGAAATTTTTCTGTAATTGTTTTTTTTTTAATATATAATGTCATAATAAAAATTACAAGTTTCTTAAATCAAATTTTCTGTTTTGTTTTATTTTTTTTTAATATAATTCTAATAATTATATTTTTTTTAAATTAATTTATATACAGATAAATTTATATTTAATTATTTTATTATACATACCGTTGGACTCTTTCTAGGATCGTCGTGTCTCGTATTTTTTCCCAATGTACCACATCTATTGAGCTGTATATAAAATTCATAATAATCCCTTCCTGAACCATTTATATACATACATTCAGGATCATAAGCGTATCCTGAAATAAATATAGGTTATAATATTTCATTCTCAAAATTGACTTAATATATTTATTTTTTTTATTACCTGCCGAATAAACCAATCCAGTAAAAGAACCGTTGAATCCAACTCTGATTTTCATATATTCATCTTGACATTCCGCTTCGATATCTGAAAGTGAAAATAAATAGAACGTGGTTTATTTTAACTGTCAGACACATCGTCATCAACACCTCTAGATATTTATAATTTATCAATATAAATTATATGCACGTTAATTAATCACTATGAAATTTTATTGACCATTGTGTTTTTTTTCTTTAAAAAAAAAACAGAGAAAAACCATAAGTTGCAAAATGGTGTGCATGCTAATAATATTGCTACTGTTAGCGTTGAATTGATGAAGATAAAGATCCGTTGCGAATTTTTGCGCAATTGCCACACGAATAACATTATTTTTTTTCTAGTATTATTAATGCGTTTTTTTTTTGTTTTGCTTATAAATTACCATTTATCTGTTGTCCATCACGCGGGGTTATCATTTTAATCACCTTTTTTCTACAATAAGAAAAAATATTCAAATTTTCATCATATGTTGTGAAATCGCTTGTTTATTTATTGTTGATATTATATGTTCTGTTATATAACAATATAATTTATAATATAATATAATACCGTTCTTATGATAGTTACATATTTAACTATAATAGAAAAATATTGCTATATTATTTTATTCAATATTTCAAAACGACGCCATCTGTTGAGCATTAAATATTGATATTTGTTATTTGACAGCTACTAGTATCCTTTTTAGCTAAAAATACCTTACATAATCCGCTGTTTTTTTTTCTTTCTGTTCTTTCCCTTTACATCTCTTAAGAACATGGTATGGCTAATGGACCGATATCCAATCTTTTTTACTACACACTACCACCATCATAATCACACTTAGGAATAATATATAATTTGTTAACTATTCATTATTTTAATTTAATCAACAATCAAAAACACGCTTAATACAAATAAAATTAAATAAAGAATAATTATATTTTAATATTTTAAAAAAATATTCTTTTTTTATTCAATTTTACACTCTTTAATATCATATCTAAAAAAGACATTATCACTGTTTAAATTAGATAATAATAGCTTTACAATGTCTTTTTAACGTTTTAACTTGAACCTATTTTACTTTTTCAGTATTGCGGGTTTCTTTTTATGGTTTACTGAAGATGAAGGTTATTTGTTATGTTTATTTCAAGTACTTACATGACTTTTATAAGTCTAAATTTCTTTGAGATCATGTCTTAATAGAAAAATACATATATCAAGTATTTTCTTTTATATTTTTATATGATATTTCATAAAGAAATCTTCATTCCTTTTTAAAAGAAAATAAAAAGAAATCAATTAGATATTTTCAAACAGATTTTAATCTGCAGTTATTACGGCACACAGAGCTCATGCTTTGGCATTCAAACATCAACTATTATGCAATTTTCTCCATGCAAAACAATAGTGTGATGACTTTATTTGAAACTAGGCATATTTCTAATTGCAAAACTAGCCTCAGTCGACACGTGTTTTTTTTTTCTTCTTCTTTCTATTATTATTTAAAAATATGGGATATTTCCCACGTGCTAACGGTTAATCGGTCAATCTTGTTCTTCTACGAAGAGTGTAATCGCTGATTTTTCGTATAACGGATATTTAACTGAATCAAATTACACGTCTATCTCGTTGTGCGATCGAAGAACTGATAAACTATATTTTTTTTTCACTGATTATTTACCGTGAGCGCACTTAATAATATTTATAATGGAAAAGTCCCGGGAAACGCTTCATTGTTTTCCTTAGACCGTACGCGTAATGAAATTCGGAAGCCACGACAGTTATTATACCTTTTTTTTGTTTTCATAAAAAGAATAAAGTATATTTATAACAAAAAAAAAAAAAAAAACGAAAAACTGTGTTAGTGAGAAATCTCAGTTAATTACACCGCGACGGTTAATTTTAAACGAGTGATCGCCCGTTTAACGGTGAGACGACTCGTCTAACCCGGTCCGTTAAAGGTTAACTCCCTTTACAACGATAACGAACAGTTGATATTGTTATGTTTTTTTTTTTTCGGGAAAATAACTCACGTTGTACTCTGGTATTGTTACTTCTGAATCTTCTATATTCTCTGTCCCATGATTCTATTGGTATTCTCCATTCAAGATCATTGCTGCTGGCTGTCTCTGAACCAGCCGGAACAACAACTGGCGATCTTGATCTTAATGCCGGCACCGGAACATATTCCGAACTATCTGATAAGAAAACAACCTGAAATCATTTAATATATATATATATATATATATATATATATATATATATATATATATATATATATATATGTATAATCAATATTATTTTTAAAGATAATAATTTTATTATTACGAAACATCAGCGCTATACTATTATTATTAACGTGTGCAATGTGAATTCAGTATTTAAATTGATTATTCGCGTGATTCTCGCTTTGCAAGTCGAGCCTTCGTTATTCCATTATTTTCAATATTATATATATAAATATATATATATATATATATATATATATATATATATATATATATATATATATATATATATATATATAATTTTAACACGCGAATATAAAGTTTTGCTTATAATGGCGTTTATGGTGTATTTTTTTTATTCTATTCATTGTTATCAAAAAGTGTGAGTTTTTGACCTGCAATTAACGTTATTTTCTTTTATATAATACATACTATTTATTTGTGAAATGTTTTTATTTACATTATTAAATTGAATGTTATATACTACAATTTTTTTACAATATATATATATATATATATATATATATATATATATATATATATATATATATATATATATATTCAAGACATATATTATCATTAAAAAAAACATAAAATAAAAACATCAATTTTGACGAAAAATATTAAAAAACAACACAAATTTTAATGCATGCATCGGATGCATACATCGTGGACAATTCGAACGACATTTTGATACCCACATAGATAAACGACAAAGTAAATAAATAAATAAAAAAAAACACACACACGTATATTTGCCAACAAAACAATTAAAATCGTACATGAAATAAAAAAAAAGTCACATTAATTAAACTCGGCACGTGGTTTCGTCCTAATTTATACACCGGATCGGCATATAATTATAATTTCGAAACATCCACGTCGTTTGTTGTTTCGGTCGTCGTCAATCATTTTTCACTTCAACGCCCAATTTCCAATACGAAATCGGTCAACGTGAATTAATAATAATAATATAAATATAATAAAACAACATATATATATATATATATATACATATATATATTGTATATTATTCCATATAAATAAACATGAAATTAGCGTCGGAAATCCGTACAGCATTATGAATATGCGCATATTTAATATTTTTCAACGTGTTTATATATATATATATATTTAGATTTTTTTTTTTGTAGTATGGATTCGAATGTATCGATTCGTTTCCAGATATTGGATTATGTATGGCTTTTTGGGTGTTATAATGGTCGAAAGTTGGCGATTGTGGTCTCAAATTCGGAGGTTGCGACCTCGCAAACCATCCGGTCTCGTTGCAATTGTTTCGTTTCAACACTGAGGTCATCGACGATTAACACGCAATTTATATTATTCGCTTTTTAAATCCTTACGAATCGTAAATATGACTGATAATCCTCTCTTCTTTTTTTTTTTAATTTTTGAATATAAAAATAAACTCGTTTTCAATATTCGTATTCAACGCAATCTTATTATTTATACAATAATTTTAAGTGGGATGTAATATTTAAACGTTCTTAATCTTTATTAATTGAATTTTATTTGTTGAATATGAAAATATATATTTTATTTTATTTTATATGTCTAAACTTGTCCTTTAAATTCGTTTCAAATTCAACTTTTTTTTCTAACAAATTGAAGGCTCATTTTCACTTATAAAAATTTGAAGATTCATCCCAAATTTCTTTTGAAGATTAAAAAATAATAATTTATTAAACTAACAGTTTATTTGGAATCGTTAAATTTAATTTTAATATGTAATATCATTCATTAATTGAAAAGCTAGATTTTTTTTAAAATAATTTTCAATACTTTTTCAAGAAGTTAAAATATCAATATTATATAATATAATAAAATATCAATAATTTATATATTTTTTAGTAAAATTTAACTGATTATAAATAACTTAGAATTTGATATAGAACGGACTTTATTTTAAAAATATAATAATGATAATAAATATGTTATTTTTTTTCTAAATATACAGAATAATTTTAACGACACAACGACATTACATTCACAATTTTTTAAAATCATCAAAACGCGAGGTGATAATCCGTTGCATCTTAACGACGTTGTCGTAAAATAAGCTCGTTCGGGCTGTTAATATATATATATATATATATATATATATATATATATATATATATATATATATATATATATATATATTATTTTTAACGATATCGATGTCAAATTCTCGGTATAATTACATTAATGCCGGTTACAATTTTGAATTGTCGCAGTTAGAGAAATGTTCGAGATTTTTGCGCACGCGAGATTTTTTAGCTGTTAACGGCATATCATATATATAATATTATATATATATATATATATATATATATATATATATATAATAAAAATAAAAATAGTAAGTTAACGACCGAAACAACCGACTAACTCGTAACTTGAACAATGAAGAAAAAATTGTAACGATTCATTATTTTCTATTTTTATTATTTTCATATTTTGTCCTTGTTTTGTTTCGCGTTATCTTAGTTTGTTTTCATATTTTGACGATGGCTAAAATTCAGTTTATACTAGATAAACTCAATCTGAAATAGTGTTATATATATATATATAACATGTACGAAATAATAAAATAACTATTATATATAAATAATTATTAATTTTTGTTTACTTTTTATAGTCTACTTTATATTAATGTTGGTTAAAGAACTTAAATAGAATATTGATATTAATAAACTGGAGATATTTTATCTAAAAAAAAGCAATAATATAATATTAAATCAATAAAATATTCGATCGATGCAAATTTATATATAAAAAAAAAACAAAATCGACAAATTTAGAGAATCAGGCCGAACGATTACTATAATGTCTCATTATTGATACATAATATTATATTATTACAAAGATTTAACGCCGCTTAATGTGATCATATATTATACAAAGATTAATAACAAATAAAATCTACTAAGATTTTTAATATGTCAAAAAGCAACATTGATAATCTATTATCAAACGATCACAATAAGCGGCGCCCGCATTATATTTATTATTATTATTTTTTACATAATGTTCGACTCACCGACTCTCGGTCGCTGCTTTCTTGGGTCAGGGCTTCTCTCGTCTCATTCTGCAAGTAGTGCATGAAGAAAGCTTAATTAATATGCACTCTTATATCGTGTCAATAATATCAATGTATATTAAAAAAAAATCAATTTTTATTATACAATTAAAATATTTTTTTTTAAATATATATATATATTATTTATTATAACCTTTGTCGAATTATTATTATTATTGTGAATAATATCGTCACCGGATCCTTCGTCTTCGTATACATCAGCACCGGGTAATATTTCAGGAAACGGAGTAGTAATAGACGCCGTTCTTATTACAGCTTTACCAACACTTGTCGATGATGCAACGCTTATTATTGTTAAATCCGTGGACGTTTCTGTGCTCGATAAATGATTACTGACCGTCGGCTATAAATAATCAATTATTCATATAATATCATAATCGTTCACATAATTACACTGACACATTTTATATAATTTATTATTATTATTATTATTATAATATTTACCCTTGTTAATAATAAAATGGCAAATGTCGTCGACCACCAAGTTCGCCATCTGAAATTTAATTAAATTCAATATATAAAAAAAATAAATAAAATAATTTTATACGGTGTCACAGAATCGTGTCTTTCGTTGTTATTCACTGAATTTTATTACTAAATTGCACAATCGATCAGATAGATCTTTTTTTTTATATTATTCAGTATCCAAATTTGTTATGCTTCTTCTTCCGAGAATTTTTGTAAAGCACCGCTTCGTTAATTGTTCAATTGGAAAAAAATAACAATTAACACGAAATCATCTTCCTTTTTTTCTTAGAATGACTTGAGATTTATATGTAAAAAAAATAAATTTATATTTTTTTCAATAATATATTGTTAGTTTTTTTAGGATATTTTCCGCCGTCAAATAATAATAATAAATATTTATAGTTTTAAAACCGTGTCCGTTTAATGAATTTGTAGCGGATATCTTTTATATATCAATTTATTATCGAAACGGTAGCCATTTTTTATGATCACAAATGAAATAAAATGATTCGTCATTATTTATCTTAAATTTTATCCACAAAATTAAAACGTATTTCTTAGCGATTATTTTGATTCATAAATTTTAATTCAATTTTTTCTATTATTGTATAATTTCATATATGGTATATAAATTATTTCAACACGGTATCATTAATTTTAAAAATATTATATATTATTTAGAATAATTTAATTATAAATATTAATAAAGATTTTTTTCTGATATAGTGAAAATCGCATTTATATATGAAAGTAAACTTGATAAAAATTAATATATAATTTAAAAACATATTTTTCTTTTTAATAAAATTATATATAAAACTGACGACTCTATATTGTAAAAAAATATATATCAGATCTTAATATCATGAATGAAAGTTTCAAACTGTTTAATATATAATAATTTAATATTTTATAACACCGAAACATCTCACACATATTAAAATTCAATAAATTTAATAATTCTTAATAATATTCAAAATATATTTTGTGTTGCATAAATTTGAAATAATATATATGGTATATGAAAAAAAAAATAACATCATTATATTTCCAATATATTATATTATATATATAGTATTCATATCATAAATAACCACTTTTTAACCGTTGATTGCCGTAATTTTCAGCACGTTTCATATTATGATGAAACGAAATAATAAATATATATGTATATATATATATAATATACAATTTTTATAAAACTATTTTCGAAACGGAATTTTCAGTTTTATTACGTTTATTATTTAGCACGATTCGTTCGCAATTCGTGCGTGAATCGCCAATTTATCGCCCATTCGGAATATCGTGGAACACATTCGGAATATTCATGCTTCGGCATATTATAGAATCGTGTCCGCCCTTTTCAAAAAAAAAAAAAAAAAAAAACGGGCAAAAATAACCCCCCCAATCGAACGAAAATCGATCGAACTAGTTAAATTATGGCCAATAAATACGTGAGAAAGAAAAACGAACGGTGTTAAAGATATGCGAATAACGTAAAACGCAATAAGAAACAAATCCGTACAATGCGGAAAAACGCGTAAAAAGGATTCGTGAGGATCGATCGATCGTTGTTATGAATAAATTGCAAAAATAAAAATTTTATGTACATAATAATAATAATAATAATATCTTGCAATAGCAATATTATATTACCGTGAATTGCGAACGTGAATCTAATATGAAAATTAAATCGTATATTAAAAAATGGCGGATTTGTTTTTTAATATTCAGTTACGACGTATTCTAATAAAAAAATCATAATTTATATATATATATATATATATATATATATATATATATATATATATATATATATAAACCTAATATATTTAAAGTGAATATAAATAATATTAATATAAATATAAAACATTTATTTTAGATTTCGTAGTTTTCAAATCATCAATTATTATCCCAATCTTTAACGAATATTCCTGTTTAAAAATTATTAATATATTATCACAAAATTTTGTTAAATACTAAAATCATCAATAATACAATATATATATATATATATATATATATATATATATATATATATATATAATAGCACTGTTATTAAATATCAATTATACGAAGAGACAATATTAATTAATTACGTATCTTAATGACGTTTAATACAATTATCTAATTAATTTCGACGTAATCATTGCATCACATATTATACGATATATATATATATATATATATATATATATATATATATATATATATATATAGGTAAGAAAGAAAATAATTTATATAAAAATTGTCCGATGGTTAATTGAATAGTTAATACTATGAAGCAACTTTGCCGCAGTAAAATAATTAAGTAATCTTATACTTGGCGTGCATTCGATTGCACATTATTAACATCCTTTTTTTTTATAATAATAAAAATAAATTATACTATATTTTATGTGACCTAGTTGAATTATGAACACTTGAAAATTAATAATTCGAAATTTTGATAAATATTTTAAATTTTTACACTCTTGATATATATTTATATATAAAAATATTGTGTATTTGATAATATAGATAATATCATTTAATATATTTAAAGGTTTACCAAGTATAAAATTATAATTTTATTTATTATAAAATTTTAAATGTATTTAGTTTTATATGAGAATTTATTAAATCTTTCCGTAGGCTATTTTTATATCTCATATTCATCTTTTGTTTCGCATTATGAAAATGAATTACGTGAATAGCTTAAAGCTTTGAGTATTGAAAATATTTCATATCGAAAAATCTCACTACAATATTTTAATTTTTTCATTCAATAAATCATTTTATATCAGATTATTTTAATTTAAAAAATATAATTGAATTTTATATAACGAAATTTTTATTGCTAATTGATATTTAATTTTTCTTTTACACCGATCAAAAATTTGTATATTCGCTTTCGAAAATCAAAAAAAAAAAAAAAAGATGCCGAGGCCCTTTATGGGCCGCGACATCAACAAGTGCAATAATAATGAATGTCAAATTATCCACATTAATGTGGCACGTAACCGTGAAGAGTTGATGCGAATTTTCCGGACTTTTCCGAGTGTTGCGAAGCGTGCTCGCGCGATAACGGTTCGCCGGATATTAACAGTAAGAATTTTTCACTTTCGCGCCTATTATGTCGCACACATACACACACACACACACACACATAAATCAGTTAAAATTGTCAAAATTATTATTACGTGATAATTTTAAAATATCATTATGATCTTATATACAAATAAATTATCATTATCACTGTGTAACGTATGAATAAAATATGTACAATCACTATTTATTACTTTAATGATATGTTCTCAATTAAAAAAATAAAAACGATAAAGCAGATTAAAATTATATATAATAAAAATCAAGATATAACAAATCTAAAATCTATTATTATTTTATAGTTTTTGTTCTTTTCAAAAATTTTATTTTTAACATTAAAAAGGTTTTCGACAACTATTTTAAATAATTTTCCTTAACCATAACTAACTATTACCATATATAAAATTACTTCTATTTATAATATATAATAATATTAATTAATAAGTTTATTTATTTTTTTAACAATTAATTTATAATAAAAAAAAATTGCAACAAATAAAATTGATATTTTTGAGAAAATATTATATATTAATTTTATTTTACACTAGTATTATATTTCTACTTAAAATAGTGGTTTGTATTGCGAATTGATAATGAATATATGTTATATTATTGTAAAAAGAATAATCGCGATATCAATCATGGGAACATAATAATAATAATGCAAATACATAAGTTATATTTTTTAAGATACGAAATTATCTAAAAACAAAACTTAGTTTACGACAGTTATTATATATGGTATTTATATGGAATTTTTTTTTTCACGAATGAACGAAAAATTTTAAATATCTCTCATAGAAAGTAATGTAAAGTAAATTTTAAATCTCAGAATGAAAAAAAAAAATGTCTTGGATATGTAATTATCAATATGATCCATCTTAATATATGAAAAAAAAACAGATTTATATCATACTTAAAAACAACATAAGAGACAACAAAATTGCACACCTCACTTCAAAATGGAGACGTCAAAATTGTAGCAATTAAAAATGAATAAACACCGCGTTCATGATTCGCAAATCTGGACAAATATTATTGCGCAATTATTTACACCATATTTTTGTCTATTATTATTACTATTATATTTTTGTCATTCAACCGGCCGAACTGTCGGAGTGCTTTGACATTGTCTAAGAAGGTTTGTGAACCCTGGCCGAGAGTTGTTTAGGAAAAGCATCAGTTTGGAACACGGCTCCGTTATGAGAGAATTCTTCTGAAAAGCTAAGAAGTCAAAGTGCGAGAACTGTTTATTGCAATCTTTGTTTTTGTTTCCTTTTTTTTGTTATTGTTATCGTTGTTTGTTTTTTTTATCGTCGATTAACAGCAGAATATGCATCGATTGATTTTATTCGGTGCAATGATTTTTTGACCGTTCGGATCGGAATTTTAAATGGTCGATGATCCGAAAAATCGTCGAGCACGATTAATCACCATTATAAATCATTTGAGTGTTTTTTTTACATTAAATATATATTTTTTAATATATTTTAAACGTTTAATTTACATTTTTCATATTTAAATAGCGATAAGTGTTTAACTACTTTAGATATGCTCTATAAAAAAAATTTATATCTAAACGACATCTTCTACAATATTTCTTTTCGATATTGTCCAATTTTTAGTTGTTATGATATAAAACTTAGATAACATTAAAATTTGAAGGAAAATTACAAAATAATTTTATTTAATATTTTATACAAATTTTAATAATAAATATTGGCACGTATTTTTTAAAATATTATGATTAAAAAAAATGACATTTTATAAAAAAAATACACTCAAATATTGATATTCTAAATTCTCCTATTATACAATTTTTATTATGAATAATATTTTTAATTTTCCAATCCAGTTTTAATCTCATAATAATGTCAAACTAATGCTTCAAACAAATTCATAAAAAATATATTAGCGAGCTCAAAAAACTAAAAATATATAAAAATTAATAACTAAAATCATTAACCGATTTTAATTATTAATTTTGAAAAACGAAAATAATGCATTAATAATAATAAACATACAATTTTACAATACCGCATATAAACACAAGTGTCACATACTATTTATTAAATGCAATCAAATTTTATTATAATTATGTAGATAATCTTTCTATATATTCAATTTAATATCGATTGCCAAATTTTATTATAATTCACGACGTCATTGTTCATCGAACCGTCGAGGCTAACAAATAACCGCCGTTTTTTAAAACGACTTCTACACACGTATCGCACGTAATTTATCATAATTATAATTACGCGGTACCGAAAAAAAATCATAAAATATATTAAATATATATATATATATATATATATATATATATATATATATATATATAAACGCATTCCACGTTTTGATATTATCAGTTAAAATCGCAAGTTTACGGCCAGTCTTCGTGGGGCCGTCTAATGATGATGTTCCGAAACGTTGACCACAGCCCGAATAGCTTTTATTATTACTTCACGTGAATAAATTAATACGCTAAAATCACTTTTGTTTTCGTTGTTGTTGTTGTTGTATATATATATATATATATATATATATATATATATATATATATATATATATATATATATATATATATATATATTATGCACCGGTGAAAACCTTCATTAAGTCGAATTGGGCGAACGGCGTACGATTTTTTAACTGGGTCAAGAAAAATTCAAGAATCTCTTATATGAATTGTAAATCGCAAATGAGTTAATACGGCGATTATGTTATTGTTTGATTATTAAAAAGAGCATAATTTTTATTTATTGCCTTTCGATTATTTTGCAATTTAAATGAATATTTATTTAGAATTAATTAATACTCCGTTGATTTTTATTGTTCTTAAAGAATTCATTTTTTTTACATATACTATTATTTTTAATTCATCATGTGTAAATTTCTTTATTATAAATATTAAACACGATATTTGAAATAAATTAATGTGAAATATTAATCTTAAAAAAAGTTTAAATAGTTCAAGATAATATTTGATAGTATATAACATACGAACAATGTATTTAAAATTATAAAAAAAAAAAATTTTATTATGACAAATTTCTTTTTAAATCTAATATGAAGTAAATAAATCTAATTAAAATCGTATTTCCTACATTAAACTTAATACAAATTATTTATATATACACAACAAATATAATATTATAATGGATAAATTTACATGTTTTTTAGTAGAACTAATTAATTTATTTTGATGATATATATATATATATATATATATATATATATATATATATATATATATAATTTATATATATATATATATATATATATATATATATATATATATATATATATATATATATATATTATATATATATATATATATATATATATTAAAAATTTGAATGCAATAAATATTATACAATATATTAGTATCATTTAGAAACATATTCGTTATAACATATATATTCATTAGAAATATGCATATATTGTTCTTTTTTATGTAATAATCTGAACCAGACCTATTAACACACATCATTTATAACAATAAGATTTTTATCTTTTAATCGACTATAATAAAAAATATGTAATGATGTATATATATATATATATATATATATATATATATATATATATATATATATATATATATATATATATATATATATATATATATATATATATATATCAATTACGATAAACCATCTTCAAATCGTATAATAATAATAATATGGAAAAAATGGACTATTTTCTCACGCAATATACATTATAATATATTCATATGTGTGCAATCGAACTTTTTATTGTCGAATTTCACTTTCGGACCCAATTAATATTTTCTTTTCTATCAATGGAAAAAAATGATATTCGATTCCGAAACTTGCGCTAAATATTTCGTATGGAATTTCGCAAAAATTTCACTCGCACTTTTTTCAAACGATTTATAATATATATATATATATATATATATATATATATATATATATATATTTATTTATTTATATGGTTTTTAAAAAAATATGCAATGTAAATTATTTATTATTTCTTAATTTATATATATAAAAAATAAACGCTAATGATGTTTAATATATAGACAAATTAAATAAAAAAAATACAATTATTTCTTTTAATTTTCATTTAAATTTAAAGATATTATTAGCACTATATTATTGTTAACGATTTAAAACCACTGTTTTCATAAAACAAGGGTCCTACTTTTTATATACCATATATATATATATATATATATATATATATATATATATATATATATATATATATATATATATTATTAAAAAATATCACATTTCAATAATTACTTTTAATTGAGTATCTTTAAAAAAATTGAAAATTTGTTTAAAAAAAACACCAGATTTTCATCAAATATTTAAGACAATATAAGTAAAGATATTACAATTATAACGATATATAACAATTAATTAAATTCGAAAGATAAATTAAAATATGTAAAGATAAATTAAAATATGTTTATTGAAAATTATGATATTTAGGAATTTATATATTGTAACGATGTCTAGAAATCAGATTTGAATCCGACATAATGTTTTCAGGAAATTTTTACACCTGAAATTTCATATAAGCGACATAGATCCAATTGGACCGCTCCGCTATCAGTTTTCCTTACACAAATTAAAATTAAAACTTGATAATAATTCTGTATAATATTATTCGTTGAACTATTATTGTTATATATATATATATATACATATTTTTTTTCGGTTTCTGTTCGAATTTTCATTCCACTCCAATTAATCTCGGGTTTTCTGCTTGCGAAACTCGTCATCCGCCCATATTGTTCCAAGTGTTCATCATCGAAGGTACGCAACCAGCTCCGTTCACTTGGAAAACTGCTTCGAGTGTTACAAAACAGCCCCTATCTGACTTTACATGAATAATACGAGCATACAATTGTACGCACAATGCCAAACTTTTAGCTAACTAACATTTCGCATTATGCTTTTTTTTTTCTTTTTCTTCTTCTTCATCTTCATCGTCTTATTTGCATACATGAATGCACGATTTTACGATATAGCGATTAATATTTTTATGCCGGTTTATTTCAAGAAATTTCCTTTATATTCAAAGGTGCATTGTATAAAATGGAACCTTGAAAGTGAGATGATATATATATATACACGAAATTGATCTCAGCATATAACGGTTTAAAATTTTACTTTATTTTATATTCTATGAAACATATTTTTCGTTATCTATGGTATATATAATTTAAACTAGATTTTTATAACGTATAATCAATTCTAAATTGATTAAAATCATTTATATTGGTTTTAAATATAATATATTTAATCTAATAATAGAAATAACAAATTGAAATAAAATTAATAATTACACGATTTTTAAAAGCTTTGAGATATTAATTTATTTTTTATAAAACAAGTTCAAATTTGAAATTAATTCTAAATGCAATCGTTTTAATCAAATGGTCTTGAGATTTTTATAATATCATGAATTTTAAAAAAATAAGGAAAGCGTCCTTTAAATTTACATTATAAATTATATTTCTTTATTTTCAAACTTTTAAATTTAAAATTATTGTATCAAATATAAAATATAGTCTAATAAAATACAAATAAATACTATATAAATTGTTTGTTATAAAAACTAAAACAATAACGATTTTCTTATGTGTAAAATTTAAAATAGATTCATCTATTTTTAAAAATATAGATTTTGAAGATGAAATATAGATTTTTAAAGTTATAAATTTCATGAACAATAATATTTGACGACTTGATTTATAAAAACTGCGAAACAATTAGTCATAATTTCGTATGCGAAATTGGTCGTTGACTTGAAAGCTAACGATTCATATCGTATAAAAAAAATGTCATCAAAATCAGTAAACTACGTAATAAACAATGCATGCAAATTGTGTGGCATAAAATTACACGAAATCTAATTAAACATTGTCTCTCTTTTTTGCCGTTTTTTTTATCAAACACGTCTAATCGACGTTAGAATTCGCTATGCGACTAATTGATAATTATGTTATAAATCTGATCTGAACTTTAGTAATAACATATATAAATATTATATTCATATATATATATTTGTAAAATACATGTCATATATTTTCTAAATTTGTGCAATGTTTTTCATTAAATAGACATTAAATGTTCTTGATATCCATTGTGACTACCATTTATAAATAACAGTTATTATACTGTTATAAATGAATAGTATTTCTCTTTCATTCACAAATCAATTATAAGAGAAAAAACTAAATTACATATTTTTTTTGTTATGAGTAAATATGAAATTATTATAGTAAATATTATGTAATTAAAATATAACAATTCATAAAAAAATAAATAAATTTAATATACCTTGTCCCTCTATGACTTGTTGAATTAATATTAGCCTTTCCGTTAATCTTCGTATTAAAACTAAAAATTTCGGTACACGACATGGTAATCCTCTAAAACTTACGCACTATATATATAAAAAAATAATGTCAAAAATTCACTTAATAACACACAAAACGATCACTTTAATGTTATTTTTTTAATAATAATATATATTATTGAATATTGAAAATTTAAAATAAATATTATGAAAAATTTACGGGTTTAGCGCTTGCATGCGCGTCGATGTCTCTCATCGCCACATGGTTTTTTTTATTGTTTTATACGTTATTTGTACGTAAAAAGAAAATGTTTTTCCGCGCGTTGTGTTTGTTTCGTTTCCAAGGGTAAGTCGGAAAATTATTTGGTTCGCTCGCGTCGCGGAAAGCTGTTAACGGTTCGACGGTCGGACGTTAAATGTTCGCCGTTGCGTTTCGACGCGTCGTTATATAAAACGGCGACAAATGTCGCATAACAGCGAATACGCCGTTTTTCCGCAACGTCACCTTTAACGATTTTTCAATGTTATCAAAATTCATAACATTATATATATATATATATATATATATATATTACACTGTGATAAAAAAATAAGGTTAACTTGTTTATAAAATGTAAATTCTTTATTTATTCTTCCAAATTAATTTCATCCCCCTCAAAGTATTCCCCATCTAATAAAATTTACTTTTGCCAACTCTTTTTCAGTCCTTAAAACAGTTGGAATAGTCTTTTTCCGATATAGCCTTCAAAACCTTCATCGATTCGGTTTTTATCTCCTCAATCGTGTCCCCGCATTGGTCTTTTGAGTTTGCTGAATAGTCAAAAGTCACACGGAGCCAAATCAGATGAATACGATAGTTGCAAAACAAAATGTGATGAGTTTTTGTCAAAAAAAAAGTCACGAAGAACCAATGCAGTATGACATGGTGCATTATCGTCATGAAGGAACCGAGAGTTGTAAAAACACGTGTAACTCGGAAATAATTGAATTTTTCGATAAACAAATACCTGGAAAATATTATAGACAGTCCTACCAACCTAAGGAAAAATATAATTTACCTGCCTTCCTAATAATGCACGTGAGTTTTAAACGACAATTTCACCTTACTTTTTGATCATAATAGTATATATTATACAAAACTTAAATGATGTAAAAAGAAAATTGAATATGGTTTTAATTTACTCGTGTAATAATAAATCAATAATTATAATGTTTGTTTAACATTTTGTATTTAATAATAATTATTATTAAATTTAAATGAAAATATTATTATATCTATTAATTATTTATTATTCGTATTTCAATAAAAATAATTATAAGAAATATCAAAAAATAGAAAAAAATATCAATTTCGGTTTTAGAAATAATTAAAAATATATAATATAATTTCTTATGTCAACACAGTTATTTCATTGTGGAAAAAATTAATTTAAAATTCGACTAACACATATTCTAAGGAAATTGCGAAACGACGAAGTGTAAATAACGTGTTAAATGGATCAATATAATTCTGAAAGTTTATTGTTATTTACATTGTTATTGCTTTACGCGAGTTAACGGGATGTAAACGAGTCAGAAATGAAAAATAAATATTTTCAATTAAAATGACATTAAATTGCCAAAAGTAATCTTCAAATATAAAAATAATAATATAAAATTTATTAAAAATTATGAAAAATAATGCACTAGTTAATGAAAGTTAATGAATTATATATTTTTTTTTGTAAAGTTAAGGCCACGTGATTAGAACATTTAATTTCTAAATATGACTATTTTGTAATTTTATATATCGCTATTATTATTTAGATAATTATTAATTCAATTATATTATCTTTTAATATCAAACTTCTAAATATATATATATATATATATATATATATATATATATATACAAAAATTTTGATTGTTCCATTTTTTTTGATTTTATATATATATATATATATATATATATATATATATATATATAAAATCAAAAAAAATGGAACAATCAAAATTTTTGTATGCTATTATATTTTTAAAAGAATTATATAACACGAGTTAATACGACATTTAAGATAAAAAAAAACTACTAACGATTCATACATATTTTAATAAACGTTTCGACTCGAGCTCATTGTTTCATACCGCTAATGAACCATTATAAAATGAAAAAAAAAACATACTAAAACATATTTCACTTAATTTTTACGCTCATATCTATGCCTGTTACATCATAACTGTTCACCGAATTATAACACAATGCTCGTCCATTTTCACGACGATAAATTTTCCACTTAACGATTCGACGTCAAACGCGAGATTCGCTTCGTATCAAAGGATTAATCAATTAGAAATATTCTTAACTAACCATTGTTGGTGAGAGCGTCGTTTTTTTTTCAATCTCTTCTTTCTTCTCGTCGTGTGAAAAATTCATATATAATTTTTAATTTATATATATATATATATATATATATATACTATTTAATAAGTTTCGTGAACTTTTACCGGCGATAATAACGGTCATCGCAACATGGTCACAAAAATTATCCATGCACCAGTTGTCATCGAAGTACGCGGTTTAAAAAGTCACGGACAATCGGAAAACAAATATTATGTATACACATTTTTCTATTTCTATTTAAATCCGACGGAATCGCCGTGAAAATGTCGTGATTCACTGTGAACCGATTCGTCGTTAAAGAAACTATTGTATAATAATATTATTACGTTCGTCGTATAAAGTACAGAAAAAAAAAACGAGCGAGCTTTTCACGAGCGAAAATTAAATATTCACATCGACGAAATTTTTTTTTCAATACGTAATAAATCGTTAAAATGTTTACATTTTTATATAAGTGATTTTATGATTACAAATATTTTTATATATTATATATTTCATAGATATTGCTAAATGAATTTATAAATTATTAAAATATCTTATAATATGTTCTTTTTAATGTTTAGTTTTAATATCTTCATATTATTTTAACTAGTACAAGTTTTTTCAATATCGTTTAATTAAAATAAGTCTTTAAAATTCTAAAACAAAAAACATTAAAAATTTTAATACCTTTTTTCGTCAGTTAGATTTTAGATGTTTATAACATGATGCAAAATTATATTTTTACAAATTTATATTTACATATATTTTTTAATATAAATAATATATTTATAATATTTAATAAAATTTTATAATCAGACAAAAAATAATTAATTACTTTAAAGTTCAAATATATATACACATATGAAAAGCTCGTATTAAATAAAAACAGATGGATAAGTTCATTCACAATAATGAGAAGCTGCATTATCCATAATTACAACTTGTAAATATTTTCGCGAAAAAAAAGTCAAACAATATTATTAATTGCTTAATTAGCGAATTTCGGAGACGGATTCAAAGGCTCTATCTGCCTTCCGGTGTTTAATTGCGTACAATATTTCGGTACCGTTGTATATTCAATTGCACACTGAAAATTCTGAAAAAAAAAATAAGAATCTTTTCAAAATATTTATACGCCATAACCGTGTGTTCGTTAACATTGTTCTGCAGTTTTGAATACAATATTATTATATTTAAAGACAAAAGACGTTTCCGTGAGAAGATATCGCACTTTCAATGTGACTTTCTTGAACTTGAAATTGAAAAATTTTACAGATAAACATATCAAATTATCAGATTAGATTTGTATTTGTCCATTTCACGTTTGAAAATATTGTTACGGAAATAGTATTTGTAATGAGAAAATATTTTTATATAATATATATGCTATTATACAAAGCATTATCTTTTAATGTTTTCATCACATAAATACTTATTTTTATATGAATCTTCTGATCATAATATATGCATAAAATTAAAATGTACTAATTTTGTGCGAATAAAATATATTATATATAAACTCAAAACATCTCAATGTATATTAAAATTTCTGTTCATCGTAATCTTTAAATGATTATATTATCTTATTAATATATATATCCAATGTTTTGTTTAATTAAATCCTGATTTTTTTTAATCTATAAATTGTATTTAAATTTCATTTCAATATATTTTTTTCTTCGTAAATATTATATATGGTATATATACTATATTTGACTATGATTTGAAATACACTCTAAAACATTATAGTTAAATTCTGAATATTTTTGAATTTTCATCTTTATTTAAAAATCTAATACAAAATTTTAATTTTCAAAAATATTAAAATATATACTTAACTTTCTAGTATTCTATATTATACGCCATTAATATATATATTTTTATAAAAAAAATTGAAATATTTTGACAAAATTATAATATTACTATTATATTTAACATGGTTAAATATCGTATCATAAAATCTTAGATTCATACCCGATGTGTCATAGCGCATATTATCGCCTCATGACCCGCTTTATAATGAACAAAATAGAAATAAAATTTTCAAATAAAACATTCACAAAAAATAAAATGCAAAATTCAATCTTATAGAACACTAAAATAAAATTAAAACGACAACAAATCCTTCAATATACCGTTTTTCCATTCTCGAAAACGAATCGAAATTTTACATTCATATATAAATAAAAATCTTATACAATAAAAAAAAGTGCTGGTTAAATTGCAAATCGATGCATCATCAGATTGCATCATCACGATATCTTGGTTTGATATATTTTCAATATTTAAAAGTTAAAATGATGAAAAGTCTCACGGTGTGTCTGATTCGAAGACGATTTTCAATTGCTCCATTTTAAACATTGATCGAGTCTTTTATTTACCTTGAAATTTCGTGATTAACGCTCGTTGAAATTTAACCGACATAATTCTGAAATTCGTTATTTAACTAACGAATCGGAGACGAAAAAAAAATTTAGTCACCAAAAATGCGGTCAAATTTTGCATACATAAAAAAATAGAATAAAATATGACACTTTTTAAAATATATTACAGACCATATATATATATATATATATATATATATATATATATATATATATATATATAATAGTAATTATCTATTATTATTGACGTATTTTTTTATAAAAAATATTATTATTTATCTGTTATCAACATTTTTAATAAATCTTTTATTCTTTGTACGAATGATTTTGTGTTTATTATTAGCATTTTAAAATATTAAATTGATAGTTTAGCAATTTCTTTTTTAGAAACAAAGCTTTATTTTTGACCAATAAAATTATCATATCTATATTCAATCCTCAAGGATTTTATATATATAATTTTTTTACATTTCTTTTATATAGATTAAAGGCTTTTTGACTTGTTTTACCGACTTCAAAAAAAAAAATTATTCAACTAAAAATTTACGGATATGTACCGAGATCAACATTTCATTCAAATTATAAAATAATAATAGTACAAAAATAAGTCATTGTGTGTATAATAATAATAATAATAATATATAAAAGAATCGTAGATTTAATAATAATCATCAAACGGAAAAAGAAAGAAAAACTCCGATATACCGTAGGATATTCAATAAGCATCGCGCATAATTCAAAATGGAAAATTTCTTAGATCTCTCTCAAAGATTGCAATTAGAACGTTTTATTTTTTTTTAAAGATTGCCTAGCGTTTATCTTTCTTTCTTTCTTTCTTTTCTTTCATTTTGTCTTTTCCATCTGTTCCGTTAAGATGGTGATATTCACACGACCCTGAAAGTGAACTCGATGCCGGTGAATTATTAACACTGCAAACGTCGTACTCGACAACAATGTTTATATATATATATATATATATATATATATATATATATATATATATATATATATACTGTTTTAATTTCATTGCAGGTCTGCAGTGGCACACCGTATTTTTCGGACGTAATCTCGAAAACGCACTCATTATTATGACATAATAATTTAGCGTATCCGTTTTTTTTAATTGACACAGAACGAATGAAAATTTTCAAAATCGGCAGGGGAGGCGAGGGCGGGGAGGGCAAATTAAACAAATAAATGTCGACGTAAAACAGCAACGATAAATAGACAACAATAAAATAGTATGATAAATTTACCGTTGAATAAATCTTGTGCTTCGGCGAATAGGCGAAAAAGCTCGAGATTTTCGTGCGGAAATCCGTTAGTTTTCGCAACGGAAACGGTCAACATGATCCGATATGACTCATGACACGATTAAAATTAATTATTCGTCTTTATTTTTTAATTAATTTACATAATTAAGATATATATATTAATATAAATAAAACACAATAATTTATTTTAAAATAACAAAAGAAAAATTGTTTATATATATATATATTGGAATTTCTATTGTTTCTTTCTTTTTAAATGAAATTAAAAATTATATTAAATTTTATTATATATTGTTGAGAATAATACATTAATATATTTGATGATTATATCAAAAATTTGATTAAAATAAACAAAAATTAGAATCGATATTAATTTATAAGAAATTATGATATTACAAAAATTTTTTTTCATAATGAAATTAATTTATAATTACATTTTTTTATCTATAAAATAAAAAATATATTTATTTTAGATTACAAAAATCCTTTTATCCTTTAGAATATATAATCAGTTTGATTTTTTTCAAAATTTACGAATCATAGTTATTTTCCTGAAATAAAAGAGTACAACACGTAAATATATATATATATATATATATTTCTTTTTTTTTTTTTTGATAATATTTGTATCAAAATTCATGCTTTTTATTAATTTATAATATTGTTAATAAAAAATTTTCAAATAAAAAAAAATAAAACGAATACCTCAATTAAAAAAATATCTTATAAAAATTTCTAAATTATTAATAATAATATTTATATATTTTATTAACGTAACTTATATATATATATATATATATATATATATATATATATATATATATATATATATATATATATATATATATATATATATATATATATATATATTAATGAACCGTTAATATAATTCAAAAATCGAAATCGATCGCGTTTAATTAGCAACACGGCGGTAAAACATCGAATTAAAAAAATCCATTAAACTCGACGAAATGAATATAAAGCTTCGTTCACATTTTCGCTAATGCACGTTATTGTAATGCGACACATTTTATTTATTTTTTTTTTCGTCATTCCTAATTGTCGCGGTTTTATAGCGATTATACGCCGAATTCGATTTGTATATTTTGATTATGTTCGCCGAAATGGAATTTTTTTCGACGTTTTCGTGGTTCATCGTGTCGATTTCGCTGTTTTTATTATTTTTATTATTATTATTATTTTATTTTATTAAAAAGAAATTAGGCGTGCATTTGAACATTCTTGATGAAATTAGATGATAGAGCTTCATTTGATACGCTTCACACGAAGGTTGTCTCTTTTTTATTTTTATTTATTTCGCCTTTTTTTTTATTCTCTTAAAAATCTATATATTTTTTTACTATTTACACACTTTAATGTCTATCCGTATTTTTTTAATATTTTATACTATAATAATGAAATGTATTTAAAATAATATATGATTAATATCAAAAATCGATGTTCATTTAGTTCATTGTAAAAAATGAATTATATTATATTTTCCTATTGAATTATTTTTTACCGAATAAATCTATATATTCAGAATTTTATTTATTGTATAATTAATTCTATATTTGAAACTACTTAATTTCAATTATATTATAAACGTCTTATAACATTTTTTTCAATATAAAAATTATATTATATAATAAATTTGTTTCATAAAAAATAAATATCACGTGTTTTTGCTTTGAATAAAATGACAAAAAAATTCTTAAATATATATAACTGTTTTTGTAATGGAAGTAAAATATATATGATTACTTTATTACGATGAATTTTATGTGGAATTTTGAATTGAGATCGTGCAAAAATTTCATTTTTACGTGTGACTAGCTTTATGATTTAATAATACTTTATGAAAGGTGTTAGTCGATTTTTTTTTATTTAAGAAAACTTCTCACTATTTGAAGATTTAAGAGCAGGTCATTTTAAATCGGTATAAACTCATTAATTTTGTGTTTCCTGAAATACCAGTTATAATATATTTTTTTATAGAAATATTTTTAATTCATACTTAGATAATTTTTGTACTATTGTATATAAAATTTATTTGGACATCATTTTTTTTATCAAAAGATCGGATATCAAGTTAAGAAAACAATTCCATATGCCTCGCGACTCGAATCCGAGACGCACTTTACGCCAAATATATCACCAATTAAACTGTCACATTATATAGAATAAAATATGAAGATTTCATTCCAAATTATACTGTTATTAATTTGTATAGGTTGTAAAAAAAAAAATAGTTACTTAGCTCGCATAACGGACAAGCATTTAAAACGGATGTTAAGGTAACGAATCGACCTCAATATTTTCACATTTATTATAATATTATATAATTTCTGCTTCGTAGAAAAAAAAAATATTATTATATGTAACGTAAAAAAAAAATACATTAACAAACCATTTAAAACCGCTTCACGATGAATTCGTGGTATTATTTTTTTTTTTCGCACGGGAGTCAAAAATGAAATTGTTGAGAATCATCGCATAACGGATGATAATCATTAGGATTTGATTATTTTTTCAGATATATATATATATATATATATATATATATATATATATATATATATTATGACGGTAAATCATTTCCTTTTCGATTAATTATTTTGCATTCAGTAATATTAATGAGAACTTATTAATGTTGCAAATGTTGAACCGGAAATTGAACTCGACATTTAATAGTTTGTTGTTTTTCAATACCTATATGTATATATATATATATATATATATATATATATATATATATATATATATTATTATTATATATTTGTTTTAATAAAATTTTATATTTATTTTAATCGACATAGAAAATCTGTTACAAAAATTATTCGAGCAATTACTATATTATATCTAATCTCTTTTGTCGATCGAAATCGACTTCGAACAGTTTTCAACCATTAATTACCGAATTATAATGGCTTATAACAATAATGATTAGAATGCAGAAACTTTGTGAAAATATTTTCCGGCGTTTTATTTTATTTTTATTTTTTTGGACGAACCGACTTGTTATGTGGGTGAAGGTGAAAACGTAAACGATTTAAATAAATGTGGATATAGCGAACTGCTCTTATACGGCCAACCGCGAAATTCACGTACGCATATATTATATATAACATATATATAAAAAATTGTACGGGTCGTAAAAATGTCGCAAAATTGCGAATAAACTCTTTAATAGCCGTTTATTGTTATGAAAAAAAAAATTGTATATATTATATAATATATATTAAAAATTATAATGACGTCGTTAAAAGTTTTTTCGTGTCCTTTGTTTTTATTCTTGTTGCGTTTAAATTATAAATGACGAAAAGTATGTGAAAATATTTATATTTTTCATACTCAATTATCGATTGAATTATTATTGTTTATATAACAATAAATAATTCGTATTGAGGTAATCGTATTTCGTAATCGATTATTCTATTGTGTTTATTTGTATTTGATTCGGCTGAATTTTCAATACAAAATTATCTTAATTTTCCACATTCATCAGCCCATAATATATTCAAAATTTAATTTTATTCTAATGAAAAATCAACTATTTATACGATATTTCATTGAAGTCTGTTTGACAATTTTAATTGACAGATGGCGCTTTGATAACACTTTCAATTTATAAATTCGTTCTTCATTCATCAACGACACTATTTATTATTGATCATATTATTATTTTTATATTACATTATAATAATTAAATTGAACAAATTATCATTGCATATTATTTCACAATATAAAATAATATTATTATATAAAAAATGAATTATATATATATATATATATATATATATATATATATATATATATATATACATATGATGATTTAACGAAGAGCTGATGACTAGATTTTTAAAAATATAAAAAAATTGAATCCAAGATTATATATTGATTAAATTCCGTTTCGACCGTTTACACTGTTACTCAAATATTTTGATAGTCAAATAATACTATGTGCGTTATTATCGCGCATGGATGTATAAAAGTGAAGCATAAAATTGTCATAATGTAGTAAAAGTATATTATTGTTCGTTATTAATGTATATAATAAATGTACGAGTATCTTCAGGGGCGCGGTTTCGAAATCGCGTCCGACAACTGTAACATTTATCTCTGCATCCGTGACACGTCGCTTAACATTGCCGATGTGAATCAACTGGATAATCTAACATTAATAAGTCTTTAAAAAAAATATATATATATATATAATTTTAATGTTTTTTTAGCTAATAATATCTAACATGTCTTTTATCGTCTGTGAAACCAGTTGCGTTTCGCTCGCTTTACTTGTATCAAATCGAGGAGAAAATACGCGCGAAAATTTTTTATACTTATATATAATAATTTATATAATATTATATATAAAATTTATAATTTTTATCTAAATTTTAATATAAATATTTCATAAGCTTGTTTAGATATGGACAAAACAAACCGCGAAAAGCTTTCAATATAGTTCGTATATTTATAATTAAATAAAAAAAAAACAATCATTAATTTTAATATAAAGACATAATGTGAATAATAATTGTGAGTCTTTCACATTGTCATATTTACCGTAAAATAAAAATATTCAATAGACCCTTTTTTCGATAATTTCGCAATATTTCATTGTATCAAATTGAATCGATCGTGTATTTTAGTATAAATAAAATGAAAAAATAATTTTATAATAATTCTAAATAAAATTTAAATGAATTTCAACAGCCTATATCCGTTATTTCATTTAAAACTTTCAATATCATTGTTATATTGTATGAAATATATAGGCTATTTAGTTATATATACATTAATGCAATCCGTTTTAAAATAATTATAAAATATTATATAAACATATAATTAAAAAAAAAATCAACATAAATAAATTATAACATGCGTCCAATTTAAGGTTTATATATTTACAATCATAACCTTAAATAAAATCAACAAAAAAAATATATATATATATATATCTTATTTACCTAATATGTTTAATCGTTAAAATTATGAACAATGGTAACAAGATATTACAATTTTTCGCACGTTCAAAATAAAAATAAAATAAAATAACAACAAACACAACTCTTTTATCACAACTCAGATACGAGAAAAACAAAACGCCGTATCGCACGCGCGGCTTGATTATCGAATCGAAAAATCTGCTTAATTAAAACGCATCATAAATATTATTATTATTATTAACATACGTTCAAAAAAAAAAACATATTCATTCGCAAGAAATAGAGACTAAAAATATATATATATATATTTGTAAAAATGCGTTGAGCAATTTCCCGCTATTGGAAAATGCATCGCGGAAAGAAAAATTAGACAGCGACAAATTAAATCGAAACGAAAATCGCCGTTCGATCGTAGATTTTATTGCATATTTTTTTTTTTGATTGTGCGCGATTTTTATTTTCGTTTCTTATCGGAAAAAAATCGCCTTTTTAATTTATGAATTTATATATATATATATATATATATATATATATTCGTTTAATGCTACGCACTTGACGCGTTCGCAGTTTAGGAAACTCGTTAATTAAACGGAAAATTGAAACCGAAAAAAAAATATATAATAAAAATAAAAAAATAACAAATTTTAACTTTCGCTATGTATGGAGCGATCCTCGACGAGTGTTTCTCAATATTCCGTTCTCCATTGCATGGTCATCGTATCAATTAGTTTTCATAAAAATAAAATTCAATTTCGAAAGAGCGACCGAAACTCAATTAACAATCCATATATTTTATACATTATTTATATTGAGAAATTATTATGTGTGTATATTTTTTTTTTCTAATCGTACTAAAAATATAATATAAATTTCGTAACGCGAACTATATAAATTTAGAAAAAAAAATATGTACAAAGAAAAACGGCAATTTAAGGACGACGCGACTTTCGCAATTTTCAATTGAATTTTTCGCCGCGGAGAAAAACGGTGATATTTTTTTTTTTTGATTTTTGCATCGACGAGTTTTCCTTTGAGATGTCGTTTATTTCGTCGGACGCACAAAATAAACGTTCGTCGTGGAAATGGAAATTTTCCATTCGTGACTCTATCATAGAAATAATAAGTGTTTCTCAAAAGTTTTTCGTATAAAGGTTAAATAAAACGTGTAACGCAGTTGCGTTATTCCCAAATATCAAAACGGCTATATAAGAACGACTTCCTTCCTTTGACCCACTCGTTTTTTTTTTTTTTTTTTTGTATTATTATATAAAATTGAAAACACAAAGAAACAAGACAAAATTGGACGATTATCATCATGATTTTGAAAATATTACACTGCTGTTTAATATTGTGTTAAATTTGATAATATTGTTTTCCCGATTTACTTATTGTCTTTATTTAAAATTGTTTTTTTCTTCATATAATCATCATTTTGATATTCACTAGTATTATAAAATATATAAGTAATACATATTGCAGTATATTTATTATAATAATATTATAAATAATCAAGATTTGCAAACTACAACGATTTTTCTTAAATAAAAATATCATTATATGGATTAATTTTTAGAAAAAAAAAACATTACTTTTTTTTGGAAGACATTAAATATTCAACTTTAATAAAAATGTATCATAAAAAACCCCGAAGATTACTTTCCAAATTTCCAATCGGAATCAATAAGAAAAAAATCTTTTACTATTTTTTTTTAAATAAAATTTTATTATAATTTTCTATTTATTTTTAATTAATTTCGTGATTTTTAACTTTTCTTTAAGATTTTTATATGTTTTTTCATCTCGAAATCATATTTTTTTTAACATTAAAAAACACAATTAAAACGTACAATGAATCAATATTAAGACATCAACATATAAAATTAATGTACAATATTCAAAAAAAAAAAAAAATCACGCGTAACATACAAATGATCGATCATACGAATTTGAATGCAAGGCTTTTTCTTACATGTAATAATACAATCTAATTACTGATCCGACAACAATATCATAATATATTCCACCGACAAATATTATAATTCATATAATAAGCTCGATAATTAGCATATACGCGTAATATTCGTTTTAATACGTCAGGAAGTTTTTCCGAAATATATATATATATATATAAATTTAAAATAATAATAAAACCCGGAAAATTCTTCAGAAGCATTTCGAATATGCAATACAATGGATCGGTTTTCACAATAGGAATTTTTCATCTTATGCCACAAACGATTATTCCGATAGATCATTACGAGATTATATTGCCTATTGTGATGAACGGTAGGGATGATTATCGATACATGCATCATTATATACGTTTAATTATTACACGCAAAGTCGATATGGTGGTCTGCGTAAATATAATGGAAATATTCTTCGGGGACCTTAAAAGTCGCAGATGGTATTAAAAAAAAAAAAACAAACATCATCCTTGTTCACAATGAAGAAAAATTGTGTCCCTTTATTTTGACAGCACATATCGTATATCGGCAAATATATCCTAATCAATTTGCAAATGTAAAGTTTTTTTATTTTAATCATATGAATTACCATTTCCTATTCAAATTTAATTTATAATTAAAATCATATTTATTGTGATTATACAAAAAAAAATGTTACAATGTAAAATATGTAAATATTTCCAATAATCTGTAATTATGATGTTCCAATGATTGCGTGCGTAGTTATAAGAAAAAAAAAATATATATATATATATATAGAAACACAATAAACTACCTCATCATAATTGACAATGTTGTATTATTGTGTAAAAGGTGCGAATCTTTTTAACAGTAAGTTGTATATATATATATTTTTTTTTCTCATAGAATCAATCCGATAACGTTACAAACACGATATCGACAGACAATCCTTCACGTCTGAAAACGTTCAGTAATTTGTATAATTGATAAATTGTTTTGTCTGCATGCGAACCAGTCGTATTCAAGTACGAATAAACCTCGATTAACAAGAGTTAAATGATAATATATATATATATATATATATATATATATATATATATATATATATATATATATATATATATATATATATATATATATATATATATATATAAGGAAAACGGGTGGAGAAATTAAGTGTAAAGTCGTTATGAATAAATAACGTTTATTAGAATAGCTGCAAAACACATTCTGGCAATATATCAGGAAGCCAATTGACAACAAGATTGAGTTCCCTTCGCTTTCAAAAATGTTGAATATTGAAGAGTGCTCGAATGATGATGTGAATAAACACTGTAGCGCATATAATCATTTTTTTTTAATAATGAATATCTTGAATAGTTATAAGCTGTATGAGAGACATATAACATAATATTTTTTTTTATGACTTATCATTAAAAAATAAATAACAATATATTTTGCTATAAAAATTTATATGGAACTTTAAATGCCTTAACAAGGCATACGTATTCAACTTAAGTACGAAATCAATGACATTATTACTATCTAAAATACTTTAGTAAATATTGTCAAAATTGAGACTCAATTAAATTATAAAATAAATAAAGATGAACCAAACGATCCAATTTGTAAATCAAAATTAAAAAATTTCAAATAGTACTATTTATCATTTCATATGATTGAAACATTGTTTAAATATTAAATTTATATACGATCAATAATTATTGACAATAATTATGCAAAAAAATCTGTGATTATTGATCTTATAAAATCATTAGAAATACACATATTAAGAAAATTGATATAATAATTATATCACGGTATTATAAAATTCTTCAAAAATTTCGCTTGATTCTGTAATCAAATAAATTTAATAAATTACATAAAAATTATTACAGTAACGATCAAATCTATTGAAAAATATAACTTTGGTTTCAATTTTAGGAAATAATACATAAGTAATATAAAATGCTTCCAATTACACATCATTGGCTATACATACAATAAAAATATATTACTTGATGTTGTTTACTACATGCAAGTATTTATGGAGAAAAACAAACACATAAATTAGTCTAAAATACATACATACAAACACACGTACATTGTATATAATCACAAATAATTTTCATATGAATTATATAATATTTAATACACTCTCTCTCTCTCTTTAGACTTACAAACATACGTACAAGTATATCATAGAATATGTATTCATATAAATATATATATATATATATATATATATATATATATATATTGAGTAATAAAATGACACCAATGTACAAAGTGAGACACTGAAAATACATGTCAATTACTTACAAATGTGCAACATTAAGCTTCAATAATTTATTTTTTATATGGAGGTATACCTGCAAGCTTCAACGCATATTTATATTAAATATATTATTAATGTGCGTAATATAAAATTAAAAAAATACATAAAAATCAATGCCTTTAAAAATAAACAGAAAAAATATATAAATAAAAATGCCACCCAACTTATATATACATACAAACATATATATATATATATATATATATATATATATTTATATATATATATCCTTTTATAAGTAGTAAGGTCTATCATATATTGAAAACAAAATCTATCGAAATATTCTCCACAATTATTGGAAGATAATATAGTACATAAAAAGCTAACAGAATTAATATATTGATGGTTAGTAATTACATACTAATTAGTCAATTTCCTCCTTTATAAAATCATATTTCCCTTTAAAAAAAACTCGATAAAAAACGAAATTTTTCATGTCAGTCTATAGGATATTTACGTTCCAACTCTAAGTTTAAAATAATTATTTAGGTGGCAATTTTACAATAATTATGACACACAAATGTTCAACATTTTTTATATGTAAAAAAAACAGCCATTTTCATATAAATAACTATAAATAAAATAATAATAATAATAATAATAAAATCAATATTTTTTTAATGATTTCTAATTACAGTCTTTAGAAATTAAAATAAATAACATATAAAAAAACAATGGTAAATATTGAATATTATAAATGGAATGTACCATAAAAGGCTGTGCTAAATTTTATATAAATCGATATTAAAAATTTATAAGAAACATTAATTAACACTAAGTCGAATTTTTTCAATGGTAATGTACACAATGATAAAAATGAATTGAGTTGTAAAAAAATATGTATATATATATATCCATAAATATTATTTAGCTTCATTTAAGATGACGCTACAAACTATAAAAAATCAGTTATAACTTGAAGCACAAGTAGTTAATTATTAAATATAAAATGCAAACAGAAATGTCAGAAAAGTAAAATAAATACATAAACTCAGCAATTAAATAATAAATGGTAATTTGGCACATTTTTTCTTAAAAAAAAATTAAAATAATAATTAAAATGCTATCCAAATATAATTACAATAATCACGTATACAAAACAAAAATCATAAATAATCAACAAAAACAAAATAAACTACAGTATAAACATTTACAAACTCTATTCTTAATTCTATTCAATTCAATATCAATATTCGAATATTTATGGTTTTTATACATATAATACCTCGTTTCAATTCTACAACCATCGATCACATTTTTACCTGTGAACTTACTACTTTACAGTCATAAGCGTTTAAAAATTAAATATTTCTTGTATCAAAATAATATATAAATATACATTTATCTATATATCGTTAATGGAAATAACATACATCTACGGATATGTTTTATATGAATCCAATCATTGAGATCAAATAAACATGGAAAACCTACATATAACTAAAGACACGGTAGCATAACAATATTTCAAATGTTATAAATTGATTATTATGCAATATTGTTAAGTATATCTTGAAGAACACTTGAAATTCAGTTATGTTACTGTAAAAACATGTATACTAATGAAGTTAACGATTTAAAAAAGCTTTAAAAAGGGAATAAAATGATAATAAATATTTTTTGTGCATAATATTAATTCTCTACGCAATGAAAATAAGCATCTACAAATCAGTCTCCGTTTTACTGCTAGTTCTCCTTGCTCGTGAGCAAATATTTTCGTTCGTGCCTCTTGTCCATCGTGTACCATTCAAAAGAAATTGCTTCACGTTGTATTCCATCCTTGCCAGTTCTTCTTTGGTATAAGCCTTAGTAGAAGAGTTTGATGTGGTAACATCTGATGACTCATCAATGGGTATCTTTACGTCGCTCGTTAAACTTTGAATTTTATGTTGTTTAACAGAATCAATATCAGACTTTTCTTTTAATATAGAAATATCAGAATTTTCAGTCACAGAATTTTGCGGATAGCTCAGCCTGTTGTCTTTGCTCGTTTCTACTACTTGATTAGTATAAAGTTGAGATGTGGCAGATGAAATGTTTTCAGGCATTTTAGAATTGAAAGAATGTTTTGAAAGATGATGTGACGTTTTATGATTATGACTCGTTTTCAAATTATTCTTTCTCATCCGATGATCAATTTTTGCTGGTCTGGGAAAATCATTGCGTACATGATGCATTTCTTCAGCACTTTGATGACAACTATCAGAGTTATCAAAATCAATCTGTTGTTCCATTTCTAAGTTTTTCTGAACCCATTCTGCTACTCTAATGAGTTGCTGCTTTTGGAGAACAGCAGCACTATCATCGCTAGATAAAGAACTAGAACTCTTTTCTGTCGAAGCTTCTTTTTTCCATTCTTTTGATTTTTGATTATCGATTGTATTTTCAGATAACACTTGACTAGATATTTGGAATTTTTTATTTATCTCACTTAAATTTTTTGAAGCAATTTTCAAATCAAAGTTAGAACTTAACAATTCTGTACTTTCATTCAAGTAATGATTATCGCTTACAATTTTATTATGTTCAAGCTCATTATTAATTGGGGCATCCAAGAGAGTAATATCTTTCTGGATTTTACCATTAGTGGAGCGTTTCAAATTTTTTTCGTAGTTATCAAAGTTAAACATCTTTAAATTATCATTTGAATTCTTTTGATCAATAAATAAATCGTCAATATCATTTTTAAACGATTTTTCAATTCCTTTTGAAAGTATAGTTTCAGTGGGTATAATCACTTCCTGTAAATCTGTAGTATCTTCATTTTTATAATCAGAAAGTGGAAGAATATTTTCAGATTGTAACAAATTTTTATTTTGATCATCAGGAATATTATCAACCCCAAATAATAATTTATCAATAATTTCAGCACTTTCATTACTTTTATAACCACTTTCTGGTTTTTCTACAATATCTGTTGGAGTTTTAATCATTTCTTCGTTGGGCAGATCCAATAAATTATCAACGGAATCCAAAGTTCTTCGGCTAATATTGGGAGAATTAGTCTTTTTATCAATTGATATAAATTCAGATATATGTTCATTGGTAGTGGAATTTATATTTTGTTTAGAAATTGTATCTACAGAATTATTATTTACAGATGTTAATGGTGCTGAATCTACATGTTTTGATTGTCTTGTGTATAAAACAGGAGCTATATTTGGTTGTGCGTTATCTAACAAAATATTTTTCGAACCAGCCTGCATTATTAAAGAACAAAACCTAGGTCCAGGACCTATATGCACTTTTGAATTTGATCCATTATTAAAGCTGTTTTGGTAAGATTTATTTGATGACGCTTTACTTTCTGCATCATTAGAACTTATTGAACTTCCATAAAATACCTTCTTATTACTAACAGAATTCAAATCTGCCTTTGTAGGAAAAGCTTCGTTTTTATTTTCAATAGTATTAGGGATTAAAATAGAATTTTCGATTTCTCCAAAAGTTACATCAGCAATATTCGTCGATATTACAGATTTACTGATACCCGATGATTGACTGGTTGATTTACACATTTTTGTATTCTCATCATATTTAGTAATATCGGTATTTGGTGAATTTTTAGTTCTATCACATAATCTATGATGTCCAGTAATTGGTTCTAAGGATGGTATATTATATCGATCCTTCATACTAATTTGTTTAATGTCCTCGCCAATTTTAGATACAATTTCTCTATGTTTTTGACTAACTATTTTAATATGTTCATCAACATTTTTCGCAGGTTTTATATTCATTTGCAGTTCATTAGATCTATTATGTTTTTCGTTAGATTTTTTATTTTGGTTATTCAAGTTAATTGAATGTAATGAATTTGACTTTTCAGTATCGCTTAGTTGTATTATTTCTTTATCATCTGTTAATATCTTACCAGATATAGGAGTGCTACATTTACCGCTCAAACTCGAATTCAATGAAGTAATGTCAGCATTACAATTAAAGCATACTACATTTAAATTTTCGTGTCTTAAAACTGTTTGAATACCAACTGAATGTTGAGATTTATTGAATGAAAATGGATTGATTGATTTTTTCAAACAAGTACAAGTGTCGCAATGGTTAGATATTGTATTCTGTACACTTTCTTCTAATATTTTAGACATAAGAGAAGCAGATATATTAAATTCGAAATCATCAGGATTAATTTTTTCTGTTATTTGTGTGGAGTTTTTACCACTTGGATATCCAGTTTCCTGATTCAATTTTGCTTTTGACATAATATAAGACGATACTCTCGCTTGTGTTTCTGGTGGTAACTGAAAATATGAATATACTTATTGAATTTGTAATTAAAAATAATTTTAGGATTTACTAAATGTATATATATATATATATATATATATATATATATATATATATATATATATTAAAAATACTTATTCAGACAAAAAACATACATACAAATTCACACAAACACTCAATTAAATAAAAATAAAGCATTTTGAAAAGCAACTAAAATATAAAATAAAATTAATCTTACTGAATCAAATTTCTGTGATACAAAATTGTCCGGTTTACATTGCAAGAGTTGTATTGCTAAGTTCATGTCATTCTTGTAACGCTCCTGAAAAGATTACGATGAATACAATATGTAACTATTCTTTAGATAGATCTCACTATTTATAGACATTTATAGATCAATAAGAGACTATATTTTTAAAAAAATCTACGTTCGAATAAAAAACGAAAAAGAAGCCTACTTTTATTCTTTTAAATAGTTAAAATAATATAAAACAAAAACCCTATCTAAAAAGGGAAATAGATGGAATAGCGATAAATATTTAATTATTGTAGATTATTTATAGTTTGAATTATTAATTTATAAGTAAATAGATCATGCAATTAAAATTTAATGGTGCAAATATTCCACTACGGATTTTATTAAGCGCAATGAATTTATTTAACTATATTCCATTTGACTCGCATTAAAATGATTCATAGAATAGCTTTATATTATTTTACATCTCACTACAATGTTTGGACGTGTGATTTGTGTAAAACAAATATAAAATGCAAAAAATAATTAAATATATATAAACGATATATTAGCGAAAGCGTTCAAGTGAAAATTTCAGAAAATAATAAATCACAAAACACCGATGAGCGTGTCGGGAAGCGAAAAACGCCTTCGTACACGAATATAACGAAACCGATAAACGGTACTCACATTTTCTTTATGTAAATGTCCTATAGTGCAATTAGATTCGGCGAGTCTGACGGACAACGTTTCCACATCGCGCGTCAGTTGAGTTTTATCTTCGGCACATTTGTCAACCATATGAAGCAATTTCTCCTCTAAATTCTGATTCACTCTCTGAACCCGTCTATGAGAATCGTATAATCTAATAAAAAAAAGTATATTTGTATAAAATCAAAGGATAAACGAAAAATATATTTTTTATACCTATCGTATTTTTCTTTCCATGTGGTGATTTGCTCTTCCAATTCGGCAATTCGAGTATTGCCTTTGAGGAATTCGGATTCCATCGCTTCGATGTGCGCATCTCTCTCGGCCAGATGACGTTTGAGATGTTCGATTTCTGCATGCAACTCAATTTCGGAAATATCATCGTTGCATTCCTGAAAAAATACTCATTTATAGCCTTTTTCTTTTGCTAAACAAACATATATGCATATAAGTGTGCGCGCACGCATGAGTAACCAATTTTTCAAAATATGCAGTGTAATTGTAAAATTTACAACAACTGTAATATTTAGATTTTAACTATAAAGGAAATCGCAGCGAATGGGAAAATCAAAGATTTACAAACGTAATTTTTGATATTCTATTAGAATGTAGCCGTTATTTAAAATATGAATAAAATAAAATCAATTGTAGAAAGTCGTCGATTTGTAGAATTAATCAATTTACATTGATACAATATAGAAACTTTACCTTGCACGAGTCGTCGTTGGTGAGATGCGCCATGTCGCGGCTTCGAGGGCAAGAGGAAGCGGAAACGGCAACAGCTTCCCCGCTATTCCTTCCCGGGCAAGGATCCCGATGACGGGAAGTCGACCCGCTGCGAAAAGCGGACGACGAAGCGTCCCGCTGAAGCCCCCGCCGCTGACCCTGCCCCTGCCCCTGCGGCGTTACGACACTCATCGCAGCGCGGACACATCGACCCGGACGCTCTAAACACGTCGATTATCAACCATGACTCTTGCGCACTCGAACCCATTTTTATTTTTTTATTATAAAAGTATGAATTTTTAGATACAACAAGAAAAGCTTATTTTCTCATTTTTAGTCTATTTATAGAAGTGCATTTTTTTACTTTTATATATATATTAAGATAAAAGATATAAATCCGTAATTTCTAACGGAACAATGAACGAATTTCAAATCTTCAAAACTAAGAAAAGAAAACTACCAAATAAGAAATCCAAAAAAATAGAATAAAACTGTCTAAAGTTGTTTATTAATAAACAGATATTTTGTATTGGGAGCATATTTTTTTTTGTAGTACTAAATGTTACAGAAATAATATTCAAATGTCGAATACGAGACTTATATTTGTAAATTAAATATTTGTGCACGAGTAAAAAGAAAATTCGAACAATTATTGTACGTTTTTCGTATCTTGAGATACATTATAACATTGTAAGTGACAAAAATAATTATTAGTACTGAAATAGAGAAAAATAACGAGTTTAAATAATATCGACATACGAATGGTACGTTTTGATGTTAAGGTCATAAATTTTGATTTTTTATCCAATTTTGACAGCTGTCAAACGTAACTACGTGATCGTGTATAGACGTATAATGGTTGCGTTTTGATATCTGAAACTTCTTTATGAATCAATATATTTCTATGAAATGTATTAAGGTATTTGTATAAGCATTTTTTCATATGCCTATTTTGCATAGTGTTAATATAATATATATACTGCTATGTTTCTTTCTGTGTAAAAATTGATTTTATTTACAATTCAAAACGACACTTGTTAGTTTTATAATATTAAGCAAGAAAAAAACATTTATAATTTAAAACGTAAGATGAAAAATCGTTTCATTTATTTTATAATTAATTCGTTTATAAATATTTTATCATAAAACATCATTTTTATTTTAAACTACGGATATATTGAAAATATGCTATGTTGTAACTTTAGTATAATTTTTGTTCTAGCCTTTTTGCAGCTCAAATAAACTTAATACTTATAGACTAATATTAAATGGATCTTGAAGACTCTGATACTATGAAATCAAATCTTTTGGTTAGTTTGTTTAAACAGGCGATCAAAACTTTTTGTCCTATAAGTCCAGTTGGAGTTGAATTTACATCAAATTTTAATCATTTAAAAACGACACTCGATCAAGTTCGTTCTCATGACGTCAAACTTGATCCGAAATTCGATAATTTATCATTATGGGATAATCAAGATAAAGCGCCATGTACTTACATTGAAATATTCGAAAATCAAAATATCAATATGAGTATATTTGTATTAAAACCCGGCTTCAAAATGCCTCTTCACGACCATCCAGATATGCATGGTTTGCTTAAAGTAATATTAGGAACTGTTAAAATTAAAAGTTTCAGCAAACTTCAAACTACTGAAACGAGAACAATGCCTTTTGGAAATAACTTTTTTATCAATAATAATCACAAATCGTTTTTAGCAGAAATAAGCAGCAACCAAATATGTGATGTAAATTCTGAATGTTGTGTATTAACTCCAGATAATAGTAACTATCATGAAATCGAAGCTATAAATGGACCTGCAGCATTTCTAGACATACTTGCTCCGCCCTATTCTTCATATATAGATCACAAAGTACGTCAATGTCATTATTATAAAATTGCACAAGAGATAAGTACAAATACTGTCCAATTAGAAGAAATTCCTGCACCCAGTTGGTTTTATTGTGATCAAGCACCCTACCTCGGACCCGTATTAATTTGAAATGTACTCATTGTTTTATGTGACAAAATGTGCATTTTTAAATGTGATAACCTTTTAAATGTGTCATACACACAAATTTATATACGTTCTTTAATTTAAAACTGTTATTTATAATTTCAAGTTTTTCCTACTTTATAAAAATAATTGAAAGCTTGTATATTGAAATTATTAATAAATTACAATTATATAAATCACAATTGTCTATAATTTTTAATATTTTATTTATAATTTTAATCGAACTAATAAAAACTATGATGTTAACTTCAAAATAATATAAACTTTTGATTCCATTATTTACAACATGAATTGTCTTCCAAGTACAACTTGTACATATTATTTTTAATTGAGAAAATATTTTAATAGATTAACGGTTCCAAAATGTAAGTTATTTATACAAATATTTTAATACTTAAATTGTGTAATTCTTATAGCATAAAAACTATTACATCAAGCATTTTTTAATTTATATCAAAAAAAACTCGAGAGTTAGATATTAAAATCACGAGTGCAACATCATTTTATGAGTTTTCTTATATTATAAAACCTTCATTTTAATATACAAAAAATAAATATTAACAAGAAAAACAACAAACTTAATAAAAATATATATTTTTGAAAGAAGTTACAGAATAAATGGTAACATTATGATTAACAAATATGGCTTTGTATATTTATATACTAAACACTAACAGTAAATATTCAATAAAATAAAAAAATAATAAATTTGATTTTAAATAATAACAAATTTTCAAACAATACACACTTATATCAAAAAAAATATATATTTATATAATAAAATGTAGTAAATCTATCAGAATAATTCATGTCATTATATTATAACATAAAGAAAAATAAATTCACGTAAAGCATTTCACCAACATTATACATACATACCTATATTAAATAAACGTTCGTATTTCATTAAAATTTGACATTTCACAATTAATTTCAAATTGTATATGCTACAAAATATATACATAAAAATTAAACATATATCCAACATCGCAATAAAAAATATATTCACACAAAATGAATGAATGTAAGGCACTAATAGTAAAATCGATATCAAAAATAATTGGAAAATCATTTTTGAGCATTTTTGGGAATGAGTGGTATTTCGATTATATTAAATATTTTATCTTTCGTAATTTCCAAATTAACAGCTAAATGTAAATGTTATGTTTAAAATTACATAATAATAACATTAGCACTGGCACTAGTCAAAAATTAAACGAATGTACATATATAATGAAAAATTATAATCTACAATAATTGATTGCTAAGGTACACTTTTTGAAATAATCTTTGGAAAAGTTTTGTATCATATAAGTTTTATATCTAAAATAAAAAGTTCGAACATTAAGACTATAAGAAATATTATTATTGCAGTTTCAAAAATAATACAACACGACCTCACAACCACCAATTAAACACGCAAAAAATCATTGATGTCAAAATATTATTAACATCTAGTAATAATTATTATTGATTTCAAGTATAAGTCACATATATGATAGATAAACTTATCAATGATTGCCAATAATGGAATTTTAATATGTTTAAATATCATTAATGTTATTATAACTAAATTAAAGTAATAAAAACAAAATCCATTAAATTATATTTCTAGTTTATATCACTGTATTATAAAATGGATCTAAGGATGTATTCCAACAATATAAAACCAAAATAAGAAGCAATACCTATTTGTGTTAGATTTATAATTGTTAAAGAAAATGATTTTCTAGAAAAACGTTGTTGAAAAAACTAATAAATAATGCATATGTATAAATAATGTCTTTTTAATACCTATTATTGGAATATAAATATTTATCCTTGAAATCAACTAATAATATTTGATCATTCAATATTAATCATAAACAACACAACATATATAACAAAACGGTTTGACTTTAAAAAAAAAATAGAAATAGACAACAGATTTAGAAAAAATGCGACAAGAATCTCTGATAATTTAAAATTATCAATTAACATACAATACGTACAAATCATACAATAAAAATTACTACAACACTAATAAAGTTCTCACATTCAAATTAATTCAATCATTTAAAATTTCTACATGTAAATTATATATAAAAATAATACTGTACTTAATTATTGTTCACGACAAATTCAAAAAATCAACTTTTATAATTATGAATATATTCTTAATAATTACAGCATAAAAAATGAAACATATATATATATATATATATATATATATATATATATATATATATATTAACGAAAAAAATGCTATTATGTTTGTAAAATCATCAAAATGATAAATACTGATATCACTTAAGATTTTTCATATATCTACTCTATGACTGGTTTATCTAAATAAACACAAATATAAAATTATATCAAAATTTATAAATTTTAAATAATAATGAAAATATTAAAAAATTCGAAATCAAATTATTCATGAATTTCAATAATAATAAATAATTAATTTTGAGTTCCTCTTTTCTTTGGTGGTGGAGTTGGAGCCCGCTCTTTATGCGTGCTTAAACCCTTTTTAACAGTAGATCCTGGCTGTAAAGAACTGTATAAATATGACTTTCTCGGTTTGAATAAAATATCATAATTATGTCTTGTCAGTACTGGACTTGTTACAGCACTTTTCGATAAATTATTTTCTAGTAAACTTGTAGTGTTTACTGAAAAATTAATAGCTTGATAGTAGCTATCAGCTGGAGGCTGTGGTGGTAAAGAATTTGTAAATGTATCAGAACGAATTGTTTTCTGTGGTAATGGTGGAGGTTGATCTTCATCAGCACTTATATTAGAATCTGTTGTACCTAAAAATGTAAAGAGAACAATAAGAATGAACAAAATTGATTTTATACATTAATCAAATTGAATATATATATATATATATATATATATATATATATATATATATATATATATATATATATAATTTTATATTTTAAATAAATAAAAACTAACCAACGGAATTCCTGTTAGAATTTGTTTCACTCTGAACAGAATGAGGTCTCTGTGACAAGCGTTTCTCTCTTTCAACATCAGATCGAAGAGGTCTAGAAGATGTCAACTAAAAATGATAATAAAAAATAATGTAAAATTCTAAAATTTGTATTAAAAACAAAAACAAGTATAAAACATACATCTTGAGTCAATTCATAAATAACTGATGGAGATACAGGATCAGAAATAACAGAATTAGTTTTTGTTTCATTAGGGGTATTTGTTTGTAATGGACTAGTATACCACTGACTACTGCCTCCCATGGGTGGTAAATGCATGTTATTCAAATTAGGTTCGCTTTGCTAAAAAAAGGAAAAAAAAGTATAATATGAATTAATGAATTCTACAAAATACATTAATCAATGTTGTAAAAAACTAGATGGATACTTTTCTAGCTCTTCTCTTCTCTTTTTCGCGTCTTTTGGCAGGAGTTGAAAAGATTGGAACTTGAGCTCTTAAATTAGATGGTATATTTAAATTCGAATAACCACTACCGAGAGAACCTCTACAACAATATAATAATTATATAGATAATTGAATATAAACACACACACACACACACACACACACACACATATATATATATATATATATATATATATATATATATAATATAATATAAATTTCACCTGTTTGACTGTTTACTAAATTGATTTGTAAACGGTTTTAAAGAAATAGCATGAGATCTACTGCTCATCGAAATGCCTGATCTAAAAATAACGATTTTGATATAATAACGAATACTATTATTACGGATAATAATAAAAAATAACGATTCTTACTCTGAGCTGTTAGTTTGTGTTGATATTTCCGACCATCTGTTGTCGATTCCGTTACGTTGATTTCCATTGCAAGAAAGTACACTTATTTGCCTTCTCATTGTAACACACGATATATCTTTATCTAGATCACAATTCTGAAAATTATAAAATTCAAAAAATCAAGACTTTAATATTATTTTAACTTCCTGATTTACTAATACTAAAATTGTGCGTACATATACGCATATACACGCACAATATAAATTTCCTACAAATAATATATATTGTTACCTTAACACCATAATTTTCATGAACATGAGTTTTCATTTTATCAAAACATTCTACGATTCTTTTGTGTAATGGAGCAAGAGAATCATCACGTCTTTCGCGATGAATTTCAATACCTAGAAAAATATAATTAATGAAATCAACTCTACAAATCAGAGAAAAATAAAGAAAATAAAACTTACCATATTCTAATAATGGTATTTGTAAAGCTATTTGCTCTTTGAGAGTAGTAATAAGGGGTTTGTTTTCTGGGTGATTGTTTTGATATTCTTCAGTGAAAAACGCTTTTTCATAATTAGCTGTACCACCCATTACTGCAGCATCAACTATTCCTAAATTTATAAATACAATATATATATATATATATATACACACACACACACACACACACACATATATATATATATATATACATATATATATACATATATATATATATATATATATATATATATATAAATATATATATATACATATATCGTTTATTTAAAACTAATATTTAATGACAGAACATACCACTTAATGTTCGAGTTAATGGCTCTAAGTGCAATGATTCATCAGCTTTATATTGCAAAATTAACGTTCTCAAATTTTTATTTGTCTCTTTCATAGTTTCTACAGCAACTTGTAATGGAGACATTTCATATGTATCACTTTTTACAACTAAAAACCAACGAAGGATACCTAAAAATGATATAATATTGATTACTATCAAATAAATATAAATACATAATATATAATCTACAATTTTACCTGGTAATTTATCACTTATTTGTAATTCGGTTCGTTCTAACCAAAGCGAAGCGAATTCGTTTGGACTATCATCATTAGAATTCATGCTTTCATCTAAAATAATAAAAATCATCCTTAAATTTTTTAAAACTGTCCATATTTATAAACTTATCCATTATTCAAATAGAGAAATTTACCTTTTCTAGTAAATTTTCTTGAGAAACGAAATTTATGAACATCATTAAATTTATGATACTTTAAAATCTGTTCGTTAATATGTTTCCCATTAAATTTAATATCTTCTGACATTATTGGTTCCACTGCATTAATTTGTATATCTAAGCATTGATAAAATGTTGATTAAAAACAAATACTTGTAAAATATGAAGTACTAAAATTTTTATATAACTTAATTTACATTGATTTGAAGAATTAAGAATATCCTCAGATGGAGCTGTTAACTTAGACATTAATTCAGCATTAGGAAAGCCGTTTAAAGTGCGTGAACAAAAATCTTGTAATCTCTCATATTCTTTACCACGATATACAAATACCTAATAAAAAGATTTATGAAATATAACGCATATCAATTAAATAATACGATAAAATATAAATATCAATAATATACTTTGTTACGTAAAAATTCTGGAAAACCATTTCCATAATATCCAACTCTAAAATATTCTGGCTGTGGTCGCAATTGTTTCATGATAGCATCATACAAATTCGACATCTTTTTGTATAAATCTGATAAATTAGAGTAATCAAACACTTCATCTTCATATTGCTTGACAAGCTCTTTACATATTACAACAGCTAGCTCCCACATCTATAAATACAAAATATATTAATCCACAAATAAACAAAGTAACGAATGAATGAGTTAAAAATGCTTACTTTTCCTTTATCTAAATAATGAATAATATCGTAATACAAAGCTTCTTTGAGATCTCTATGTGTTTGACAATCAGGATGACGATGACTTTTTAATAAAGCACTTAAAGTAGTATTAGACCAATGAAGTAATGTTGCATGGAGTTGCAAAGTTAAAGCAGCTTCTGTCCAATTTTCACATTCTAAATGTAACTCACATAATTTATTTATATATCTAATATACATTTCTGGCCGTTTTATTTTCGAATAGAAATCCTAAAATTAAAAAAAAACATGTAATGACAAACAATATTTTTAAAAAAATTAGCTTTTTTTATACAACAATTTCTTTAAAAAAAAATATTACATAAAAATACAACTTTATGACAATATAAGTGATTGATTGATAAGGAGATTCTTAACTATCTAATACAAAATAATGAAATAAAGTTGTTATCAAAAATATGATATATTAATTATTCTAAATGACATATTTATTTTTCAACGCAACTATAATTTAGTGTATTTTTTTCTGAATATTTTAACGTATTTATCATATTTTCAGAAAGAATAGGTGAAAATAAAAAGTTAAATACTGAATTATTTACATCAATAATAATAAGAATATGATAATTTTTAATGATATGAAACAAATTAAACATACTAAAAGCGTTGTGATGGCTTGCATTCGAAGATCAACATTAGAATGATCTTGTAAGGATCTATACTGCAGTAATGTTTCCAATAATTGACCAATAACTGATACAAATTCATCTCCTGATGCTTTCAATTCTGGTTGATCATTCCAGCAATCACGAGAAATTTCAATAAAGAACGAACGCCATTTCGAATCACCACGACCACCTAATTATTATTTTCAATATTGAAATAAAACTCACAAATTTTAAATTTAGTCAACATAAAAAAATGTAATACCTTCAACCAGTACATCTAATTTATGTATCATTTCATTTTCAAACTCATCGAACTTTCTTTTTATAATAATACTATCGGAATTTAAATCGTTAAATCTACTGGGTATAATTTTACGAGAATTATATTCGCATTCGATCATATCGAAGAATATTGGTATCGTTGCTTTTCTTAACTCAACTACTGGTACTAAACTCATTTCTAAAAATGGAGAAACGAGTTCAGGTACGAAGTCGATCTTTTTATCACCTGTAAAACAGAAACAAAAAATACTTTAGTTCTATAATAATATCAAAATAATAAAGCAAGTTAAACTATATATATAAATATGTCAACTCGATTAATATTATTACTATTGGTATCAAAAATGAAATTACAAATAATTTTAGTATTAACATCAATTATTTTACAACTAAACAATTGCCTAAACTTCTTATTGATAAGCAAATTTATTTAAACATACAAATATTAATCCATTAGTAAATAATTGTATTATTGTTATTATATTTATTTAATAAAATATGCATACCTAAATTATACCACATTTTTGTTATTTCTAATGCAATTTCTATTCTCATATCATTGTAATGAGTTAGTCTTCTTCTCTGATCAGATGTTAAATTTTCTAATTGTAACCTTGGTTGAGTCAAAAAGGCAATTGCCAAATGAAACCAATTAGACCATACCTGATGATTCAATGGCTCCAAAAAGAAGTCTACTAACGTCACAGAAAACAATCTGCAATATCGAATTCATAGATAAATAATTAATTAAGTTACAATTTATAATTATATATGTCCAATAATAAAATAAAAATACTTCAAAGTCTTAAGAACAATATAATTCTGTAAATTTATCATATCTGCCCAGTGATTACTAAAAACTGGTTTCTCTACTAAATCGCGTAAAACAACTTGCACTTCTATAAGGAAATTAAGTAATTCTACTGTTGATGGAAATTGGTCAACATATCTGTTATATCGTTCTAAAGACATCTGTCTAAACATTTCTAAAAGAACTGATATCATTTGACACTAAAAACATAAATACAAAATGTCACGATAATAGATAAAAAAAAATCATAATATTAATATAACTTACAACATGTGGATTTTCTCTGTCCATTTGTGTCGTAGCAAGAATAACAGTTCTTAATAAATTTGAGATTAAATGATTAAATTCTTTTTCAGTAGACTTATCATCGCAGGAATAAAGTAACGTTAATATTTCAGATAGAATTTTTATACAGAGTTCCAACTAACAAAATGAAAAAAAAAAGAAAATATGGTTATAATCAAAATATCAATTATAACAATTCAAATTTATTCCGTTGAACGTATCAAGAAGTGCCGATTCAATGGAGAGATTTAATTTCTTTACATGTTTAAAACTTACTTGTTCACTATATCCTCTATGCTCTTGCAGTTTGTGTCTTGAAGCACCAAGAACTCTCGCAACTTTATCGACTGAACGATTCTTTGAACGCATTTCAACACCGTATTTACTAGTCTAATTATACGTATGTCATTTTTTTTCAATACAAATGAATTGTAAATAGTAGAAATTGCAACAAAGTATCCATATTATAATTTTTTTTTATCCGAATTCGTACAGATTCCACACAGCACACATATACAAGCCATCCATTTGTAATATCGATGTTAGATGATAAAACACCAAAACAGGCAAAATATTTAAATGTTTCATGTTAATATTATTGATAGTATACCAATATCGAATATGTCTAAATAAGAATACATGGAACATTGCAACAATATTTAAGGCGATTTAAAAAATATCTATTATTAAACAATTTAACAAGTGATATAAAAAAATGATGTTTTTTAAGTTCAAACGATGTTTTGAAATCAATTTCAATACACGCCATTTAAATTGTTGTTGGTTTTAATTCGTTGTATAAAAATATCGCTATATTAATACGTCCAAAGTCAATTGGTTGGTTATTTTTAAATCTCACAAATATAGCTCAAAGTGCAGAGTTAATGAATAGAAAGATGTACAATATTATATATATATATATATATATATATATATATATATATATATTTGTGTGTGTGTGTGTGTAATTAAAAAAATATCTTAAATCTAGAACATAACATTTGAAAAATTTAGTAGAATTTGTAATTTTAATTAATTTAAAATATTAAATTTTACATGAATTTATTATAATTTTCTTCCTATAACTAATGAAAGAGTAAAATTAATCTTTTGAAATTAAAAATATTAATCTTGATTCCAAAAACAACGTTTAAACGTCACCAATTCAATCACGATATGTTAATAATATTAAATGGAATAATTAATTTAGTTCTTAATTATTTTTTTCTTCAATTAGTAAGTAAATTTATTGATACCTATATATAAAATTTGGTAGTAATTGTTATTACAGTTATCATTATAATTTAAACCAGAGCTATTCAATGCCAAGTATCAATTTTCAACAATAATAACATAGTCTTTAAATCAAATACAATCACATAATTCATTAAAACATTAATCAAGTGTTAAAATATTAAAAGACGTTTCTCAAATTAATTTTTGATAAATATTAAAAACTGTATTAGTTTATAATGGTGTAAAATAGCACTGAATTAAATTATATATTTGCATAACATTATAAAAAACGTATTAATTAAATAAATTTCCCAGTACTTGTTTCTTTCCCTTAATCTTAAAGTACGTAAAGTCTCTTATTCAAAAATATAATTTATAAAATCAATCATAGAAATCTTGATTTCTATCCGAAAATAATATTTTTTTATTAAATGTAAATTTTACCAAAACTAAAAAAAAACAATAATTTTTGCATGGATTCAGCATTACTTGGTACTGTGCAAAAATTATTATAATTAATTGTGAATATTGAAAAATATTAGTTAATAAAAATCAAGCAATAAAAACAAAACAACAAAACATAACAGTGCAAATGATTGCTGTATCATTAATGAATGTCAGATTTTATGATATGCGATATAACATAACAAATATTAATTATTAAAAAATTATGAACGATTTCAAAACCATATAAAAGCATGCGAAAACAAATATTAATAACACTTTAAACATTCCAACTCTTTGATTAAAAAAAAACAATTGTTATAGTCATTAAATATTTTTTAGCATTTTTCTTAAATTTAACGTTATAAAAATGCATACAAAAGAGTCATATCATATGAGAAATATATAATTGTAAAAAAAACGATAAATTGTTTGTTAAACTTGAATTCTTTAGCTTGATATTAAAAAATGCATATTTATTCAATTAGTTAATTACAAAAACACGCATAATAAAAATAATGGTGGAAAATTAATATTATAAATATATCAATTATTAATGGTGACTGTATATGTACACAGTGCTGCAAGATTATCGATAATACGAGAATTAAAAAGTTGGTGCTTCGGTGAAAGACAAGAACATAGAAGACTTACCTTAAAACTTTAAGAAATAGTGATAAAACATAATAAGACTTTTTTAAAGTAATTAATCAAACCATTCTCGGTGAATTCATTGCATATGTTAAATAGTACGGTTCAACCAAAATTGAAAAATAATGTTCAGTACAATGTTCAGAAGTCATATAATCAAACTCATTTATTGAAATTGAAAGACTTAATTGAAATTTAAAATAAGAATAAAATTCTTAAGAATCGAAACCTCAATCACTTAGTTACTGCAACTATTTAACTAAATATTTAAGATTAGACAATTAGAAACAGAGAGTTTAATTACAATGACATCTGAATGATTCAAATGATAAATATAACGTTTTAAAATAAAAATAAAATTTCATCAAAAATTACGATTCGAAAATTGGTCGAACTTTTATGGCATTCTTCTTAATTAATACATTGAAAAAAAAACATATAAAATAATTAAAATAAAAACACATTCATCAAAAACTTGCATGCGTACATACCAAACATACTTAAAATGAAAACTAGAAGAAAAAAACATGCACAAAATAGACTGTTTGGTTTTTATTTAATAATAAAAATCCAAAAAATTTTAATTTCTAAAAAGAATTGAAATACTAATAGAAATTTTAATACAAAAATTAAAGAGAAGGCACACAATTTCACAATTGTTGAATGTCTACATTACAAAAAAGAATTGATACAACCATCACCAGTGAAAAAAAATACTATTAGATATGAAAATGCATAGATAATGGCATATGATAACTCCACACCAATTAATTATAATAAAATTTGTTCTAGCACAATAATGCTGACTTTATACATTAATTATTTTCTTTAAAATTAACTATTTTATTATACAAAAAATGATAGAAAAATATTGCAAGTAGAAAACCATTTATATATATATATATATATATATCCCCAAATAATACTGAACTATATCCTAATTAAATAGAATTAATGTAAGAAGAAAAAAAACTACAAAGAAAAAATTACGCATAACTAAAAATACGAAATAGATAAAAATATATTTACAATATTTAGAATTAGTAAAGTAATATAAAATATATATGTTAGAATAAAATAACATCAAACAAATTGTATAAGTATTGCAAAAAGTAAAAATATTAAACAATAAAATAAAAAATAACAATATTACCTCATCACTATTTTCTATGAGTATTTTCAAACTACTCGTAATATGAGGTAATAAAATACATCTACATTCGCTATTTTGGAATAGTGGACCTTGCACTAAATCAAAAACAGCCATTAAACGTTGTTTAGTCAGTCGTCCAAGTGGTAAATAATCTAATATTCTTCCTATAGTTGTCCTGTTATAAACAAAAACAAACATTAAGATCACTCTTTTATAATTAAAATTCAAAATAAAATACAAAAAAAATAACTTACGATAGTTGATCCTCAGGAAAAATTCTCATGACATGTGGAACAATTGCTGGTAAATATTTAATACAAGTACCTTGAGATGTAAGGGCATTCATAGAATTACATTGCATCATGTTGGTAATACTGTCTAATAAATCTAATGAAATACAGTATATATATATATAAATAAATCTGGAAGAAATTTAATAAACAGCAATTAAAACTACATTTAATATAAGAACCTTGAAATAACATTTGGAAGTCATGTTGATCGCTTTTTTGAGTCAATTCTGCATGCAATTCTCTTGATTTAACAATAAAACGTATCAAGTACTCTAAACATTTCATACTTCTTAATAAAACGTCATTTTTTTCTTGTTCAAGTTTTTCTGTTATTAAAAAGCATAAAACTTTACAAAGCTTTCTGCAATTTTAAAAATATAAATTATTTATTAGAAATCCTTACTATTATTGATTTTTGAAAGATACAATAACTTACTTATAAGCCAATGTTGCAGAAAAACTTTCTTTGATATACAAATCTAAAACAGGTTGGAAATGATAATATTTCCTATCTGAAACTAAAGTAATTAGGCACAAAAGACATTCAAAGACAAGATAATCATATGAGGTATACATAGAATCTCCAGAATCTACCTCACGTTCCAAATCTGCCTGTAATAAATATAATTCATATTACTTAAAAAATATTATATTTAATATTATTCAAAAATGACTCTTAATACTTCTTACTTGTGTTAAAATACTAAATAATGCATCTAATATATCTTGTAAAAATTTCACAATCTCACTGCCAGGAACGCTTTGAAGAGAGGTTAATGATTGACGCAGAGAACCATCAGCAACATGATCACACCAATTTAAAACACCCAACAGTTCAACTAAAATAAAAATAAAATATTAAGAGATAGTTAAAAATAATAATTTGAGTTATATATATATATATATATATATATATATATATATATATATATATATATATATATATATTAAATTTACCATTTTGAGTAAGTTTTGTGGAACAAACATTCGTTTCGATAACAAAAAAATCTTTCGCTGATAAGGATAAAAATCCTTTTTGTAATTTGTTATTTTCTTTTTCCATATTTGGATTCTTTTGACTTGGTAATGTAAGATAACATCTAGCAGCATCAATATCGTTAGGCCATTTTTTACTGTCAACCTAGAAAAGCATTATTTTTACGATTAACATATACACAATAAAAAAATATTTATACAGATCATCCTTATATATAATGTCATTATCTTTAAATTTCAAAAAAAGTAGAATGTTGAATTCTGTTGTTTTTTTATTACAATTTATAAACTCATATATAAACTATGTTATCTGGAGACAGCAGAAAAAAAACGTATCCAATAAAAACAAACCCTTTTTAAGAAATTTGTAAAAAAAAATATACAAACCTTATAAACTCTTAAATTATGAATCATATCATTAAGCGTTGTTCCATTTGACTGCATTAATGGAGTAAATGATAAGGCAAAAGGTTTCTCATTTTTATCTTTTGCTTCATTAGAACTTCGATGCTTGAATAAAAATAATATATGAGCTTGTTTAAATTCTTCGATAGGTACACAAATCTAAAAAAATCATTAAAAATTTAAATTAACATTATATTATCCTAACTAAGAAAAATTAACACAATGGAAAACCTTGAAGGTTTCGTGCCATCTAGGTCGATCTTCATGATAATAAATAACAGAATTGTATTCATTAAGTGGTTGGATACCTCCACCTAAAGATATTACGCCCTAAAAATATTAATAAAAAAAAACATTAGATTAGAATTATAAATATCTAACTTAACACAACGAACAAAATCTCACTGGAATTGTTTCTCCATACTGATTACAAACTTTAACAGTAACTTGAATATTACGATCAGATGTTTTAGTTCCTTTAGTGAAAGAACCATTCAACAAACATAAATATAAATCGTTCCTTGCGTCACTAGGTAAAATAACTTCAGGAAAACCCATTTTACGCGCTATTGACACATTCCCCACCATAAGATGTGGTAATTCTTCGCGAATCTATAAAAAATTCGAAGTAATTAATATCATAATTTTCACATTTTAACAATATATCAAATTGATTTACTATGAATTATATTACTTGTTTAAAATCGCCATACAATAATTTTACAGATATCCATAAACCCTGTCCTGTCTTCGCTTCACCTTTTAAATCTTTATTAATTATTTTTTTGAGCAATGATTCTAGATTGTCTTTTTCGCAACTAAAAACAATAAAAACAACTATACTAAAAATAAAAATAAATTATGAAAAATAAAAAAAATATTTTTATAAATATATACAAACAATATATAGTATAAAATTAAAATAACTTTTAATGTATATAAAATATAAATTAACTTACGGAAAAAATGGTACACAATGATGTTTATCATCATCTACATCAACTTGACCAGAAATGAAAAGACTAACATCCATGGCAGCAACACCAAGAGGTCGTCTCATATTCACTGATGACTTCGAATAAACATCACCATTAGCTAAGGTGTCAGCGGTTTGTAAAGTCGATCTATTTCCCACTATAGAAGCTGATACTGAACTTCTTCTGAAAAAAAATTGTAATGCTTATTATAACATTTTCTAAGCACATACACATGCACAGATATATATATATATATATATATATATATATATATATATATATATATATATAATAAAAACTTCAAATAAATTACCTGTTATCAAGACTCTGTGGTTCCATTCCACCTATTCTAATTACATAACACACTAAATAAACTTTTTCTCTTTTAATATCACTAGAACTTAAATCCTATTAAATAAAATAAAAGCAATTGAATTATTCAAATAGTATGGAATTATATTATTCAACATTTAAGAGCAATTTACCGTAAAAAGGACTTTTAAATTATGCAATTGACTAACATCGCATGTCAATCCGCCTTTAGACCAATAAACAACATAATTTTCAGTGAAAGGTTTAAATGTTGTTCCATCATAAAGTGACATTAAAAGTTCGGCATCTTCCGACATTTTACAAACAAAATTTCTAACAGATGCAAAAAAACTAAACGAAGTGCAATTCTGCGTTTGATTTGACAAATTTGGTGTAGAAATTTCCTAATAAAATCACAAAAATATTCTAATTAATTCAAAAAAATAAATAAGAATAGAAATTACAATAAAAATAAATTACTTTTCTTTGCTTTATGGCTTCCGTAGTCTGAACATGCAGATTGCATAGTTGACAAGTTGAAACTTTACTAGGATCAATTTGTCTACCAGTCGAAGCACATCTTACAGTCAAATCCATATCCAACTCCCTAATATAATTATAATAAAATATTATAAATCATTAAAAAAAAAATATTTTTAATATGATTAAAATACGAACCTATTTCCTTTATCCATTGTATACATCGCAGTACGTTGGGTTTTTTTCAATTGATCGATTGGTAATTTACCAGACAATATTGAACTCCTTAATTCTAATAATGCTCTCATGTTATGTTCGACAATCTTAAATTGTTCAGCGTGCGCCTATAAAAAAATATACAATGATTTATGTAAAAAAAATGAACTTGTTAACTACGCACATCATAATTAAATAACATTTATATGATAAATACCAATTTGAATTCGATCACAAGAAAAAAAAACATTTTTATATCAAATTAGTGCAAATTAATGTTTATAATTTAATTGTTAAAAATAGGAAGAAGTAAAAGCAAAATTTATTAGATATAAAAAAACAGCTCAAACTAAAAGATTTAAAAGTAATATTAATAATTCACTGAATTAAATACCTTATACTTTTAATTAAAAAAGAATAATAATAAATATAAATTTCCTGTTTTTCTTGCTAAAATTAGAACACGTTTTAAACTAACCACGTATAGACGTTTCCAATGTTGTCCCCATTCCCTAAGAGTATGAGTTATTTCTTGTACAATTTCAGGCTGTACAATACTGACTACTTCCACCGATCCAGTTCTACAATTTATACATTTTTACAGTAAATCGCATAGTATAAATAAAATAAAAAGTATTATATATATACACACATACATATATATATATATATATATATATATATATATATATATATATATATATATATATATATAGTATAAAAATTAAGTATAACTATACACATACACATTTTAGCGATATAAATATAAAAAAAATCTATTTATTTGTTTATTTATATTAATCTATTTATCTCAACTATTTTCCTTTCAATGATAATATGAAACCACGTATTATATTTCACATGTATGTACATAAATATATGTAAATTACGATGAAGAAAGTATATCTAAATTGATTCAATTATATAGATATGTTTTAATGTTAATATACAACAGAAATAATTTTCAATTTAACATTTTAGTACATTAAATAATATAAAAAATAAATATATTAATCAATTGTTAAAAATACGAAAATTAAATTATTTACAAAGGCAGATCAACATTTTGTTTTAAAAACTTAACTTATTATGTTTTTTTTTTCATTGCTCGCAACGATTAGGCAATACTGAGTATATTATCAAAAAGATATTAATGTTGCTTCAAAAATGATTATTTTTTTCAAATACATGTTATATAATAAAATATGTGCATTCAAGATATATTACAAAATATAATGAAAATAAGAGATACATTTACTTAATTTTAATTTACTTTTAATGTAGATCCGCCCTTGATGTACATGCAAACATTTTTTTTTTATAAATATAAAACGTCCATTACCAAAGTATATATAGTTAAAGTCCAATGGATATCCTTTATAAAGGAGAGACTGACATGTTACCATTTGTGAGCAATTAAAAAAAAGATTAACATATATTAGTGTATAAAAATAGAAAAAAGAAAGAAAATATTATTTTTTTACAAATATGAAAAAACATCAAATGATGAAAATTATTTATACATTTTCATTTAACGTATCTTAATATTAATAAAAAAAAAACCAAATATAAGTTATTTAGTGCTTACCGATCGACATTGCATTCCCTTAATTTTACATATTCCTTTGGAAAAATTCCTTTTTCTTCAGGATTTCTTCTAACACGTCGTCCAAAATACCAATTATTACTTTCAGCCAAAATCTCCACAAGTTCACCAATATTTATGCTTATTGATGTGGGTGGACTTTCTTTTTGTAAGGCTGAATAGTTATGAATAACTACAAAAAATAGAAAAAGACATGTTAATATTATATTGCATATCGAACAACATTTAACAAAAAGAAACATAAAATAATGGTTAAATAATTTGGCAATTTAATAAAAGATTATATACTGCAACGCTCTTCTATAAAACAATTATACATCAGAACAAGGATGTCAGTACATTGTAACTAGGGTTAGTTAATAGATAATAAGCCCGATTTTTATTGAGACCGACACATAAAAATGATGCCAAAATAAAATATATAATATTAAATTAAAACATCGATGATAAAATTGATTGTGCAAATAAATATAAAACTTATCAAACTAATATTCATTACGCATCACATTTCAGATTATAATTATGCGATATTTGTAAATCACACATATCTTATCACTTATATAGTGAACAAAAAAAATAAACAGGAAATTATACTTTTAAGGTATGAAATGAAAAAGAAAATATCCATGACCAATTCTCGATTCCATTTGAATTCCAATCCTTTTATGTGCACGGAGCGTTGTAAATTTGATTTGATAGAAATATTAAAAAGTTCAGCATCACAAATGTTGAAGGAAGTGAAACGATAAAACAAATCTGTCAGTTTCCTGTTATAAAATATGTATATTTAAGAACTCGTGAAAAGTACATTAGCACAATTTTCTTTTAGAATTTTATATTCACAAATGAGACTAAAATAGTATAATAAAGATAACAATATATTATTGTTATTATAACTAATTCGATATTTTTTTTAATAATAATAAACAAAAAGAAAATTTCACTTCACGTCGACATATGTAAATTTTATTACATAAAATATTTCGTAACATATTCTGTTATTTCATTTCGTTCACAAATTAGCATACGATCGTTTTTAGAATAATTATATTAAAGAGCAATATACTATTAAAAGCGGTACTAAATAATTATATTATTATAAAAACTGTTCTAATTGGTAATTATAAATCCTTACACGATTATATATATATTTCGTTTACATTTATGTGAGAACGGAAACAATTCAATGTAAACAAATGTACGAATTCCAAACACGATAATTGATTCAAACAATATTAGTAGAAACGTACAAATTGTTATTGAAAATGATAAAAAAAAACAGTTTTATAAATAACTAATTAAATATAACAAAAAAATGTCTTTTATAAAATATCTTGAATTAAAAAAAAATAGTAAAAAGAAAAATGCTGTATTATTTTGAATACAACAATTTAGTGCACAATATGCGAAGTTTCATCGTAATACGACATAATTCATCGACAAAATTTACGCATTTTTTTCAGCATTTCAGCATATTTTTAAGATTTTTAAATCGCATTTATAAAACTGATGCGTTTATATGTTTTTATTCGTAATATAAATATTGAACCGTCTCAAAATATTAATAATAAAAAACACAGTTAAAGTTAAAAAAAATATATCTTAATCTAACGCGTAAACGTTATAGTTTTAGTATAAAAATGTCGTTCGGTTTAAGTCGAGGTAAAGCGATTTCGTAATTAAATCGACGTCGTTCAGAATAATATTATGAATTTGCATTCGATAAACGTTAACACGTTCACTGCGTTATTTAATATTGCCACAATCCAGATATGCTCATAAAATATCATCATCTCCTAGCGTTTTTCCCGCGTAATTGCGGGGTCCGCTACTCTGCTAATTTTTTCCCACTCGGATTGTTCCAGGGCATCATTTGATGTGGCAGTAACGATTTTTATATTGGCATTAATTCTGTCCAAATATCGCATTTTCGGACGACCCCGCGGTCGGCTTTTTTCGGGTTTTAGACTCATTGCTCGTCCTGCCACAGAATTTTCGTCACTCCGCATAGCATGCCCGTATCATTTTAACGAGACTCGCGCATTTTGTATCCGACATGCTGATAAAATATGATACTTTCAAAACTAATAAAAAAATCGAAAACAATAAAACATTTTGAAAATATTAGTTGTAATATTCACAATAAATTCACTAAAGAAAAGGGTAATAGTAATTATACAAAATCATTTGCATAACCCGAAGCAAAAAAATAATCATAAGTCTAACACACAAGAAAATAACGTCCAATAAGTCCAATAAAACATTGAAAACAGTAAAATGATTAGTACAAAGTTTGCAACGGTTACAATTAGTCCAGATAAATACGGTCGCCTCTATAGCACTATGAAGGAAGACATACGATAACAATTGCACCGACGTTATCCCATATGCTGAGTATATTACTAACACGTATAGCCCGTACACGATTAGGACTCGGCAGTGAACGTGTTAACGCTCTAGTTTATTAGCTCGTTTGCGGGATGGATGGTAAAATTGCAAATTTTAATTTTGTAAAAGATATTTTTAAAAGTTCACAGACGAACCGTTTAAAACGTAAATATTAAGAACGCAAACTCGTAATTCAACTTGGAATTCCCGTCGTGGGATATTTTTAATGCGATTTGCGGGAGAGCGTCGGGAGAGCGTTCGTCATCGGTGCGTCACCCGGACGAAGGAAACGACAATTCTGACGACGATAACGTTGACGTCGACGGGAAACCTCGTCGCGACGCAAACGAACAACGTAAATATTGCGGTATTTATATTATTATTGGGGCGGTGGGCGTGCACGCGTACGCGATGAGTGCAAAAGTTAGATGACGCCTCACCGACGGCGTGCGCCCTCCGCTGCACTCCGTCTCCGTCCGCGTCTTCGACATCGTCGACCGACCGACGAGCGCTCGGCAAATGCGGCGGCCGCCTCCAAACCGTCATCTCGACGACGGCGATCGCGCGACCGCCCAAATACAAACGGACGCGATCGCCGGCCGACACCCACTGAGGGTCCCGTCTATGTCAAAACCGGAGCGAACGTGTCCTAAGCGCGTTTTCAACGACCATAATCTTTTAACTGAAATATGTATACGTATTCCGCTGTCGATTAAAAAACTTCACGTCCGATGGGCGACGACGGCGTTCTCGTTCGAAATTTTTACAAATTGATAATTTGATTTTTACGGTTGACGGTTTCTCCTAATCAAAATACGACTTCGTTCTAACAAATATCTTCTATTAAAATCATATAAATAGCATTAGAATTTAAAAACAGCACATCTATTTTTAACTACTTAATATCGTAATTATTTTAAACAAAATAATTACGATATTAATTCGTAAGTTAATATTTATCAGATTAAAATTCTAATATGAAGACGAATTATATATATATATATATATATTTAAAGTAATAATAACGCGTAATTTAAATTATAAATTATTCAAAATTACGATCCGGATAATATTTAAAAAAAATATTTGAAATGTTAATACTTTTAACATTTCAAATAATTTTTTTTTTCGGTGTGGCTATTCGAAAATAAAATATCGATAGTATTTTATGCTGGCAACGTTAGCGTTCGCCGGCTTCAACCGAGCGAGGCTTGTTTTGTCTCCGTGACGCCTCGGCTTTTTCGATGTAATTGTACCGCCGTTTGTTTTTATTATATGCTATTTATCGTTTTGTACTTAAAAATTTTTCAACATTCTTTACTTGGAGCGCGTTCCGTTTATTTTTTTTTTGTACGTATTATAATTATTCCCATCTTTTCTTAGCATAAAGATTTGTTTGCATGTCGTTTAAAAAAATATTATTTATTCGATTATTTAATAATTGGTTACACGTTTAATATTCGATAATTGTTTAATGGAAAAAAAACTTCTCTCGACATATTTTTTGCAAATATTTTCTATAACCGCGCTAACCTCTTTGCGTACCGATTTTTGGAGGCAAAATTATAATATTCGACATATTTATACCTTGTATTAATTTTCTACGTAATTATAAATAATTATATAATTTGTGCGTTTAGAATTTGAAATATTTGCGAATTTGATTCAAACATGCAGTGTATCAACCTCACAAATCTATTAAATAGTCAAATCGTTGTTAAATTATTATTGCAGTACTTAAATGGTAAATCTGCGACTTCGCAGTTTTATTTTATATTGTTCTGTAGAATGAAAGAAATTGGTTCTTATAGAAATAAATGCGTTATAAAATGTGTGATATGAAAAATTAAAGAAATTGAATTTCAAAAGATGACCCGTCAATAGATATATAGCTTAGTTTTAAATATTTAGTAGTTTGATATATTACCATTAATTTTACAATGCAGTTGCTTAATATGAGTAAACGGGGAAGAAGAGCATCATCGGCTACGAGTCGGGGAGACGGTGACGATGGAGATGAAAGTGATAGTGCACCCGATCCTCCGCCACCTTCGCATCGTAAAAAGAAACGACCGGACCCTGTTAGTACACATTTTATTATTTAAAAATTAACTTTTGGCAAAAAAATATGTTAATTTTATAATATCCAAATTTAGGGAGAATTATGTCAACAAATTTACGATGCAATAAGATGTTTTAAAAAAGAAGACGGTACGCAATTGTGCGATTCTTTTATAAGAGTACCAAAACGTCGCCAAGAACCTCATTATTATGAAGTTGTCACACAGCCTATTGATCTTCTTCGAGTAAGTATTTAATTATTTTACTATATGCGATTTTATTTATGATACTGTAAAACTTATTATATTTTATTTTATACAGGTGCAACAAAAGTTGAAAACTGACTCTTATGATGATGTCGAAGATTTATCTGCAGATATCGAGCTATTAGTGAATAATGCGAAAGCTTTTTACAAATCTGATTCCATAGAACATAAAGATGCTATAAGTTTATGGAATTTATTTGTACAAACTAAACAATCGTTAGAGAATTCAACAAGTAATCTTGCATTTTAATATTTGTTATATAAAATCTTATTTATGCTTATTTTCACAATATATATTCATATTCTTTATAGCCGATGATTTAAAACAATCATCTCGAATGTCAAGGCTTGCTTCATCTTCGAGAAAATCGACAGTTAATCTAGAAAATTTTGAAGGTGATTTATCTGAAACTTCTACAAACAATGATGATGAAGAATTAATAGAAGAGTATTTTGTCAGTGTATGTAATTTTCTATTAATTATTGTATAATTTATATATGTTTCAAATATATCTATATTTTATCTAATTTAATTTATTTTTAGATAATGTCTGCTACAATAGATGGTCGTTCTTTACATTCAGCATTTTTAAATCTTCCATCAAAGAAACGTTATCCTGAGTATTATGATATTATAAAATCACCAATTGATTTAAAAACAATAGCTACAAAAATTCAAAATTGTGAATACGTATCGTTAAGTCAGTTAGAAAGGGATTTTCTGTTAATGACTAAAAATGCTTGTATTTTTAACGAACCAGGTTCACAAATTTATAAGGATGCTAAAGCTCTAAAAAAGGTATATTTTTATTTTATTTGTTGTTTATTCCTTATATAATTTAATTAATTTAATTTCTTGTAATATTTATCTTAGGTAATCCAAAATAAGAAACAAGAACTTGAACATAGCAAATCTCAAACACCTGCTAAAATTTCTGAACGTATTAGAAACAAAAAAGCAATTAAACCAACAACTATTGCTTTTTCTAGTGCTGCTGTATCTGGTAATCTGTCTTAATTATTGAAATTTTTAATTAAGTTAAAAATTGTAATAAATAATATATTAAAATTTTATTATCAGGCGCAGTATCTGTGCCATCCGATGTAATGGAAAGCGATTCTGAAAAAATAGATAGCGATAACGAATCTGGTATATTTAATGAAAATCCACAGTGGAAACTATTCGAAACAGTAAAAGATTATTTGGGTCCCAACGGTATGTCAAAAATATATTATGCTTTTTATATATTTTATAAAAATCCTATTGCATATACAGGTGTGGCTATATCCGAAGCTTTTTGGAAATTACCTTCAAAACGTTTTTATCCTGATTACTATAAAGAAATTAAAAATCCAGTCTCTTTGTCACAAATAAAGGATAAAATTAAAAAAGGTGCATATGGAACATTGTCTGAAGTTGCTGGTGATATGAATATAATGTTTGAAAATGCTAAACAGTACAATGTACATACTTCAAAGTAAGTTTTGTATTCCAATCGGTAATTATAATTGTAAGATATATTTCAATTTGTTGTAATTATTATTATTCTTATAGATTGTATAAAGATGCTGTTAAATTACAACGGATTATGCAACAAAGAGTTCACGTGTTGTTAGATATAGTTCAAGATTCTTCTAGTGATGATGATGAAAGTTTATTATCTGTAAAAAGTTCTGCAGTTAGAGGAAGAGGTTTATTTTGAATTAGCTTTTTTTTCGTTTTTTGTTTTGCATCATTTTTTTTTCTTTATGCTAAACTATAAAGTTACATATTTTTATTTATTAGGACGTCCTCGGTCAAATCCTCTTCCTGTTTCACCTCCAGGTAATTCTAATCCTGGGACAAATTCGAGTACTCCAACAAAATCAAATTGCTTGTCAATGCCTTTGAAAAAAAAATTGCAAACATTACAAAGACATTTGCTAGAATATACATGTTCTGATGGTAGACAACCCTTGTTGCTGTTTATGGAAAAACCGTCCAAAAAATTATATCCAGATTATTATAACGTTATTGAAAAACCTATTGATGTATTAACGATTGATTCCAATATTAAGGTTAGTATTTCATAAAATATTATTGTAAATTAAACTTTTAATATAAAAGATAAAATATACAAATTTTTGATATCTGTAATTATATTTGTCGTTGTTACAATAAATGAATATAAATAATAGTAGTATAAAGGCAAATGTGTATCATATTGTGTTTTTATATTGTTGTTTACATTTTAAAGTTAATAAAATTTTATTATATGTTTATATTAATTTTCTACATATTTTTTTTATTATCAATACACTCAAGTTCTAAAAGTTTACGACTTTTAATAATTAAGAAAGTTGAATTATTAAAAGCTTATATTATTATAATTTTCAGTATTTTTATTAATTTTATTTAGTTGATATTATTATGGGTTAATGATTTCAAATATGGTTTTTAAATTAATTTCCTTATTCAAATAAATTTATCGATTTGTTTGCATGTTATTTTTTTTTATTTCAGAATGAAAAGTATGCTTCTTTAGATCAAATTGTAGCAGATTTTAAATTAATGTTTTTAAATTGTCGACAATATAATGAAGAAGGCTCGACGATTTTCGAAGATGCCAATTTATTAGAAAAAGTTTTAAATGAAAAAGTAAAAGAAATGACAGTTAATGAGCGGAGAGCGTCGAAAACAAATAAAATGAAAACTAAAACTTTGTCTCCTACAGATCATAAACTGAAAACATTATATGATACAATACGAGATTACAAAGATGCAAAAGGAAATCGACAATTGTCATTAATATTCATGAAATTACCTAACAAATCTGAATATCCAGATTATTACGAACTTATTAAAAATCCAGTTGACATGGAACGCATTGCACACAAATTAAAAAGTGGTTCTTACTCATCTGTTACTGAATTAGCTTCTGATTTTATACTCATGTTCGATAATGCCTGTAAATATAATGAGCCAGATTCACAAATCTATAAGGATGCGTTAGAACTTCAACGAGTTTGTCTTCAAACGAAGCAGCTATTACGGTATATGTATTTTTTAATTTATGAGAAATATTATATATTATTTTTACTTATGTCATTAATGAACATATTTATTTATATTATAATTCTCTAGGGAGGATGAAGAAACTATTCCAGATGTTACTTCAATTGTACAAGAACTTTTAATGACACTTTTTACTACTGTATATAATCATCAAGATGAGGAAGGAAGGTAACAGTTGAAATTAATATTTATATATTTACGAATTTGATACGAAACAAAATTAAAATATATATTTGCTTTGTATAGATGCTTTTCTGATAGTATGGCGGAACTACCAGAACATGATGAAATGAATGGCACAAAAATTCGAGGTGTATCTTTAGATTTAATCAAAAGACGTTTAGATAAAGGTTTATATAAAAGGTTAGATCATTTTCAAGAGGATTTATTTGCTGTTTGGGAACGGTTAGTTTTAATTTTGTAATGTACATTGTATATAGTTTATTTTCTCACGTTTGAAATATAACATTTATTTTCATTTTTTTATTAGAGCTCGAAATTTGTCTCGCACTGATAGTCAAGTTTTTGAAGATTCAGTTGAAATGCAACTTTTTTATATTGCTACAAGAGATCAATTATGTGGAGATGGCACTATTTTACAATCTCCAGCTCTTCGAATTAAGAAAGAGGATGTTCAATCATCTGTGGAAGTAGTTAAACAGTGTAAAATGTTGGAGGAGCAAACTGAAGAAGATCCAGAATCACGGTAATTATATTTATTATTAATATATATATAAATCTATTGATTTTTTACTTTATTACTAATATAAACTTGTTATTGCAGCCCAATAACTGATGATACTAATATTCCAACCAGTGGTGAATTACTATCACAAACCCAGTATAATAAAGGTGATTTTGTGTATTTTCAAGCAAAAAAAGGACAACAAGATACTAGTATTTTGCAAATAGAACGTTTATGGACTAATTCAGAAGATATTCCAATGGTTTACGGGAATGTTTACTTCAGGTTTTTAATTTTTTTTTTTCTATTTTTTGTGTTTAATGTCGATTACTCATCTATTTGCATATTTTTATTTTAAGACCACACGAAACTTATCACGTAACAACCAGACGTTTTTTAGAACAAGAAGTTTTTAAAACTGAATCATATCAAGCTATTCCTTTGGAGCAAATTATTGGGAAATGTTTTGTAATGAATGTCAAAGATTATTTCAAAATGAAACCAGAAGGTTTTTAAATTTAACTAGTCTATTACTATTAATTTTAAATTATTAACTTTATTGTTATTTTAAGGATATACTGATAAGGATGTTTACGTTTGCGAATCTCGTTATTCAATAAGACAGAGATCATTCAAGAAGATTAAAATTTGGCCTTCGTCCGGAGAGAATGAACAGTTTATCCAAAGAGAAGAAGCTTTAGAACCAAAACGAGTTATGTCTGTTTTTAGAGAAAGAGTTGAAAAGCATAAAGATGAGTTAGCGGAATTAGAAGGTTTAGAAAATGTGCAGGAAAAAGAGCGACCAGTGGGAACATAATCTTTATTTTATTAACAATCTTATGAAATATTTTTTGAACTCGTTGTTTATTTTTAGAATGTTGTTGTATACAACCCCCTTGGTTCCGATGATGAAAATACATATTATGAACAATATAATACAGTTTGTTCTGGTGTTATTAAAACTGGTGATTATGTATACGTAGTTACGGATGGTGGAAAACAAATGATTGCGCAAGTTGACACGATATGGGAGACGAAAGAGTAAATTAATAAATATTTTTCATATTTATACATTATATTTAAAATATTTATATCTCACGTCAATAATTTATTTATTTCATATTATTAGCGGCAAATGTTATTTCCGTGGTCCTTGGTTAATATTTCCTTCTGAAGTTGTTGGAATAATTTCTAAGGTATTTAAAAGAAAAACCAAATTTCCCTTTTTTATATTTATTTGAAATAATTTATTTATAAGTTTATGTTAAAAAAGTATTAAAATTCTCAACATCAAATTCTGAAAGTTATTTTGTTTATAGATATTTTTTAAACAAGAAGTAATGTTAACAGCTGTTCATGATTCAAATCCGTTAATTGGCATAGTTGGTAAATGTGCAGTTTTGTACTACGATGAGTATTTAAAATGTTGGTGTGATCATTTTTTTTTATTACTTAGTTATATTGTGTAACAAATGTGTCTACCTTGAAAATATATTTTTAGGTCGTCCAACAGAAATACCAGAATCTGATGTTTTCGTTTGTGAAGCTTTATATGATGAATCAAATAGAGTTTCTCGAAAATTGAAAACGGGCCTTAGAAAATACGAACACTCAGAAAATGTTACACCAGATGAAGTAATGATTCTACAAATTTTGCAAATATACTTTTCATTTTATATATTTTGTATAATTTAATTATTTCTAGATATATTATTTTCCTCGAATGTTGGGTCCACCACCGCTAGCCAATGGACAAGATGCTTCTGGAGTAGCAGGCCAACCTCCACATGTAATAAGAGCAAATTTTTCTTCTCTACCTTTATCTTCCAATTCTTTTGTGGATTTGGTGAGATTTGTGTATACCTCTAATAATGTGACTGTGTTCGATGCATACACAGCTAAAAATTGATATGCATATGACATTATTTAACACATGTGTAAAAAAAATAACAAATAATTTATGCAAAAATTCAGTCTTCTATTTATTTTCTTTTTTGTATTTATTTATTTTATTGTTTGTTTGAATTATGTTGTTTTTCTTCTTTTTTGTTTTAACAATGTTTTCCCATATATTTATTAATTTTACAATTAATAGATATATTAGAAAATATTTATATAATATAAAATTGATTTTTAGTTAATCTAATTATCATATTTTATATTTTATATTGTATAATATTTACTAAACAAAAATGTGAAAATTATTTTTTTTATTTAATGTTTTTTTTTCAATTATATTTTTTATTATTTTTTCTTTTTTAAGTAAAGTTTTTACATTTTTGTTATAAATATTATATCAATTTTTGGCTCGTATGATCTTTTTATTTTATATAAATGTTTATTAACAATTTACACATTTTTGTCTTCTTATATCGTTAATATGATTTTTACATTTTTTTAGGACATCAAATCCAACTATGGCAGTTATTCAGATTCACTTAAAGCAGAAGATGTTGAAATGTTATTAGAGAATTCATTGGATGATTCCTCACTGGCGTCACCAGCAACTCCATTGTCAATGAGCGGTAATATGGGAGGTACAATATCTAGTCCTGCAACTCCATTGGCTAACTCACAAGGAGGTGGAAGCAACCAAGCCATGTCTGGAAAGAAGAAAAAAGATGGAAAGAAACTGGTTACAGGTTATATTTTATATTCGAGTGAAGTCCGTAAAGCTATATCTGCAAGTAATCCAGATTCTACATTTGGTAAATAATTGTATCTCTCCACTTATATAAATTAAACGATATTTAATTACTATGTATTGTTCTTTGATTTATTTCGGATAGTTGAGAGTATGTTTTTTAAGTAGTTAATTTTTCAGGGGAAATATCGCGTTTAGTTGGAAACGAATGGAGATCTCTACCTTCAGCGACGAAGCAGTCGTGGGAAGAGAAAGCTGCAAAATGCAACGAAGAAGCTGCTATTAAAGGCACAGATCCTGTTATTCTCCAGGTATGTAATGTTGGTTTTTATTTTCATTAGAGACAACTTTTATTAATAATTTTAAATATTTTTCTCAGAGTGACAAACCACGTTACGCTGGTTTTGTTTACGAGTGCCTATGGGATACATGCGATTTCCAATTTGAAGATTTTGCAGATTGTACCGAGCATTGTATAAGTGAATCAACTGGTTTGCCTATTTGTTAATTTTATTAGTCAATTAGTCAATAATAATTATAAATGATAATGAACGGTAATTCAGTTTTCCTTAGAGCTTTTTTCCTTTTATTATTATTTATGTTTAATTTAACAAATTTATTTGGCGATATCACTTCAATATTTTGTAGCAATTCAATAACATATTTTTTTATACAAATATATAGGACATGTACAGCAGTATTATAGTTCTAATCGAAATGGTGGTTATCAATGCATGTGGAGGGGTTGTACAAGAATAAAAAGATGTACTGCTGGAAGTGTTGCTTTTCCTAATTTACCACGACTCACCCGGCATGTTCGCGATGTCCATGTTAATAAAGGAAATGGAAGAAATGTTTATTCACATGAACTTAACAAGTAACTGATTTTGAAAAATAGTTTTAAAACATTTTTTTTAATTTATACATAAAATTCATGATAAATGTTTTTTTCAGAAATTTTATACCATCACGTAATAAAGACAAACCATCTGTTATACAACATAGACCATCTCCTGTTGGTTCAACTACTCAAACAGGTTAGAAATTTTATACACACACATATATATATATATATATATATATATATATATATATATATATATATATATAATATTTTTCTTAGCTCTATATATGTGAAAAATCTAATCTGTTTTACTTTTCCAAGTCAATAAGTTCAATACCGAAAGTTGTTTCCACTGAAATTGATTTTATAGTATATAACATCAATATTGATAATTTTCTACTGCTAGTTGTATATTTTTTATGTTTTATATATTATTCATCAAGAGACAACATTTTTTTTATTTCAGTTTCATTATCTCAATTATCACCTCTATCTCGGGGTACACCATCTCCTGCACCTGTAGTACCAAATATTTCATCAGCTCGTTCTACAGCTCCTGAACCCCTTTTCATTTCTGTTCCACCAAGACCTCATAGAGTTCAGCATTCAGAAACTTATATTCGGTTTGTTTAAATTAAAAGTTTTATATTGTATATTTATTTATCAAGTAAATAATTAAAAATATATGTTATAGGTATATTGAAGGATTACATTCTGAACAGAAATATATGTCGAATTGGGATAAAACAATTTCGACTACTTCTTCAAATCCAATTGATACAAATCCGTCTAAGATTCCCATTCACTGGTTAAGTGAAGAACTAATCAATACAATAAATTCTCAAAACTCTGATATTCAAACCAATGATACTTTACCATCAAGCCAAAATCCAAAATTAGTTAAAGCATTATGGAATCTTAGAGATCTTATGTTGAAAGATGCCTTTGCTATAAGTAAAAATTTGTAACCCAAGCCTAAAAGCCGTTCGAAACATTCGTGATAAGTTGGAAAAATAAATCCTGAAAAATGTTAATGTTTCAACGGCTTTTTCTATGACCATTTGTGACAGAACTCGAATAGTGTTTTTTTTTAGTTTTAAAATTTTTGTGTTACTTCTGATCTTACAATTTACAGGGTCACTTTTCGCTGATAATAATAATAGCCAAATAAAACTACTTAATATAGCATATCATTCAATAATATGCTAAAAGTTGTTTTGTTTATAAATTACATCAATCAAATTTTAAAAAAAATCGGATTTGTATTTGATATTAATTATATTAAAATGTAATTGAATGAAGTAATAAGAAATTTAATTTAAAGTTTTGCAAATATATTTTGCGAATATTTAAAATATTTTTATAAATTTTTTTAATAGAAAATAATTTCTACAATTTGTATTGTTAATGCAAAAATAAAATTATGTTGTATATATGCTTCGTTTTTAATTATTTGGTATAAAATAAATATCAAATTAATATTTGTAATATAATATATACACATACCTCTCGTGAAAGGAATAAATTTATATCTCTAAATTTAGTATAAATATTTTTAATAATAAGCTTTCAATGACAAAGTTCTAGTTTACTTTATATTAATTAACATACAATGTTTTTGATTTTTTAACGTATAATTTATCTTTTTTGGTGATAAATATTATCCAGTATTTGTATAGTGAAGTATATTGATTGTGATTATTAGAAATTTGTCCTACCAAAATGTATATATGAAATACATTAATACTATAATATAATTTTGACAAGATGACGTTTTGTAGTGTGTATAACTAATTGTTATAAAAGTGCTTTATATACTGAATTTTAACTTTTTGAGAATCTTGAAAATCTTCAGCGTATTATAACAGTAATAAACATTTTTAGAATATTTCTTAGTATTATACTTTATTTTTTTGTGTTTTTTTTTCTTATTAATTACTATATATTTTTCTTTATTAGAGAAATGTGCTTAAAAAATGAACTATTTTTCTTGCTGTATTGTATATGTGTTTGCTAATCAACTTGTATCCTGTTAGTAAAAATTATATAAAAATATTCCTATATTGAAAATACATATTTAAAATTGATAATAATTAAAGTTTAAAGTTTTTTCTTAAACTAATTCTCATAATAATAATAATAATATTTTTTATTTGTATTGTATATATTTAAATATAAATTTCAATACAAATAATTAAAATTTTATTAATTTATTTTTTTAAATAAACTTATAACATTGATCGATATTTATAATTTTAAGTCTCATTTTACAAAAGTCACTATACTGATTTAATTAATAAATTAAGTTATATATAATACTGATTATAATGTTTTGGAATTGTCGACATTAAATAAAATATTACATTTATATGCAATTTAATTCGATTAACTTTAAGAATAGGCCATCCATCTATTTAAAATTTATAAACAATTATCTTTCCTAATCATATTCGTATTTCTGAAATAAATAACTTTTCCTTTATCTAATAGATAAATGGTGCGTTCTTGAAGTTTATTATCGAAATTTTATTGTTCACGATGAATCCTATGCGTTGATGATTATGATTTTATTTTTGTGACCACATCTGCATAATATCAAAATAATATTTAGATTTTGCACTCGTATTTTTCATAAAAAAAAAAATAAAAATAAAATTCTCTTTTCGAAATAAAATGTCTAAGAATGAACAGTAACCGATAAAATATTTCACGTATATATTAAAATTAAAAATAAATTAAATCTGACGTTTGAGAATTAATTTTGTGTCAGATGTTCTAAAACTTTAACTACATTCTTCAAATTTTTATCGCTCCATTCTAATTTCAAAGCGATCGTTTCCAGCGCTTGCATAATTGTGATTCTACCTTCTTTTAGATTTTCTTTGTGTTCTTCTGTCCATGTCAAAAACTGAAATAAGATTAATATTAATAAAAATATATTGGCATCAATAGGGCTATATATATATATATATATATATATATATATATATATATATATATATAATAATTAGTTCAGTGAAAGCTTACCTCTTTTTGTTCTTGCCTAGTTGATATTTCATTGGCTATCGATTTAGCATACCCACTTACACTTCTTGGGACATCTTTATGACTAAAAAAAAATATATATATATATATATAACGATTAATTTACAATGCATATACTAAGTATTTTATTCAATGCTAATCAGTATAACTAACTAGTTTTTGATTTCTAGCGTTTTATCATATAAGAAACTTTTTGCTACGTAAAATCCAATGTCTGTCGATGAAACGGATTTAAATACAAATACGGAATCCTGTTGTTTTATTCCGGAGTTTTCGTCTATGGACCATAGTAAATAACTGAAAATAAAATATTTCGTTTCGATTTAATGTATCAAACATTTAATTGAACGTTTTATCATTAAATAAATTAATTAATACCGTTTCAATAACCATGCTTCTCTAGAGCATCCTAAACTGTCTAAATATTTATCTTTATCGGTTGCCACATCAGATTTAATATATCGTTTCCACAAAAAGTCCCATTCTTCTTCACCACCTTCCGCAATAGCAATGCAGTAAACTAAATTTCTTACATCTATTGGAATCCTAATAAAATATGTTAGATTACAATTATATATCGTAAAATGAAATCAAGTTAAAAAATCAAATTAAACAAATTGTCTTACTCATTTTTTTCATCAGGATTCTCTTGCTTCATCCAATTTTTAAAAAGACTAACGGCTTGATCTTTGCAACCGGGCACACCAACTGAACAAGCCCATATAGCTAAAGATTCCTAAAATGTTTATAATTAATAACTAAAATCATTACTAAATCATTATTGATTTAGAATAATTACCCTGTGCTGTGTCTCATCTAAAAGATCAGATGTTACTGCAGATTTCAAAGGATTACTTCTTACAAATGAGGGTGTTATTATTTTTCTTGCGAATTTTTTATATAAACCATAATATTCGGTATTTTTTAATACACTTTTCAAAGAACGTAAACCACTAAACGCACCCTTCCATGGAAGATAATCATCTTCCAATGTTATATAATTCAATAATCTGAAATATATAATACGAATGATTTATAAAAAATATTTCTTATAAAATCATATAATCGAATTTGTTGGAAATTCATAATGCAATTTATAGAAAATTCAGGATATATAAATATATGAATTAATAATTGATTACCTGAGTGCTAAATCATAGTCTAAATGTCCTGACCAGGCCAGATTAATAGAATCCGATAATAATTGTACCCTGTTTAACACAGGAATATTTTTGAAATTGGGCCCGTTAAGAGTTTGAATAATCATATCCCAATTGCGAGTATCATAGTTTACTCTATATATTCCTAATATCAGAAAAATATATAAAAACCAATTATTTTAATTATATATTTAAATTATTAGATTTACCTGACAAATCTGTATTAAATATAATCCAATTGTCGGGTTTAGTTATATTTTCAATTATTTTAGATGATTCTCCTTTGAGCCAATCTTTTGGTATACTGCTGATATTTTTGGTTTCCGAATCAAAATAACTTAATGGGACCCACCATTTCTCTTTGCCATTGGATTTTTCGCTTGGCGCGCTGAAATATCGTGTCTAAAACGATTTTTCACGTTAAAATTATACAAGATTATTCGATATTTTCACTATTATTTGAAATTGAATTGTACTTGAGATACGTCAGCTAAATTCTTTTCATAATTTCTATTGACAGTAATTACGGGATAACCAGTTTGCGTTGTCCAAGTGTCCATAATTTGTTTGATTGTAATGTCTTTAGAGAAGATTCTTGCTTTATGTGCTGCTTCTGAGAGCGATTCCCACAAATTATCTTGTTCTGCATTCTTGTATTTGTATTTATTTAAATAACTATAAAATTATATATAATATGGATTTTTTGCACATATTTTTATATGATAAATAAAAATGTATTTTACTTGTTGATTCCCTCCCGAAACACTTCTTCACCTAATATTGTGTTAATCATTCTAATCACAGCGGATCCTTTTTTATATGAAATAACATCAAATATTTGTTCAATTTCGTCAGGATGTTTAATAGGAATAGATATCTATGGAAATATAATCTATGAATTCCATAATCACATCTTCATTATTATTTAATTTCGAAATGAATATCTTATCTTTGTATTTTTGAATAATCATTAATTATATTGCCAAAATTTTAATTTTATTTATAATAATACTAACCGGATGAGAACTGTTCAATGCGTCTAGACTGAACACGCTTAATATATTATTGACCGCTTCGGAATTAATGATATTCCAATCGGGACGAATAAAATTACTGCCTAGAATTGCAACGTATGTGGCGAAACCTTCGTTTAACCATAAATCAGTCCACCATTTCATCGTTACCAAATTTCCAAACCATTGATGAGCTAATTCGTGTGCGATAACCTATTTTCGCACGATAAATATGTTTTGTTTGTATTGTGAAAAAAATAAAAAAAATAATAATACTTTGATTAAAAAACGAAGAAAAAAAAAACATTAGATATTCTTACGTTTGTTATGCGGTATTTATTTAATATGGTAGACACATTCGGTTGAAATAATAAAGCGTTTTCTCTATATGTGATCAAACCCCAATTTTCCATAGCTCCAGCATTGAAATCTGGTATAGCCACCATATCTTGTTTTGGCAATGGATAAGCAATATTAAAATATTGTTCATAGTACGACAATATTTGAGGTCCGATTTCAGCAGCATATTTTGTCTAAAAAAAATGAAAAATAAATCATAACATATTGAATTTCATTTTATATTATTAATACATTTATTTTATTTAGCTCACTTGATTGTAAACACTTTCTCTGGCCCATATTTTGAAAGCGGTATTTGATGATGATTTAGGAGAATCCATATGTTTAAATTTAGATATCATAAATGCAACTAAATACGTCGACATTGGTACAGATTTTTCAAATATATCCCAATACCATCCTTTCATATTTTCACTGAGAAGAACAAAAAAAAAGTATTAATATTATATATAAAATGTAATAATAAATTATAATATAAGTACAAAAATCTGGACATACATTGGCCTTGTTTCGAGGATAGGCATGTTGCTTATTGATGTGAACTCTTCGCGTCTTCCGAGGGTTATAGAGAATGTTGCCTTAAGTCCTGGCTCATCGAAACATGGAAAAGCGCGTCTAGCACTGATTGCTTCAAATTGTGTTATAGCTAACCACCTTTTAAATATATTTTATATTATTTATAAAGTTATATAAATTTAAAATAGATACATAATTACAATGTTATATATATATATCCATAATTTATTATTTATTATTATATAAATTGTAATAACATTTTTATTTTATTTTAAAATTTTCTGTAACTCATAAATTTTACATGTAACTCAGGAAGTCCCCTCAGGAAGTCCCCGTTAATAATTAATATTTTAAAACACACAATCGAAAAGCTATAATTATTGTAATTGTAAAAGATTAGAAACTATTTATGAAATTAATATATATATATATATATATATATATATATATATATATATATATATATATATATATATATATATATATATATATATATATATATATATATATATATATATATATATATATATATATATATATAATCGTAACATTGATAAAGTATTTAAAAAAAAATCTTACTCTGTTTCGCCTGTTTTTTTATTGGTGTAACTGCTGCGATAAAATCCTTGTAACATTTCCAATTTACCTTCAAACGGTATGGTTAATTCATACTTATGATCTTTTCTCAATTCTTTGTCGACTGAAATAGTGAGGAAGTCTCCATCTTTATTGTATGTTATATTATTTACTTCTAACGTTTCGGGTATTTTATCTAATATTTTGATGGTCACATCTTTTTCTATTATTTTTAAACCGCGCGAATGTAAAACAATACCTCTTGTGTTTTCAAGCGTATTCAGCTGAAAATAAAAGAAAAATCAATGATTTCATTAAAAAAGCATAATTTATTGATATATAATATATATATTATAAGTCAAATTTCAACCTGGATGACTACAGAACCGAGAAATGTGAAATTTTCTTTTGGATCTAAATGAGTTAATATCTTAAGATCATAATGTTCTGGTGCAACAGTCTCTGGAAGTCTATATGACGAATTTGCATTTGTACAATTGCATATTATTGATAAAATCACCACAAATACAATATGAAATTCCCTCATATTCACACTGTAAAATAAAATCATGAAAATATCTTTCTCTTGTATTCATTATGATTTATAATATAGGGTCAATACACTTTGAAATTGAGTATACAACGTTCTTTCTGTAATATATCTAGTTTAACCAGTACTTGAACAAGATGAATTAACCAGCACAGTACTTATGAAACCAGAGGCTTTCAAACTAAATATTGTTTTCTCCAAAATTAACTTCTCCTGATTGTATAAAAAAAAATAGTTTTAATATATATTATTAGTCATAAAATTATAAATTTTCTTTAAATTTTAATTAACTATTTATATAGATATTTTTTATATTCATGTTTCAAATATATTAAATATTGATAGTTATTATTATTTTTAATAATTGTAAATATTGTATTTTCTTTTTTACATAACATTTTAAACAACCCCAATGACTTTAAATCACTCCAGCACTTCTGATTTGTTCTGGTTTGAACATTTTTATTTTCATTTTATTAATAACAATGCATCATTAGAAACAATAACAATCTATTATTATTATTTTCACTGACATATTTGTGAATATGAATACGTGTGATAAAATTACATAAATATTTCATAAGCTGAATGTTAATTGAGTTGCATATATAATTTCTAATTTATCACATTTATAACAATTGTACATAATGTGTATGTAAAATATTAGTCGAATGCTAAATTTTACTATTAACAAATCTCTATTTCTTCCTCTTCTCACACTCCATAGTAAATTAGATTATTGAACGTGGTATTTATTGTAAATATTATATTTATAAGGAATTTTTTTTTGTTCAACAAATAAGGTTATCTGCAGTAACCTTAACGTAATTTTGATGTTTAAGTTTTTATTTCACTAATCTTTAGTTTCCGTATCAACGTTCTATTGACTGAAATTGCTTGTGCCTATTATTTATTTTGTAATTCTGTTTCTTGTTTTTTTTTTTCATTCTGATGTGTACTGTTAACATAAAATTTAACAGACTATATAATGAAGAAAAATCTTCTAAAGACTAAATATTTGGTACAAATAATTCAATCAATATTATTTCTAAATTATACCTATAGTTGATATTTTTCCTAATAAATCTAATTGTATTTCTATTATACTTCAATTTTTTTTAATAAAATATACTTTAAATAATTTAAAATTAATTATTTATTTAATTTAATGTCTAAAGAAATTATTTCTATTTAATCTCTAAAGAAAAGTATGAATAATAATTAAAAACTTATCTTATTTCAATCACAATTTCCTTATATTCGAATAAAATTTGAAATATTTAACTAAGAATAAAAATATTTTTTATTAAATAAAATAATCAACAATATTGATATATTTAATGATTACGTATAAAAAAAGTGAAATACTAAAACTATAAGCATTATATTTATAGTAAAAATAAATGTATTATGTTAAATTTTAATAAAATTGAAAATATAAAAATTGATGAAAAAACCTAATATAACTAAAGTTTATTTTTAAGCAACGTAATTTATTTATATTATGTTCACTAATATATAATATTTATTAAAAATTTATATCTTTTATTTATACACATTTCTAGCTCTTATATATTAATGAATAAAACAATGATCTTCACAAAATTCATTAATTTTGTGAAAATTTTTCAAAAAAGTAGTATATATTAAAAAAAATAATAATCAGATTCTATTCCATATATAATTTATAAATTCGCGTGAAAATAATTATAGAAATAATATTTATCGAACGGTAATTAAAATGCTATTATATTATTAGTGAGAGTGAATTGTCAAAATATTTTCGTTTTATAAGGAAAATCAATTATTATTATTATTATATATATTTAGAGAAGATATCATCTTTATTTTTATTATTTGCTTAGTTGAAAATATATTATAATCTACCCACAATCGTCGAAATGTTGTATTAGATGTTTTTATCGTGCGTTCAGTATCTTTGATAGAACTTGAAAAAAAAAAAAGAAAAATAGAATTATGAAAGACAAAACTCACGTGAAAATAATTCAAACGCTAATGGACTTTTAATGACGAAGAAGTTGTGGAGTCTGTCAGTCAACCGGACGTCTCAAAGCCACGGTTGCTGGTTCACAACTGAATTTTGTCACTGATATTCTCTTTTAATATTTACATCAATAACAAAAAAAAAAAGAAAAGAAAAGAAACACACATAACAAAATAGAATAGATTACAGAATTCATGTGTAAAATAAACTTGTATATATATATATATACTTGTATAGTATAATAATGACTTGCCAGTGATGATTAATTTTGAAGAGTTTGTATTTTTTTTCCTCACTAAAATATTTTGCACACAATGACAAGTTTGGATTTCCATTTAGAGCTTTTAAATGTCATCAAAAATGAATGAACGATTCTCGTGACGATTGTTTTTTTATTTGTTTATAAAATTTATTTAATAGAAAAATGTAACACTTTAACTATCATTGCATAATGAATTATATATATATATATATATATATATATATATATATATATATATATATATATATTATAATATGAATATATTTAAATGAATTAGAAATCGTCATTTATAAAAAGTTAAACCTTGATTTTTCTTATTTATAAAATTAATCATCACTGTTATCATCAAGTTTTTGTTTTTAATTAGTATAAGAATTCATTATGCCGATTTATAGTTTTAAAATTCCTTTCGTATTTTATTAAAATATTAATTACAATGGACTCTCTACGATGTATTTAAAAATAAGTCTTACTGCAGACCTTGCAGTTCTACGTTTCTCTTTTTTGTTTTATTTTAATGATTCAATATTTTATATGGTTGTCTCGCCAATCTTTCGCCCAATTTTCAAGTATTTTTTTTATTGAAAAAAAAAATTCAAAAAAAGTGGTTTTCTTAAATGAATATAGAAAATTTCAGAAAATAAACAATCTTCCTGTTAAAAATACCAGAGGTAACGAACCTTTTAAAATAGGAACAATATAGATTAATATATGTATTATTTTATTATATCATCGATTTTTTTTATTAACTTTTACTCTTGTTTTATGAACAGTTTACATAAAATGTTTAACATAACTGGTATACAACTTTCTATTAGAGTCAAATTACATCACAAAAAGATCAGGTTAAAATTTTTGTCTTCAAATAATAATTTGTAACATTCTCAATATTTATTAATACTAATGGAATAAAAATATTAAAAAATATTTCTCAAACTTAGTAATTCCTTTTAATATTAAAATACTTCTCAAACAATCACATATAATATTATTGTCTTTTACTTTGAAAAACATCTTAAAAGTTGAGAAATCTTATTTAAATTTATAATCATAGACTATAAATTAAAATATAAATTGTTTTTGTATATAAATTTTAGTATTTTTATTTTATATAAAACACATCTTAAAGGTCAATATATATTAATATATGAGAATATTTAGTATTACATTAACGAGCAATTGTTCCCAGAGTGTCATTATATAACGTAATTACATTGTTATATACAATATTACATTCAAATAATTCCAAAATTTGTCAATGCAATTTTGTTGTCATACAAGGCGATTAAAATGTCGCTATTTATCTTATAGTAAAATTTTGAAAAATATTATTTTCAAATTTTGAAATTAGCTGGTAAAGTTTAGATTCCTGTGAATCATACGTTTAATTTTCTATAATATAATTCTATAAATCATTTAAATTAAAAAAAAACATTTTAATAAAAAGAATGTAATTTTTAATGAAATTGTGTGATAATATATAATAAAAATAAGAATGCAGTTAAGAATAATTTTGCGTTGCATGTATGCATGAAAAACATGATTTTATTTTCATTTAATATTATATAATTTTAATTTGTAATTAAACAAATGTCTCTCTTACACACACATACAATTATCTAATTACATAAATTATACGATGTAAACATATTGAACAAATTTTCAAATTTCAATATCGAAAAATAATAAGAAACTACTTTCAGTTCCAATTTAATATTTTTTTTTATCTATATTTAAACAATGTCAATTTTTATTACAATATCATGTCGAAAAAATTGAAATATTATTAAAAATAAATTTAATATTGAAGTCTTAAATTTATATTTGAAAGTTGAATTTAGAATTAAGGTTTAGCACTTCTGAGAAAAATTTGATGCCTTGAAAGTTGAATTTGAATTAAGGTTTAGCACTTCTGAGATAAATTTGATGCCTTGAAACTTGAATATTCAATTCCAAAAAGGATCTGGTCACCTCACTTTTTCAATATCGGTTTTTTTTCCCACTCAACATTTCGATACGTTGCATTCGAATAATAATGATAATGAATGAAATCGTTAAGCAGAAACAATAATATATATTATATATATATATATATATATATATATATATATATATATATATATATATGCATCTAAGATTATTTTCTTCATTGCTGATCGAACAACATTAAATCGATTTGATTTCAGTCATGTAGAACAATTAAACGAACAACCTCGTTGTTTATTTATATGCGAAGATTTGAAATTAATTCTGAAAACGATTGCATATATGAAAAAAAAACTTTTAAAAGTGATTACTTTGATTATGGGTAATTTTGCACTGGCATGAAGATTACTATTATTTGTTTTCAATAATATAGTATATATGAATATGTAGATAAAAACATGAGCTAGAATGCGAATTCATTTTCATACTTTATGTTATATTAAATATATTTATGCAAAACTATAAATATAATTTATGTTTAACTTTAATAAAATTCAATCTTAGACATTTCAAATTGATTCTTATTAATAAATATTTTATGTTTTATAAAAAGTTTACTAAACAAGGAAAATTTTAAAATAAATGTGTAAGTGTTCGGAAATCTGCTTTATATCAGATAATCCGATAGATGAGTTATTTAGTGAAATTTTATATCTTTCTCTTATTATTTAAGTGAATTACAGATAAATTAGAAAATTTGTTGATAGAAATATTAATAACGAAATAACAAATAAAGAAAAAAACTAATGATATTTTAAAAAAATCCACAAAAATAATAAAAATAAATGATCTTAGCAATCGCTAAAGATTTCAATCTTTGTAAAAATGTATAAATATTTCATATTACATCTATTTTTATATTGATTTCCATTTATTTGTAAAATTTCTATATATTTATTGACATCAAAAATATCGATAAAAATTTTATAAAACCATAAAATGTTTGATTTCAAAATGGCTTTTTTGTAAATTAATATTATCTTTTTTATATAATAATGAGATTAAAAAAAATATGACATCTATTTTGAAAAAAAGATACAAAGTATAGAATTACAAATATTTTTAGAAAAATAATAAAAATGTAAATTTTAAGTAAATAATATTATATAAAAGAAATTGAAAAAAAAAACATGAAAAATCAACTATAAAATTACATAATTTAATATTGAATTTCTAACAAAAACAACATGGATAATTTTTTTAAAATTATTTTTCCTATTCATATTAATATACCTTTTTAATCGGACTTTTGAATACTATTATAAATTTTAAAATAAAATGATTAATAATAAAGGTCAAACAAACATCAAATAAAATCTATTTTTTCTGACAAATATTATGTTGTAAATAGAACAATTGATAAAAAGAAAAAGTCTATTGATCAGAAAAAATATTATAATTTTATAACAATATTCTACCTATATATAATATTATATATAGATTTCTAACTACAATATTTCAATAAAAAAAATCAATAATTAATTTATTCAATAGATAATAAAAATAATGATATCAGCACATTTAAAATAATTATTTAGTAAATAAATCTTCATGTTAATTCGTCTACGAATTTTTATGTTTAATCCTATTAATTATAAATAATAATATTTACATTAGTTTTTTTATTTTATATGTTGATAAACACTATTTATTGATTTTTTTTTTTAGAATGTAAATTTAAATTTGACCATAGAAATTCTTGGATGGAAAAAACCCTCATGATTCAAAACAACATATTGTTGTTATAATAACAGTAATAATAATATGTATATATGAAAAAAAAAATCAACATATTGTGACAGATTACCATTGCAAAGCCAATAAATAAAACTTGTTTGACATGCATAGTTAGGCTGACTGAAATGAGGACATTTTTATTGGATATCATTTATATATATATATATATATATATATATATATATATATAATAATTTTTTTTGTCATGTTCACCAGATTGAACGACAGCAAAGTAAAAAAAAAATGGAACAAGTGTATGTGTAAATTTCTAGTCACTCCATTATAATATGAAAAATTTTAGTATTGAACACTGCGATTTCGTATTCAACAACCGTGACGTTTAGATATCGTCATGGTTCACCGGATTTAACAGAGAACCATTTTAAAAAATCGATAATAATAATAAAAAAGACACAAAGGAACAAAAAAGAAATCCATAATATAAATCTTTAAATTCGTACGTCGCCGTTTTACGCTCGAAGAGCAAAATCGTGTAACTTTTACGATGACGCCATTAAAATAAAAAGTAATTTACATTAATAATAAACCCTTCAGATTGAATCTCAATGGAAAAATATAAGGATTTGTTTTACCAATCATTCGTAAGCAACATCGCAAAAAAAAAAGTTTATATCGTAGATCATTATTCCTGATATTTGAGTTTTATATATACATATATAATATTATGAAAGTTATTTGACTGAAAATTGATATTTTCAGTAGTATTTTTCAGACAAATTATTCGTAAAATGTAAAATGATTCGTCATTTATGTATAATACAGCTTTATTCCTATTTTATTTTTTTCAATCTTTGGAACACGAAGATATATATTTATAAATTAATTCAAACAATATCATATTAGATTAAGTTGAATTCCTTTTAACACTTTCATTGGATTCTTATCTTAAAAGAATATTTTCAAAAATGAAAAGTAAAATTAATATATTTATATGAAAAAAATCATACAACTAAATTAATACACCTTTTTGAAATATTTTAAATTAAACTCCTTTACATCTATCGTTACATGAATCATTTTTTTTTTTTTGAGTTGATCTAATTTATTTATATTTGTCAAAATTTTATTTCATAAGAATTATAATTATGCTCTGTATGTAATATTTCGTAGAATATTATTTTTCATTATATAAAATATTTTAAAGAGGAAAAAAGCACGTATTATTACATAATAAAATGTGTTTCAATAAATTTTATTTACTGAAACTTTCACCATTTCAACTTAACAAAAAAGTTCGCATACATACAAAAGTATATATATATATATATATATATATATATATATATATATATATATATAATTTTAACAACATCATTTTGTAATAATTAAATATTTAATTATGCAATTATAAATTAAAATCATGCTGAATATATAATAATTACTTAAATAAAAATCACATTTATTTTACATACTTTTACTTATACTTCTAAGTAATATATTTAAAAACTTTGTCTATACTATAAAATATATAATATCTATTCATGATTGTATGCATTTTTTTCATACCTGAAATGTTAGCATTATTATTTAAATATTAAGGTCAAGCATTCAATTTTATATGAAATTTACAGTTACAATGGTAATTTGAATGGTGCATATTACAGTTATAGTGTATGTATGTAATCGTTTTTAATTGAAGAAAAAATAATCAGGTTGAATAATTAATTAACAAAATCCTAATGGACCGGTTAATATATTCCAATGGTGATTTGTAAAAAAAAATGAAAATAAAATGATAAATTAATTTTTAACAAATTTAATACATTATAAACTATTTCATTAGAAATGATTAAATATTTTTTTAATGAAATCCTACAACTACATTTATAACTGAAAAATAATATTTATCATAAATGAATCGTCTTACTTTATATTTAAAAGAATATTGTTTCGTATTGAAAAAGACGTTCTTTTTCATTGAAATTACGGTATTCATGAAATAAAAACAAGTTTTCTAGACTATTGTGATATCCTCATAATGATGTCAAACTTAAAAAAGCTGCCGTATTGATAACATTCAAATTATACAATTCCACATGCATACAATTTGGGATATATTCTAAAACGACATTTGTTCCATATAAAGAAAGTATTACTGTTTAAAAAAAAAATAGAGATAATCTAGAACGTGAGTCGAAAGTCAAGTTTCATAATATTTAAAGCGAAATTCATGCATTCAGGTCGGTTCATAGCATAGGTTAAGGTTGTCGAGAGAATTTATGGTTAAAATTTAATTTCATATCATCCAAGTTTGTTATCATTAACGCTTTCGCTGACCGCACCCAGAAATTGGGCACAAAGTTGAATTACAAGATTTTGTTGATAGTGATATTATTATATATAACATATGTTATAAATTGATATAATGATATATAATATATTGAATAATAATAAGTTATTTTTTTCATATCTATAGTATATATACCATATATAAAGTAAAAATCAATATATATTGTTGATTCATGTAACTCTGTTTGAATTATTGGTAATCGAAATTTATTATCAAAATGAATGAATAATAATAAATTTTACAATACAACGATATCTGTGAATAAAATGATATAAATTTTAAGTATCACAAATTTAGATTGATTTTTTTTTAATAATAGTATGTTTAGCCGTCTTTTTTATAATGATAAGAATTAATTAGATTAATATACAGATAATGTCCGAAATAAACGTTACTGTTTGCTTATATCAGATATTTCCACATTATAAAAAATAAAAAAATCACGAAATAATGCATTTGATAAATGATATATTTATAAATATATAAAAATTTAACAATTAATACTGTTATTTGTAATTATATATGTATATTGTATGTGTGTGTGTTTATATGCACAATTAAGTGGTTAAATTAAATTTTCCTTTATACATTAAAAATAATGCATCATTTTCCTTGATAAATCTAGTAATATATGACTAAGAAATAGTTTTTTGTACAAATATATATTAAATACAACCTTCAAAACAATATTTTAATATTTGTGTAGAAAATATTACAAAATACAAAATTAAAATCACATTTAGTAATAATATTTCAAAATATTTATCTTTTAGAATTATTTTTATTATTATTATTATTCACATATAGAAATAAAAATCCTAAAATTATACAGCTCTGGATATTATATGCACTCGCTTGCATATTGTCATTGTAAAAGACAACTTTTCATTATGAAAACACCATGATATGTCAATCTGAAGGCTGAATGCAGAGCTGATGATTCAGCTCAGCAGTTTATATAAAATAAAATAATAAAAAAAAATTTTTTTCAATCATTTTTATTACATTATTATTTAAAGTATATATAACTTTTGTAAGTTTTTAACGTCTTCTATACTTATTTGCAAAAAATGAAATTTTTTTCGAAAACAGATACGTTAATTTAATTTTCTTTTTCGATGTGTTTCTTTTATTTGGTTTCTCATCAAATAACTATAATATTTTCTTTGACAACATTGAATTTTTGAATTTATTGCGAGACAATAGAGTTTTTCGCCTTGCAGCAACGGAACATTCATATGTGACCAGAATTAATGTAATGCCTTAATGTATGTCAAGTTTATTCAAAGTTGATGATTATTTTCGTATTATATATATATATATATATATATATATATATATATATATATATATATATATATATATATATATATATATATATATATATATAGCAAATTTTTACATTTGCGAATTACTATTAGATTATTGTTAGAAATTCTCAACTATTTAATGCTATTATTTATATAATAATTTAATCATAAATCTAAAAATATATTCTATACTGTTTTTAAAATATATATGTTTCATATATTATATAAATATAAATCTTCAATACACAAAACATGTAAGAAAATGTTTAAAAACATTTCTTAAAACGTAATTGAAATGTATGTTCGAATAATATATTCATATAAATCGAGACAATGGAAAACGGTGTTTTTTTTTTAATGTTTTGGAAATGATTAAGCATCAAAGGTCAATTTCATAATTGTTTTCTTTTGAAGCTTACATTTTCTTGTTGACATCGTATTGTTAAAGTTTCCTTATAAAAATCAATAGAACATTTTTAATTTTAAATTAAAGCGGTTTTTTTTTATTTATTATAAATTGTAATCTTTTTCCTGCTTATATAAAATGATTAATTTACTTTAAATCAAATTTTATTGTGAAAAATTTAAACAATAAGCAATTATTTTAAAGGAAAAATTATACTTTGTTAATATATTATATATCCTTATTAACCCTTTTTTTTATTTTATTTTAATATTTTATTCGCTATTTTAAGTAAGTAATAAAATGATTTATTTTATGTGATCTCAAATGACAACAAAAATACTGAAAATAAACAGTATCAACATATACAAAAAAAAACTTTTATTTTTAAATAAATCTATTTATTTTATATATTGTGTAGAATGCAAATAATACATATTTTGATTAAATATTTATTTTTTTGCTGCTGTTAAAATATTATATGAAATAATATTTTTTTTGAATTAATATTTATCAAAAATATATAAATAAATAAATCATTTTCCAAAACTAAATATAAAAAAATATTTTTGCAATAAAAATATTTCAAACAACACTAATTACTTCATTGTACAATCTTCAAAAAATATTTAAAACTATTTATCATGATTATGTATTAAAGTACTTTATTATTTAAATAGATGTCATACAAAAATATTTATTTTTTTTATTAAAAAAATATAACTAAATTAAAAATAACAAATATATATATATTTTTACTCAAACAACGATTTAAATATCTTCAATGTATCTTAATAATTATAAAATACTTAGTAAATATAATTGCTATGAACGTAATAATAAAAAAAAATGCTTCATTCACTATTTATTAGGACATCTTTATTATTATTTAAATATATAAAATAACAAAGATATTTTATTTTTTCTAGTCACGCAATAATAATAATAACGTGTTAACAATTTTATTATATTGTATGAAATAATGATATAAAAAATGAAGGTTAAATTTAATATATAAAATATATTTCAGTGCGTAGGATTTATATATAAAAATATATTAATATAATATATATATATATATATATATATTTAATCTGTATGAATGTCCGTTATCAATAATGTTTAATTCAAAAATATTTTAGGAAATTCAATTTATTGAACAAAATTTGAAAAATTCCATATATTTGTAATGAAGATATGAGCAAATATCAAATCATAATAATGAGTAATAATAAACAAAAATATTCCTGAATGTCATATAATTATGCGGTTATTCCTCTACCATATATGATTTACTAAAATTGTCACATGCCAAACTGAGGGAGTTCAATCATTTTATCAGTTTTATTGTGTTCTCAATTTATCAAATTAAAAAAAATACATTTTACCACAATATTCAACATGTATATTCAAGTATAATTTCGATAATCCTAATTTGTATAAAATTTATTATAAAATATAAAACTATTTATATTAAAATATTTAATAATGTAAAATATCAAAATATATAATATCACACTTATTAACTTATATAAAAGTGGTAATCTCAACTCTTCAAAAAAGTAGTCAATCGTTTAACTTGAAAAAAAAAATTGCATAGATATGCAAAAAAAAAGTTGTTTAGTTAAATCTATTACTTCTTCAAACAAAACAATATTTTTCCAAACCAAAGTAAACCAAGCAATTTTTTATGAAATTTTAAAAGCTATACAAATATTTATACAATTATTAAGGATATCCGAGAATTTTGAAGATGAATTTTTTTGAATGCCGCTAAAGTTTCATATTTTGAATATTTTTTTTTTCTATTGATGACTTTGAAAATATAATTCTCTTTTAAATAAGAAATTCCGTCTGAAAATAGATTTATAATAAATTAACAATAATGAAAATCTATTATCTATATTTAGGAAAATAATTTAAAAATTAGTTTTTTTTTAAATATAGGATTTAATGTTGAATCATATGATTAAAATCCTATTCGACGATAAGCATACTATGAATATTTAAACCACAGAAAAATATGGGAATAATCCACCAACTAAGGATCTACAAACCACAATTCAACAGATAGGAAACGTATATATATGCGTTATCCAATCATTTTAATTATTAAATTACAATGTTATAATTATTATACGTGATAATGAAACCTTCAGTGGTAGATTGTAAACAATTATAATATAATCATTGTATTGTTAGAGTTAATACATGTACCGTTTTTGGAAATATTATAGTTCAATTAAAGTTTGCCTTGCTGTATTTTTTTTTTCTTTTTTCGAAGATTTTCCTTGTCTTATAATTTCAGCTTTATTTGATCAATCCATACACAATTCTGAATAAATTAATTAATGTTTTGCTGCCGCCATGATTCATATATGTAATGTTGAGATTGAAACAAAGGCGACAAACCGAGTAAATCATTTTTTCCCCTTTGTGATGATTATTCAGAAAAAAAAAACATTGAAATAAGGACAATAAAAATACAATCCATATATGTATATGTAATACATATGCATAACATAAAATTAAACGAATTCGTTGATAACTAAAAACAGTATTTTAGCATCAATGAGAAATAAATAAATACAAACTATTTTAATTTTTGCTATTTATAATAAAACATTTCATGTGCATGAGATTTTAAGCCTACATCAGAATAAAAAAAAATCATAATAATTTTGAATATATTCAATAAGCTCGTTTATTTAAGTATATTCATTAAGATTTGCATTATTAGCATGAAATGATCATAATATAAAATATTGTAAATGGAGCATTTTTATTCAATTGCATAAAATTTTATTTGAAAAAAATACATATATATCTTAGCATTGAAAAAGTCTTAATTACATCAAATTTATTTCAAATATAAATTGTGAATAAGTTTTGATTGACCTTATATATAACTATAAGTTTTTCATATAATAACATAATAAATTTTAAGTAAAATAAATTTCAGTTGATGCCAGATCGATATATATTTTTTTTTTAATAAATTTTATATCGGAAAACACTCGTTGTTTAACCAAAACATTAGAGAATTACGTTTTCCAATTTTACTATATGAAAACAATAATGTTTGAGGATCTATGTAATAAAAATCAGGAAATTTTTAAATAATACCATTATATATATATATATATATATATATATATATATATATATATATATATATATATACCTTCATATTTTGAAAAAATAATACTGATATTTCTTGATCCATTATTGCAGAGAAAATCAACAACAGGCAGAAACACATAATTATTAAATATTTTTCGAATACAAGTAATTAAAAAAGTATACATAAAATAATTTTATAGCTATTTACACATTTGTAAAAGTAGTATTAAAATAATTTGAATAGTGAAAGAATTCGCAATATCTTTTATAAATGAGTATGATATTTATGAAGGACTTATTACGTTATAATCAGTTTAAAATGCATATCAAATTGATTTAATTATTTACCTCTTTAACGCACCGTGAAAATTATAAATAACTGTCAGTCAAAATTAAGCTTTAATATATGCATTGCACTATTACAACAGAATAAAATATTCATACGTGCGAAATAATATATTATTTTTTTTAATTGAGATAACCCAGAAATCGTATTTCATTATAATGTGAAAACTCTACTTTTTTTTTTACTATTCATTAGAAGTGTTTGGAAAGTGCCAAAATTAATTATAGAAATTTACAAAGCAAATCGGAAGTAATTTCCCAGAAAACACCGGGTAAAACCGAACCCACAATATATGTAGTTGCCATTGATGTAAAACAAGAATCTTTTCCGTGAATCATGCCAGAAACGTTAGGGTCGTCACATTAATTAATAAATTATTTTAATAAAAAATTTCTAGTATATATATATATATATATATATATATATATATATGTGTGTGTGTGTGTGTGTGTGTGTAAGTATATATATACATATATATGTGTGTGTGTGCGGGGGCGCGCGTGTGTGTGTGTGTGTGTATGTATACACAATAGATTGGAAAAATTGAAAAAAATATCTGAAATTTTAAAGGCATATTAATATATTTAAATTTACTTACCTACATTGATTTATTTGCAATATGCAAGACAATACATTATTTAATTGTTACTTTAATTATAATATTAATTAAATATAACTATTATATTACAAAAAAAAACTATTTTACTGTGTTATAAATACGTAAAAAAAACATAAGAAAAATTTGTATATGGAATAGTGCATTATAAATTAGTAGATTGATTTCTTCTTTATTATTTGTTATATATGAATAACAATGACAAAACATCAAAACATGATGTTTTTTTTATTAGATTATTTATATTTTTAAATATGTTCTAAATATAATAATTACTAAATGAAATTTTTTTTTGTATATAAAATTTTAACTTTTTTAACATAAAATAAATTTTAAAAATGTTACAAAAGTTTACATTACAAATATGATCTTTTTTCTTTTACAATTAATTTCAACTAATCTTTTAATTTCAAATAAATATTTTTACACTTTAATCTGATATTATTATTGTTCATATTGTTAGAATTATTATTTTAAGAAAAATAAATCAATTTATCAAAAATCACAAATATATTATTGTATTGTATAATGTTTTTGTTGGGAAGTTATTTTCTATACATATTTGAATTGTATTAGTGAAACTTATTCAGATTTATTAGTATATTTATATTGCAAGTGATGTCAACCCTAATTTTCTATTGGTGGACGTCATCATGCAAGCTTTAAAATACTCGAATGCGACTCTATAGCTCTCATTGTACGGTGAATATTTCTCTTGAACGTTCGCTTTATGAGAGATATTCCGTTTAAAAAAATATATTCACGTAAAAACATTTTAAAAAAAAAGTTATAAACATAAAGTATAATAAAATTGAAAATTACAACGAATTACCGCATTAATTAATGAATAGTGTCGATTCAGTGTCTATCGAGTTTTTGTTATGCAATTATTTTGATTGATTCTATATCAAAATATTTACATTAAAATTATTATTATTAAACAATTGTTTTAATTTCCGATTTCTTTTCCTTTCGTAAGTATTATTTAATTTATCTTTTATTTTTACCTATAAGTTTATATGTATATATATATATATATATATATATATATATATATATATATATATATATATATATATATTTCTTTTTTTTTCTTCTGCATTCTTTCAACGTCAAAACTGGTTTTAAGTTCTGCTTTTGCAGAGATGAGGTAATTTTTGTTTCCATATACGTTATGTTATTCACATGTCCTGTTAATCATTTTGTTCAAATACAATTTTAAAATAGCAGTTGAACTTGATATAATTATATTTAAATAATATATCTATGAATGATAACACGATCAACAAGATAATTTTTACAGTTATCCAAATATTTTCATTATAGTATAAACACAGAGGACAATTAATGAAATTATATTATTAGTAATTCATATAATTTAAATAATAGTCGTATATTGAAGTGTATTTATGGTATATGCAAACCGTAAGCTGTTATTGAACTAATAGTATTTCTTACACATTATTTAATCCATTAATGTATAACATTAATCTAAAATATAACGATTTATTAAATCTTTTATAAAGAATAATATTATTATATAAAAGTTAATTTGATATGATTTTAAGAATCTTACATTTATTAAATTAAATTATTATAAGTAGACTCATACAAATTCGTATTAGACTCCATTTTTAATTATATATATATATATATATATATATATATATATATATATATATATATATATATATATATATATATATATATATATAAATATATAAGTGCGAATTTTATGCTTATTACATAATAATAATAAATATTTTGATACTAACCAATGATGTCATTTATAATTATTATATGTTATGCTATTTGAATTCGTTTTAGCTATATAATATTAAATAAATATTTATCTTTTACTTTTTATCGGTAATTTAACCACCATTTTGACGTTCAAGCGCTCAACGGTCAAAATTTCCCAATTTACTTCTGCAAGGAAAAACTCGCGAAAAATTAAATTCCAGACTTATTCTTGGAATTTCGATCGTCGACTTGTGATTTTGCGAACGCATTAATCTTTTTTTTTTTTTTTTGAAAATACGACACTAAAAAATCGGTTCTATAGAAACACCCACTTCATTTACATTCAGCAAGGTCAATCTTGTAAAAGAATTTGACCGAACGAGTGTTTTTTTTTTAATTTTGATAGCTTGAAGAACACATCATTTGAAGAACAGTAAACTGTTCGTTTGAAAAATTAATATTTATGTATTGTACATGTGTAGTTTACATGGTATCTGTCTGAAAAACTATTATTAGCGTGAAGTTTTAAGCTGAAGCGATACTTGAATTTTAAATTTTCATTCTTTTCATATATATATATATATATATATATGAAAAAAAAAATATTTTCTATTATATATTATATTGTGATTTAACTTATCGTTTATGATAAATACAAAATATCGTATTTTAAAATTACATTGTCATCATAATCATATATAATTCTAATAAGGAACAGGAAATTCGAACTCAGAAGCTCACATCTGATTCTGGTTTATAAAGAATGACCATTAATTATGACGCGCGATAATTTTCTTTTTAACGTCACTGTTGAATACATTTTTTTTATACCGGAAATTAAATGTTGATGAATTTTTAAGTAAATTTATTTTTTTCCTTATTGAAATCGTTTACGACAATGGAAATTTTATATTATACTAAAATCCTATAATCGTCTACAATGTCTAAATATAAATCAATTTGTCGACTTTTATAATACTGATACGTTTTTCAGATTTTATAATTTACATGTCTTTCACAATAGTCTGTCCAAATAAATATATATATATATATATATATATATATATATATATATATATATATATATATATATTTATTAGTAATATATAATGTTTTGAAATAAAATCATAATTCTCCATAATATAATGTAAATAAATAATGGCATTCACTTTAAAAATGAGGTCAAAATATATTGAAATAATACTTCAAGTCCAGATGGAACGAATGCCTTTAAAGAGAACAATCGTATCATGCCACGAAGAAAACAAAAGTCAGTTCAATATGCAAATTTAGAAACCTTTATTTATATTAATAAATCTTATTGGAATCTGTTTTTTTTTTCTTATAGCGTTCAAGTCGAATAATAAAAATTAATATTAATATTTAATAATTGCGTATGTATTAAAAATTGCTAACTTGCATTTTTGACCTAAAGATAATAATGGTCAAGGAAAAAATAATGAAAAATACTTTTTGATATGCAATTTATACTAAACGACTTAATAATATATCCACGAATATGCATTAATTGTCGCTTTGACCAAGATCTGAATTATAGTATTAATTCATTAAACAAAGACGAATCCACACATCAGTTAAATAGTATATGTTAAACCAGTAGTAAATTATTAAATGATGACTAACGCTTGCTTTATTGAATCATGTCACAGTTTATTAATAAAATTGTTACTTTTTGTTGTGATGCGAAGTTCTTTGAGATATATTACTTCATAATGTTTTATATATATTATATATATATATATATATATATATATATATATATATATATATATATATATATATATAAATTTATAATCAATAGATAAATAAATATTAGATTTAAGTGAATACATTATATTAGATTACTTTTACTTTATAACAATCTAAATATTCTTCTGTTTTAACGCCATCTTCAATCCAATTAAAGACTAATAATTAATAATATACTCTAATATTGTAAACACACATCAATTATGATTTACACTTTATTTCTTTAAAAGAAAATGTATATTTTCAACTAAAAAGCAAAACTTGGCTTTAGTCCTGAAATAGTCCATCTATTTACGTTTATTAGTATATAAATTCTAATTATGTATTTTCATCTTTATTATTGAAACATCTGCTTAACGTATTCTAAAAATCATATAAACATGTGATTTTTGTATTGTTTTTTTTTTTAATGTAAAAATGTACAAAAAATATGTACGTTTGCCATATAATACTATAATTCCTATGTAATGTCTTCTTCAAAAAATTTTATTTTATTTTTAATTTTCCTAATGTAATATTTATGAAGAAGTATTATAATGACGTGACAAAAATATGCATGATATGAAGCTGTTTTCATCAGCATTCAGGTAGCACTCGTAATTATTTATTACATACACGAAAATAATATACATATTATTTATATATATATATATATATATATATATATATATATATATATATATATATATATATATATATATATATATATATATATATATATATATATATATATATATATATATATATATATATATATATATATATATATATATATATATATAATGAAAATCATTTTAAATGCATCTGATTTATTCGTTGTTTGAAAATTTTGATAAAATTGTATAATATAAAAATAATTTTGTATTTTTGATAGAAATATGATAATAATTATAATAAATTATTGCATAAAAGTTTCAAGACTGAACATATAAATTAATAGTTTTTAAAAATTAAAAGTATGTCATGGTTAATAATACTTACATTACTCATATTATTGTTTTAATTTAAGAATTTTTACTGCTAAACTAGAAGTACATATTTCAGAAACGTTACATATATTTTAATAATAAAAAAAAAGAGTACATTTTTTACAATAATCTGGAATTTTTCCAAATATTTAATATTTATTCTTATAAATGGTACTAATATAAGTTTATTATTTGTCAGATAATAAATTTATATTTTATTTACACGCATATAAAATTGTTTTTGCGGTCAAAATAAGAAAATATATATATATATATATATATATATATATATATATATATATATATATTATAATGATATGATATATATTTATTTTTCCACATCCGTTTTTTAAAGTATAAAACGTGCATTCAGCATATATATTAATTTATTTCAATATCAATATCGTTTTGAATATTATTAAATTAATAAAAATTAATGTTTTTTATATTTATATATAATTTTTATATTAGTATATGTAATATTTAAACGTGTTCAAAAAATTATCTAAAACTCGTTTATGCAAATGTTTGTATATCAGAATATAACTCTGCAAATAATATCAGATGATTTTGGACTTTTATTACTAAAAAAAAATGAATAGGAAGATAATGCAAAATTCAGGCTAAAGATCAACAGATATTTTAAACAGTTATGTAAATTTACTAATTGTTATTTTTTTATTTTCCTAATATTCCAGTTTATTTTTTAATATTTTCATAGATATTTATTTAAATTTATTTTACTGGAATCTATTTAATTTGTATATCAAAAATATTCCTTTTGTTCATTGAAAAAAAAGTACTTATAACTGTGCTTATAAGACTTATAAGACTGTGCTTTGAGTATTTAATGGTATTTAATATATAAACTATGACAATTTTAACTGTAAATATATGATTTATACTTAACTATAATTTTAATGATAGATATCCATATATTTTGACGGCAGAATATATTTTTATATGGTTTATGAAACTGAAAATCATTTCACTTTTCAATAGCTGAAAAATGATTTCCATTTTAACGACGAAAACCATCGTAATATTATAGTTTTCCATATAATTTTCGTATTATTGTCTATACATATAATAACAGTTTACGTTCTTTTTATATGAAAATTACATAATTGAATAATCATATAAAATATATTTAATTACTGCTTCGATTCTTTTATTCTATTTTTATTCAAAATACTAATTCTAGCTATTAATATGTTCATGTTGAGATTTTTATATATTTGTACATTCAGTATATATATATATATATATATATATATATATATATATATATATATATATATATATATGCGTAAACACATGATTCAACAAAAAATGTATTTCCTCTTTGGTTGTTCATTATACTGATTTATATGGTTTATAATTACGTAAAAATCTTCGGTTTTGCGTAAACGGATTGAATTGTTTTCCGCAAAAAAAATATTATTAGTAATATTTTTCATATTTTGTATAAAAACATTATTGATTGATCGATACAATTATACAATATTTATTTCTATTATTTTTTATTGCAGGTAATTAGCTGTTGACGTTAACTATTGGGAATAATAAAGAAATGTGTTCAAAATTTCATAATTAGTACACCGTTTTAGCATTTTATTGTACTGATTAAAATTATACATACCAATTGTTAAAAGAACAAAGTATTATTTCAAAATGCCGAGACGTAATGGACATACTGTGATTGAAATGGATTCAAGACCACGAAGCCGATCTAATAGTCCTAGACACACAGAAAATGAACATCCAACGGTGCATTCTTCAAATTTAGAAAATAGATCACATGTAAGAGGTTTATCACCGGCCGCTGATAGACGAGGTAATCATCACAATGCTCACCACAGAAATCATCACAGAGACCATAATAATCATCACACAAACGATGGATCTCACCATGCTTCCAGTGATAATCATGTTTCCAATAATGATAATGGTCTTCACAATAATAACCACAGAAATGATAATGTTCCGTCTATAGTTATTCAGCCATCTTCCGAAAATGATAACGTTGTAAGACTTTTCGTACTAAATATTATATATAAATTTATAATATAAAAAGTATTTATATTGTTATTTTCATAGGCAACTGTTGAAGATCCATTATTACCACATTCAAGACATCGTCGTGATATTGATAATGAACACAAACCAGATGATCATTCACAACCTTTATTAGAGACAGATTCTCATAAACCAAAACCACCAATTGCAGGTAGTGTATATATATTGTGGCGGTTACTTATAGTGTTGCGACCAAAACGGTTTTATCGCATTTAAAATTAAGCTAGCTCGTTAGTTCGCCCTCTCTTCCTCCCATACTTTCAAACAGTTAGCATGGTGCACTGAATGGCTAGCCATAGCCATAGCACGGTCCCTGTCCACTTGGACCTCAAAATTACATTTCATTCATGCTACCCTCATTCATCATCATCCTTTAACCCCCACATTGGGTACCCCAACGTATCGGCAATCACCACATTGGTGACCCCAAAGTTGAAAAACCACGTTGATGAATTCAACTACAGCGTGGAGACGAACAAAGTAACTTTAACTACTTTTCAAATTATCTCGACGCTGCAACTCTGGATGCAAACAATCTGGACCCAGGCGTCGCACAGTAGATAAAATAACTGCCTTGTGATTTCAAAAGTCCACTTAAACTTGGACTTATCGCCATACGATTGCGCACGTGAAACGTATTCAATAAGCAGTATCAGAGACGATCTTATCAGCGATGTCTAGTAATAAGACACCAACTCTCTCCGGGTTGGGGCGGAACGCAGCTGGAAAAAATCCACGCCCTCTGAACATCGGATTGTTAAGTTGAAAATTAGCGCGACATCGTCTGATTAACGATTCAACGTCATAACCATTTTTTTTTCTTAAAAAAAACCTCCTTGTTTCAAATTTGGTGGGTTTGATGATATGTAAAAAAAAAAAGAAAAAAGTATACCGACTTTGTAATTAAAAATAACGTCAAGTGGGTAATATGTATTTTTCTGTTTAGTATTGTTAACAATCAGCTACAAGTTCATTGTAAACACTTAAATTGTAATTTCATAGTTAGCATCATATATTGTCACACAAAATTGAACTTTAGTTTTTTAACATGTATTGCTTTTATCTTTGCATATAATTTGTTTTCATGTATTTGTATCAAATTTTATTAAAATAAAATTCTGGAGTGGGCTGTGTGGCGGTTACTCGTCTTCTCTTCCTCCCGTACTTTCAAGCAGTTAGCACTGTGCACTGATTAGCTAGCCATAGCGCTCAATCCACGGAGTTTCACTACGTGGACTCCCGGTAACCGTTCTCATAGTCCCTGTCTACGTGGACCTCAAAATTACATTTCATTCATGCTACCCTCATTCATCATCATCATCCTTTAACCCCCACAATATTATAATTTATTAAAAATTAAATTATTTATCAAAAATTAAATTAATATTTTTTGTGTTTAGGTCCAGAAATGGACGATCTCGATGATGATGATACTATACCTGCGTCTCCGGATGATCATCATGGTATAGATGATGGATTCTTTCCTGGAGACAATGACGATCCTAAAATTGAAAATCGTTTTGGAGGCGATGATGACCATGGTATTTATATTTTATTTTATTACTTTTTGTAATCATTCGCTGTAATGTTTAATTGAAAATTTCGTTGGTTATATACAGTTGTATAACATTTACAGTAATCGCGTTTTTTTTTATTTATTTATGAATCTTTTTTATATTTTACAAAATATTACATTATTACTTGAATAAGCTTTAAAGTTTTTCTTTGTATATACTCAAATGCATGTTAATTTCGTAGAACTTTTTGCTTTTACATACTATATGTGTTTTTATTATTACTAATTTAGCAATATAATTGTATTTAAATATATATTTCAATCTCTTTACATTTCTAATATTCTTCATAAATATTATTAACTGACCAAATTATGTCTCGGAATGTAAAGATTAAATATATATCGATCGTGTAATATTGTAAAACAAGTTCTTAATATTTCAAACTTGTTGTATAATATAATATTGTTTCCCAATAATCAATGAATATCAAATATTTATAAAGTAATCGATTCTTGAAATGATCATAGCATGATATCCTCATCAGCTAAATAAATACTTATGATTTATACAGTTAAATATGTTTAATAAAAAATAATATAAGTATTATTTTCACGAATCTTTTTATTTTATTTATGTATGTATTTTTTTTTTTTGCAATGGTTTGGGATTGATTATTGTATAAAAAAATGATACAGTTATAAACAATTGGGAAACACGGTAATAATAGTAATTTTAGATTATGTATTTCTCTGTATATTACATGCATGTTTGTACTGTACTTTTTATTGTAAACGCCCTTATATAACAGGGCGCCATGAAAACGGTAAGGAGAAGAATGCTAACTCATCGGATGAAGAAAGTTCAAGTGATGATGAGAAAAATGGTGACGAACCCGATGGTGTTTATGTAGGATTTAGTGGTAACCATCTAGAACTTTTAGATTCAACTCTCCGCCGTTCTCATTCTAGTATTGGTGGTGGGTTTCAACTTAGTTAACATCACTAATATTATAATCATATCATTAATAATTTTTCATATTATTTATAACGAATAAATTTATATACAGATTATTGTTTTCGTATATTCAATCAAACGCTCTTTTACTTATTTTTACCAATTTCCTTCTTTTTTATAAATAAAATCAGTATATAAATTTATAATGAGTACAAATTTCTTTCTTTTATTTTTTTTTATATTAACAGAAAAATCTTTTTAAACGATAAACCATCATTTATCATCACATTTGTGCTAATAAAGAAGAGTAATATTTTAATATAAAACATTTTTAATAAAAAAATCTTACTTCATTCATGATTTTTAGAGCTTATCGAAAATTAAATGACGCCACAGTTAAAAAAATAATGTGATATATATAAACATTAATAATAGAATAGTAGTAATAGTAGTAGTAGTAGTTGTAGTAAATTATTTTAGTACTATTAATTTACTATTTATAAATATTCTCTAGTTATGATTTGAATTTTTTATTACAGGTCCACATGGTGGTACTTTCAATCCAAACTCTCCGTTTCCATATTCTCCTGAGTTTAGACCTGGAGTAGTGAGTATTTTATTTTTAATAAAAATACTCAATTTCAATTTCATATATTAATGTATTTATAATATTTTCAGGAAGTTCGCATAACACCGGACGTTAATGTTTACCAACAAAAAAAGAATTTAGCTCAGGGTATGATGGATCTTGCCTTGTTCTCAGCTAACGCTAATCAGCTACGTTATGTTTTAGAAGCGGGAATATTACATCCATATTTTTATCCAAGTTTAATATTCATATCTGCTAGTTTGATACTACAGGTATGTTGGTGATCATTATTAATTTTATTTATATATATATTTTTTTATAATATTTGATTTATAATTTTCTGATTTAGATCGCTGTCGGAGTTGGTCTCATAATGAACAGCAGATATAACGTTAAAGAACACGAAGACATATGTAAAGCAGATAGAATTAACGATTTTACAGTAATAGGAATATTTTTAATTACAATTGTGAACGTTTTTATTGCTTCATTTGGAGTGGCGACTTCACCAAATGTTACACCGAGGTCTGAAAATTGATGAATATTATTACTACTGTTTGAGGTTTTAATAATGTTTTAATGAATATTAACTGACTTCAATTTTTCTATAAATGTAAAAATTTCATTGATTATTCAATTATCGTATTGAAAAATTGATATTTCAATTCAGTTGACAAGTCTGAAAATTAATTTTGATAATTATATATTAAAAAAAATACAATATATAATTTTATGGGTGCCATCGGTTCAAATATATAATGAATATAGTATTTTTCAAAAATCACTTAATATTCAGTATATATTTAAGAGTTTGTTATCATTCCAATATTTGTATCACTTTTATTTGATTATCTGCAGGATAAAATTTTATATAATATAATGAGAAAAAATTGTATTATGATACTTTTTATATACAATCTTGCTCAAACTTATAATAACGTAAGTGTGAAAACAATAGTTGTATAATGTCTTGCATAAAATATTGTATTTTTTATGTGGATTTATAACATTTATGTGTCGTATATATACTTATTGCATTATAAGTATATGAAATAATTTATTGCAAAAAAAATAATATTCGATTATAACTGCCAATTTATTATATTATATTATATATTCACTATTACAATGCATGTTTAATTAGTACATTGGAGGAATTTTTTGCTGTTGAAAAAGTGAAGAAACTTTAGAATATTATTTAGAATAATTTTCTAAATTTCTAGTCTTGGCCAAGTGTATGACACTAGTGATATGTTATTGAATATATATTTATATAAATTATTATTTTTGTACTGATTTAATGTAAGTTATATTTAAATTGTAAATATATTTTTTCATATTATTAATATAATTTGTTTATATAAAACTATTTCATTATTTAAAAGAAAATAAATAAATTTTAATACTCAATTCACTATTTTTTTTATTTTTAATTCTGATTAATTTTTAACTATTGCCATCTTATAATGTAAAGATTTAATTTAAATTTTTTTCTTATATTTATAACTACAATTTCACATCAATGTTTTTGTGTGTTGTTAAAATATTAAATCATTTATGATTATCGATTTTACATTTTACTAATAACAATCACGCAACTTGCATTTATGTTCTTTAGATCATTAAAAATATATTGTCTCATTAGAATTGTTCTTCAATTATAATAAATAATACTTTATTTTTTTAATTTAAAATAACAAAATCAATTTGCTAATTAACTATAATTAACAAAAACCCTGTTAAATTTGCAAAAAAAAGCACAATATAATAATACAAAAATATTGTTACATGATCGAAAAATAATTAATAAAAATAATGGACACTATTTTAATCTATTACTACCAAAATTCAACGTTAATCATTTACAAATATTAAATAATTTTATAAGATAAAGTATTGTTATTAATATAGAATAAATTATTTCCTATAAAAATCAAAATATTTTTCAAATATATGAGAAATGTATTGATTATATTTTCTTTTTCATTTAACGAAACCCTCGTTGACTCATCATCGATAATGATTTAATATTGGATTTTGTGTTCCAAAATTTATAAATTATTTTAAATGGCGAATAATCAAAATCAGATTATGATACCATATTTTGGTAAATGACTTGTCAGTGATGGAGTCTTGAGTATAAAATATGTGTATTTTTATTAAAAGACTTTTATATTCGTAATATAATAGACTATGAAAAAATTCAGTTATTAATAATTATATATTGCAATCACAAAACTTTTATTATACTTCACTAACAGTAAAATAAATGCCATTATAAAAAAAAAATTTTTAAAGAAAATATTATTTATGTTTATTTTTTTTCAAACTTACGACCCCTTTAAATGATTTATATTTTATTTTTAGATGAATGAAAATAAATTGTTTAGTATGGTTTGTAATTTAAAGAAACGAATAAAATTATTGAACTATTGCATAATATATATATATATATATATATATATATATATATATATATATATATATATATATATATATATATATATATAATACATTAAAACATATATTTTAATTGTGTAATACATGATAACAAAACAATAACACGAATATGATTTGAAAATTAATTTGTGTTATAGAAATTTATACACCACTGAACACATTATCGTTTTATTTTATACATATAAGAAGTAATTTTAATATATACATCCTGTGTTCTTTGCGGTAATAATATATAACAGTTCAACATGGCTGAACAAGAAATCACAGAAGTTAACAAGTCAATTCTGATGTTTCGCAATGAAAATGAGAAGAAAAATCCATTGCTTTGTAAGAACCTAACGTCCTTTGCCCTATTTGGCCTTTGGCCATTTCAGAATGAAAAGTTTCTGAATAATAAACCATTGAGACGAATTCATTTTTTTCTTGGTTTCATAATATATTTTTATTTTTGTATATTTCACATCTCCGAATATATAGAATTCTTTCATTTATGGGGCAGTCTGGAAGATATGACCACAAACCTCACAGTGAGCTGTATTTATACTGTGGCAGTTACACAAATTTATTCTGTATTTGCACATAGGAGTAAATTGAAATGATTAGTGACTAATGCTTCACAAATCGAAAGAGATATTTTAGAATATCAATCTGATGATGTGAAGAATATTCTTTATGATTATATAATAAGAGCTAGAAAACTAACATATTTCTTTTGGATTTTAACCGCAAGCACAATAGTAATGTTTTTTATAGTACCATTATTTGAATATAGATTTTCTTCGCATTATCATAAACATTTCGATAATGGCACCGAATATTGGACACGTAAAAAGCCCACAATTTTTAGCTCGTGGTTTCCATTTGACAAATATGAATATTCAAATTATTTAATATTTTACTTTTATCAACTGTCAAATGGAACTATTGGAGCTAGTTATTTAGCTATTTGGGAAACTTTAGTAGTATCAATGATGATGCACTCGGTTGGGCAATTACGTATATTACAGAAGAAGATAATTGATATGACTGATGTGACCACTGATACTGAAAATAAAAACCATTCTTCTAATAATGATAAACGGAAAATTAATGAAAAAACACTACATGTCGAACATACAAGACTGAAACAAATAAATAATTTGAAACATAGAAGATTAGTGGATTGCGTTTGTCATCATAAATATATATTAAGGTTAATTATTCTAATGTTTATCCATACATTATATTATAAATAAAGTTATTTATTATTATTTAATTCCATTTTAGCTACACTGGTGAACTTAATGAAGTTATAGGTCCAGTAATGATGATGTATTTTCTGATTTGTTCTTTGATGCTATGTGTTATTGGATTTCAAGCAACACTGGTATATATTTTATAAATATTTTCCTAAATAATAGTCATAATTCATACAAAAATGACTGAAGCGTTACCATTTATATTTCAGCTTGGTTTTAGCATACGGCTCATGTTTATGTTCTACTATTTTTCAGGAGTGTTAATACAATTATTTTTGTTTTACTGGCATGGAGATAACGTATTAAGCGAGGTTATTACGATAAAATCGTATCGCTTTAATTATTTTATCTTTGTTCTAAACAGCTTTAAAACATTTTTTTTTAATTTTAAGACCGAAAAACTAATGTCAGCAACATATAGCTGCGAATGGTATTCTCAAAATAGACGTTTTAAATCTAGTCTAACAATATTCAGAGAAGGAATAAAAATACCAATACAGTTTACTGTAGGTCCGTTTTATGCCATGTCTTTTCCTACATTTTTAGGGGTAATTATAATGATATTTATTTCACGTGTATGCAAAACAATCATTAATTTCATTCTTATCAGACATTCTGATTTTTTTTTCAGATACTTCGCACTTCATATAGTTACTTTGCATTATTAAGACAGATGCAAGATAATAATGCAAAATAGAAGATTATTTTTTAATATTTATCATTTTTATGTATCTGTATTAAAGATTTATCATTTATAAATACGCTTATTATGATTTTTAATTATTCAGTCATTAGCGATTGCTTATAAATGTAATTAGTTTAATTACAACTAGCGTCAGATTAATAATATATTATTATACATGTAAAAAAATTCTTATATTTATGTTATCAATTTCTATATGTTCAACTCGATTCATGTTACAAATATTTCTACATAAAACATAAATATTTATTTATTTTATTACAAATATTTCTACATTACACATGAAACTAGTTTCTTTATTTGTAAATCAAGAATTTTAAATTAAGATGAGAACAATGAGAATTCTGCAATATCATTTTAATTAACTTTTTCATAAAATATATGTTTTATATTTAACTTATAATTAAGATTATGTTTTTATTTGTTATTTCTCTTTAGATAAAAAAATCTGAGTTTCAAGATGTGAAAATTGAATTTTAATTAATTAAATTAAAGAGTCAAAGTTCTATTGCATATATTTTTAATGTAAAACGAGTTGAAAACGATTAATAGCAATAGGAATAACATTATTTAATAAAACATTTCCCAGATATATAATTAAATTTTAAAAATAACCCTTTTTTTTTTAATCAAATTTTTTGAAATCTTTTCAGAGTAATGAATAATTGAATATATGTCGCGAATAAGTATTGGTTTGTTGTTATTTAAACCTATAATTATCCAATTTTCCCAATGCCTTGAAAATTTTTCAGAAAATAAATACTACTACTTATATAATTATGGTGACATCATTATCGACAATTTTCAGTGTCGTATCATTTATAATATTATATGCCTTTTCTATAGTTTTATATATAATAATTTATTTTGCATATTTTTATTAATCTATTCTTACAAATAATTTCTAAAAGTTTATATTGAAAGTTAAATAATTAAAATGATTATTAAGATTCAAATTATTATCTGTATATGAGTTGTAATTAATTATATATGACATGTATAATCCTGAAGAACATATTTAAAAATAATGTATAAATATACAATTCATTCATACTAAAAAAATAATTATGGAAATATTTCAACTAATTTTTAATTATCACTTTTATTGTAATATATTATATTAACATTATCACATAAATTATTGACAATTTTTTTAATATTATTTTTTTTAATATAATTTTCAAATGTTCATATAATGATTTATACAATTGGTGCTTCAATATAGATCACAAGTTTTTATGAAATTTAACTACCAAAAATATTATCGTATAAATTTAAATCATCTATTTATAATTTTTAATGTGTGATAATATTTCATTATTGAATGAAATCAGAATTTAATTGTCATTTTATTGAGTTTATATATAATTGTAAAAAAAATAATAACTACATTTTTTAATATGAAACGCCAATGGATTTTATTAAAATTTTTCATTTATTTTTTAAGCTTTCATTTTATTATGTATAATTTCCTAAAACTCTAAACACGAAAATATATATAAATAGCAAAAAATAAATCTTTTTCTCACAAATCTAGAGAAATTGGTGTTTTATTAAAATCCTCATCATGTTCTCATTGCACTCTAAAAAAAAACGACCACAACAATTCACTCTTAAAAGAAATTACAAATTTTTGGTAGCATTCGGACTTTTGCCGTCGCATTTAAATGATTATTTAACGCATAAACGACTTTTATCATTTTATTATGGTCTCGGAATAATAATATACTGTGTTTCTATATTATTTGTTTTAACAGAATACATTGAACTGTTCAACGTTTGGGGAAATCTTGAAGAAATGACCACGAATTTGTCTGTGACTTGTTTATACACTGTTGGTATATTAAAAATATACGCTTTTTACAGTGGTAAAACAAAATTAAAATTGCTAATATCAGACATTATTAATATTGAACATAATATATTGATACATCAAAAAGCAAATATAAAGAAAATTCTACATAAATATATATACGAAACTGCAAAAATTAATTATCTTTCTTGGTTTATGACATATGGTACAATTTTAGTATGGTTTCTTATTCCACCATTGGAGTATAAATTTTCTTCAAAATATCATAAATATTACAAAAATGGTACTGAATATTGGTCTTATAAGCGTCCAATGATATTCAGTTCTTGGTTTCCGTTTGATAAATTTGCTTTTCCTAATTATATTTTCGTTTATACTTATCAAGTATTGATGGGAATATTTAGTGCAACATATCAAGCAATTTGGGATACACTAATTTTGTCCATGATGATACATTCAATTTCGCAATTGGAAGTTTTGCAGAATAAATTATTAAATATAACTAAAATCCCTCCTCCACCACATCTACAAGATATTGATTTTCAAAAAAAGCAAAAAAGAAATTATAATTTGAAAAGTTTAATAAAACGTGAAGAAATATGGGAAGAAATAAAACACAGAAGATTGATTGACTGTATTAACCATCACAGATATATTTTAAGGTCAGTATAATATTTATATATTTTTTTCTATAATTTACAATTACACTATTATTCAAAAAATTTTAGATATACTCGAAAACTGAATTCCATTATAAGTCCAGTGATGTTATTATATTTTATTGTATGTTCCATAATGCTTTGTGCCATTGGCTTCCAAGCTACTCTGGTATGAAAAAAAGTATATTTTTACATTTTCTTTTAATTCAAATGCATTTTTTTTGTTTAAGTATGGATTCAGTATAAGATTATGGTTTAACTTAGAATATTTAGTAGCCATGTTACTTCAACTTTATTCTTTTTGCTGGCTTGGTAATGAAGTATTATACCAAGTAAGTATTAAACAATAATAAAATCGAATAAAAAGTATCATCAATAAGAAAAATATATATTTTTTTATCCTAGAATTCAGAATTATTTAAAGCGACATATGAATGCGAGTGGTATAATGAAAATAAACGTTTTAAAACAAATTTGATTATTATGAGACAAGCTATTAAATTACCAATAAAATTCACTGTAGGTCCATTCAATACAATGTCTTTATCTACATATCTTGGTGTAAGATATATATATATATATATATATATATATATATATATATATATATATATATATATATAATTTTTTAGAAAAAAAAATATATATATATAATATTATATATATAAATTAAAAAAATATTTATTTTTTAGATACTCCAAGCTTCATATGGATATTTTGCTGTGTTGTGTCAAATGCAAGAAAAAACTAAATAATTCAAAGAAATATATGTTGAATTAAATTAAATTGTTACATATTTTTGTGTTTATCTTTTATTCCGATAACATTTGGTCGCTTCTCATATTAGCAAATGTAAATTATATGTAACAATATAAATGTAGGTTTTATTAAGGACGTTAAAAAAAGAAAGTTAGAAAATGTGCAAAGGTTGGTAATTTACCATGCGATACATACGAATTTTGAGCAGTTTAACATATTTTAAACAGTCGTTTATTTTATTTTTCTTCATAAATGTCAAGTATATAAATAGTTGTTTACACAACTTTATATTCAGTATTTAATCAGAGAGTTTGAAATTCTGTCAAATATGAAAATTTTTATTAACTTTAAAAATTTATGGAAGAAAATAGCATCTGAAAAAAACAATTTGTTGTATTTGGAGTTGAAACTGTTATGGTATTTTTTAATACATAATATCAAAAATTTAATTTCAGTATATTAACTAGTATATAAATAGCTATAAATAAAACTTATACAAAAATATCATTTGCCAATTTTTTATTTATGTTCAACTTAAATATTTATATTTGCAAAAATATTTTCATATAATTCAAATTATCTAAAGCATTTTATTTCAGTTTTACTGGTGTAATAACTCCAAAAGTGGCAACACGATTCTACAATCATGGATATTTATTATATAGATTTATTGTACATTCCCTTTGGTTTTTATTTTTTATTACTTGTTTCTTCAATATAATATTCGTCTCTGACAATTTAATACTTCTTGGAGACGATTTATGCATTCTTATTGGTATCATTTTGATCACATTAAAGTATGGAACGGTATTTTTAAAGTCTAATCGAGTAGAGAAAATTGTTAAACAAGTTACGATCATGATCAATAGCCATCTTGAGCAAGATACAAATAAAAAATATTATAGTTTGAGAAAAAAATACAACATTTTCTTATCTCTGTTAGCGATATATTTTCATTTTTTATCCTTTTCCTTTTTGATTATAATATTTTTTAGTGCAGAAAGCGGAGCATTACCAATAAGAGCATTTTATCCAAATAATTTATATGGCAGACATATTTATATATATATATTTCATCAATTGATAAGCGTATTTTACGGATTAATTTCTATAGTAGCATTAGATACACTTTGTGGATCTTTATGGTTTTTGATAGGAGTAGAATTCGAGATTCTTTCAAAAGAATTTAAAGATTTAGAAAAATATTGTACCGCTAAAGTTCGCCAAGATTTTCCTATTGATATTATAGTTGATATTCGATTGAAACAACTGATAAAAAAGCATCAATATCTAATAAAGTAAGTATAAAAAATGAAATTAATAATAATATTATTATTACAATTCTTCGTATTTATAATTAAAAAAAATCACACACATCATTATAATATTATGAAATAAAAATTAATTCCTTATAATAAAACTTATATTGTAAAAGAAATAAAAAAATATTTTGACCTTTTTTTAGTATTAAAAATAATATTAAAATATATTGAACATATTTCAGGTTGACCAAAAATTTAAGTGTAATAACAAGTTCTCAATTATCTGGACAAATACTCGCTAGTAATTTGACGATTTGTTTGACGGGTTTCGAAGCTACATTGGTAATTTAAAAAATATTCATTAAAATTTTTACGACGATGAAAACATATATTAATATTTATTTTCAGACTTATGATAATATGAAAGTATTTCTAAAATTCGCAGTGTATCTATCGTCGTCACTAATGCAATTATTATTTTGGTGTTTTCATGGAGAAATTGTTCGAACTAAGAGTGGCTATATTCCAAATGCAGTATATTTTAATGCTAATTTTATAACTGATAAAAAATGTTTAAATAATTTAATGATCGTTATTGCTAGATCGCAAAAACCGATTACTATCATGGCTGGAAATATGTATGTTTTATGTTTCAGCACATTTTTATCTGTGAGTTTAAAACCAATCAATATATGTATAAATAGTTTATAATATATTTTATTACTTTAAAAACGCTTGCAAAAATTAATTAATGTTATATATTTCAGGTATTAAAAGGATCATATTCTTATTTTACAGTATTGAGAAGGTTAAACGAAGCATAAATTAAAAAAAACCAAACGAAATCCAATAATATAAAAGATATATTTATAAAAGAAAATTTAAATATTATTAGCTAAATAAATATCATAAAGATATCATAAAATCTCTATATTAAATATATGTATATAACTTAATATGGAATATTTTTACATTTTTCTTCCAAACCAATCAATATTCTTCAAGATATTTTTATTCAAAATGATTAAGTAAATATTTATTAATAGAACATATTTTTTTATAATGAATTATAAAAGATTTTCATTGTCATAATTTTACAACTATGTAATTTTTTACTAGAATTTTAGAATTGTTAATAAAATTATTATATATATATATATATATATATATATATATATATATATATATATATATATATATATATATATATATATATATATATATATATAATGTTACGACTAAAAAACGATTATATTTGACATAAAAAAAAAGAGACCTTCGGGAGAATCCTTTTTTACGTGGCTGTCGGCCAATCACAGAACAATCCCTTAAAAAAAAGTTGAATCACAAGAATGTCATAATCCGTTAAATATAAAAATAAGTTATTCGTTCAGACGTCAAAGACTTAAACCAAAAAATTAAATATAAACTTTTATTTTTCCATACATTTTTGATTTTTTTAAAGATTTTTTTGTCTTTATTGAATCTGTTATATCTATATTAATTTTAAACTCAATATCAGATTACCCGTTAATAATTATTTTTAATCCATAGCATTTCTGAATTTAAATATATCAATTTTATAAAATATTAATTTATGAACGGTGATGTTGGCAACACTGTTGTTTTCGCGGCTTTCCCGTTGTGGCGCTCGTTGTTTCGACAGCTCCCCAGTTTTTTCTATTTGGCATATATTGATGTATTTTCGTTATATATACATATATATAAAAGTATTAATTGGTGCATATTCCACTTATTTATATATTCGTCGATATTATGTCTAAGAAAATTAATAAACAGTAAGTTTTCAATTCTTTTTTTTTGGCCGCTATATGGTTATGTTGTGTTGTGAACGTGTATTATTTAAATAAAAGCAACGTTACTGGTGAAATCTTGGAATAGTTTACGAAAATGTTCGCAATAAATACTTCATTTTAAATGTTTGTGCTTTAAAGCATTTTCGAGTAATTTCAGAAAATAACTTTTGTATCGGAATAAGTTTAAATTTTCGTGTTAACAAATGTGGATTTTTTTTACATTTAAAAAATAATATATCACTAAAAATAAACCTTTATATGTTTTTATAGCAAAAAATGTTTTGTGATTAGGTCTTCTGAGAAAGAACTTTTTTTATATAAATATTTTGAAGGTTATGAATCAAATTGAGAACTAGTTTATAAATTGAATTAATCAATTTATAAACTAGTTCTCATTTGAAATAATGTCTTATTGAATGAAAAACATTATTCATGCTTTTAACTACGCAAAAGTTTATATTTTGAGTTTTATGTTTTATTTTTATCGATATTTTATTCTATAATTTAATGGCCTGACGAAATATTTTTATTATTTTTTTACTCGCGTTCTATAAATTAAAATATTTTAATCGAAAAATTAATTTAAACGCAATATTCATTAAAAAAACCATTTAACAGAATCACTAGTTTAGCGATTCCCATTTTTTTTTCATTAGTGTACCCCTTTACTTGATTTTTTCCTTAATGTGTACTCCTAACATATATATATATATATATATATATATATATATGTGTGTGTGTGTGTGTGTGTGTGTGTGTGTGTGTGTGTGTGTGTGTGTGTGTATATATTATATCTTCTATTATAACTTTTTTTGTATAGCCCTAAATAATACCCATATCCTTAGGGGTGCGCGAAGAGAAATCATCCTTGAGAATCATTAATTATAACAGCATCTGGGTTCGGTCTAAGAATCTTCCGGTCACTAATATGTCGTTCTGCCCACTATACTACAAGTCCTGTAAATTTTAAACGGCAATTAGGTTTCATCAAATCACACGGAAGTAATATTTGTAGAAGTGTATTGTCGTTACAAGCATTTTGGGGATTTTATTAAAGAAAAAAAATTGTTTATGTGATACATTTTTTTTATTTTGTTAATTGGATTGAGTACTTAAATAAAAATTTTATTACAATTAAAAAAAAACGTTGTTTCTTCTATTGAATTATAAATTATATAATATTTTTATTTATTTAAAATTTGTAATCAATAAAAGTGCTATGTAGATAAGTTTAGAATTACTTTTTTTGTTAAAATAATATTTTGACAACACAACCATAAAATCAATGAAACATTTTTTTTATTATAGTCATTATTAGATGTATGTAAGTTATTTCGACGCATTCTATTCTATTTATTACCTTCGTGAACTCAAGTATTAACACAAATCACAGTAATAATTCCATATATGTATTTTTACAATTTTAGAGACAATATTGAAATTAAGTTAAATATCAAATCATTAATTATTTCCAATGCTTCTCGTATGACTGTCAACGATTTAATTAGTGATTATGACAAATTCATTGGGAAAAATTTGAATTCGCTTATAGATGGTTATAAAAATGTGGAACATTATTTACAAGAAGAATGTTATGATATTTTGAAGGTAATTTTCTATATATAATTATTTTAATACTATTATTGAGATTAATGTTTTTTTATATGTAACAATAATAAAATAATGTATTTATTCCAATTTGTGACAAATTTATAAAATGCATTAAATTTCTATATTTTTATTTTTTATTTTTAAAGCGTTTTTTTGCCATAAAATTGTGGTGTGTTAAATTTTTTTAGCAAAAGTAAATATCTATTTGACTTTAATTGAACCATTTTTTATATTAATATAATAACAATAATTATAATATTACTCAATTAATATTTTGAATTATTGTTTTATATATATATATATATATATATATATATATATATATATATATATATATATATATATATATATATATTGTTGTAGCTAAAACACACTACAAATGGAAAGGAGATTTGTCCTGTTGTTTCAAAAAATAGTGAAAATATAAAAAAATTAATTATCAATTCAAGAAATAGTACAAATCAGTAAGAAATCATTTTTTTTTAATTTAATCATCTTTATTGTTTTGTGTTATTTAATTTTTTTTCAGGCGGAAACATGTTATAAATAAAAAGAAATCAAAATCTATATGTTCTACTAATGAAAAAGGAGAGGAAGCTAAAAAATCTATTAGTTGTGATTCAATAAATACTACATCAGGTAAAATAACGGAGAGTTCTAAATTTTATGATAAATTATGTTTTATTCTCTATTATTTTTATTTACATAATATTGACACTTTTATAAATGTTCATTAAATGATATAGACTTTTACATTTCTTTAATATATTACTTGTTTTTAGGTAATATTATATCTGAAAGTATATTTAAAAATCAGAGTACTATAATGGAAGATCTGAAATCAACTGTACATAAAAATCTTAAAACACTTATAAAGGATAATCGAGAAATTTGGTCTTCAGAATTAATAACTTTGTATAAAAAAAAATTTAATTGTAATCTTCCATACAAAAAAATTGGTTATAGTAACATTCTAGATATGTGTGGTGATTTAACGCATATATTTTTTATAACACGAATTGATCAATATAGCGATTGGAAATTATTAGATCGCGACATATATAGTAATAATCAGTCTCAATATGACTTAGATCAGAAAAATGTAAATATGAGTTTAACTTCGAAAACTAATATTTTAAATGAATCTTCAGAATCGTTGAATGCTAAAATTTTTGGACTAGATGCATTACCTGGAATTGAAATAGTCTGTATTTTATTATTATTATTATATTTTACATTGTCAGTTTAAAAGCGACTGACACATGCATATATATATATATATATATATATGTGTGTGTGTGTGTGTGTATTAATAAGTTTTATATTTTTTTCCTTATTAGAATCCTTCTTTAATTCCATCAGATTCTGTAAATTTGAATTACATTATTCCTTTAGTAATGAATCCATCCAAAAACTCAGAAATTAATATTTTAATAACTGAAGTTGTTGATCCTTCTTATTTTTGGTTCCAATTGGATACAGATGATTGTTCTAAAGCTTTAGACTCTCTTATGAATAGTATGGAGTAAGTATTTTGTTATATATATATATATATATATATATATATATATATATATATAACATTTTTGATAATGTTTTTATTTATTTTTTAGCAATTTTTATAAAACTGGTACCCACAAAATGATAAGAGCACTAATGGAACCTGGACAATATTGCGCAGTCCCTTATAATAATATTTTTCATCGAGCTATAATTCTATCTAACGTTAATATCACAACAGTTAAAGTATGGTTCGTTTAATATAATTAATATAATTGATATTATTTTTTAAACGATTGTTTCAATTTCTAGGTACGATATATTGATTATGCTACTGTTGCGGAAGTTTCTAGTGATAGTGTACATTTATTATTGAAAAAATATGCTAATTTACCAATACAGGCACTTAGAGGACGACTTTCTGATATAAAACCTAATAATAAAGAATGGACTAGATCATCTAGAAAACGCTTTTTGAAATTAGTCAGCGATAAAATTCTTATTGCACGTGTTACGAAAATAGTACATGTAATTATAATACTTTCATATTTCTTAATACTGTAAAACTTTAATATTTACTTTATATTTTATGATCTTAATCGCTGCAATTTTTTCAATTTTACAAATGTCTAATTTTATCTTATAAGCTTTCATTCACTTAGATTATCACCTTCATGTTTTATTATCACCATATTCGTTAACATTTTTTTTTCATTTATAAGAATCTGTAGAATGAAACGATTTTTTTTAACTTTTATAAAATATTCTTAAACTGATATTTATTTTATAAAATATGTAGTAGACATTAATATACAAATATTTAGTTTTCATTTACTTTAGTGACAAATATTTGGTTCCAATTCAGGTTGTGAATCCCACAAATTTAAAATAAAATAAGAATAGTAATGATTAATTGAGTTTTCTATAATCTTATTAATTCATAAAAACCCAATTATAAAAATATCTAATTATATTTATGAAAATACAATATTTTTTTCTAAAATTAAATAGAAACTATTGAAAATCAAAATTAAAATTTATTTTTAAATTTTTAAAATAAAATTCGATCAAAAATACTATACTTTAATTATTGATTTTTTGTATTGTTTTCAGAATATTTCACATCTAAATGCAATTGATCCAACAGCCAACAGTGATGGAATGATATCGAACATTCTATGCAATGAAGGTTTTGCTTCAGTGAATTTCTCAAATATCGAATCTTATAATGAAGTAAATAACTTTTTCTTATTTATATTCTTTTCATTTTACTTTATTCTTACGTTAAAATACCCTAACTTTGGATCAACTTATACTTAATTTGATCCAAATAACTAATACACATTTCAATTTCTATTTAATTTATATGATTTCCTAAGATATTAATTTTTAATATATCTCTATATTTCATTTTTTGTATAAAATCAGTATTTTTTTAATTATATATATTATTTTGTTATAGGAAAATATAAAATATATGTTACTGACTTTTGAAAGTCTAGAATCTGGTGATGCTCCTAATTACTTTAATTTGGAATCTACGTATGTTAATAACTCTACAAAGTATTTGGATACAGATTTTTCACATACACCAATGACTATTACCAACGATGACTTACAAAATCCATCCTTATTATCTAATAAAACAAATAGCATGTATAATAACAACGTTACTCGTAGTAATACTTACAATACCAATTCTAGCAGTTTTCATGAAAATCGTGAAAATGATTATCTTAATTTTCCTGCGACTAATTCAATTTCTGGAATACCAAATAATTTTAGTTATTCTCCTTATATATATAAATTGCATGATCCTTATTTTATTCCATACATAAATAATAATTCCTTTATAAGACACGAATTAATGGATAATCGGGGAGATTTTATTCATAATCAAAGAGGATTTTATTCAAATGTTATTCATCAGCCTCAAATTTCGCAAATAGAGGTTATGAACAATTTTTATACAAGACAAAATCCAAATTTTGTTAATCCATTTCAAATGACACCATTAGTTAATGTACCTAGATTTCATGAATCGAAGTTGAATTTAAATAATACTGCAATTGATTTTCATCATAAAGACTTTTCCAAGACTTACAATAATATAAATACGTATGTTCCCGTAAATCCATCTGAGCAAAATATTCAAGCAAATGCATTTGATGTTAAAAATAATTCCTTTATGCATCTGCATAAAAGATATATGCTAAATGAACTTCAGAAAAATAATTCAGGAATGTTGAATACAAACGAAGAATACAAAAATGCATTTAAAGGATTAAAATTTGTAGAAAACAACGCTGATATTACCAGTAAATTACCTGTAAATTCTGATAAACATGATATTTTGGATTTTGAATATCGAAAAGAGTATGTGAAAAATGATAAATTACCATATATTGAGGAAACTGACCAGATTATTACAAATAAATTTTCAAATATTCATATAAACGAATCTGACAATTATATTTCTAAACAGCAGACGGTTTTAAAAAATGAAAGTGATCCAATTGATAAATCACCAATCATTTGTAAGAAACAAGATATATTTCTTAATGTCACTCAGGAAAATTATTCCAACTTGATTTCTGAAGAAAAATCGTTTGATGTAAATGATATGAAAGATAAGAAATCTGCCGAAAATAGATTAATATTTATTGAAACTCAAGGTATGTATGTGTGTGTATATATATATTTATATATGTGTGTGTGTATATATATATATTTATATATGTGTGTGTGTGTGTAATTTTTTTTCTTGGAATTTAGCTATTGCAGAAAATGATATTGTTTTATGGAAACTAGAATTTAATGATTGGAACAAAAGGGGAATATATTTAATAGTAGAACAATTTGCGGGCGCAATGTTAGATCAACAAGTATATGAGGAATTTATTAATGAAGTTTATCATGATAATGATATTAATTCTGGTATTATCTTTGGTTGTTACGAAGAATCGTCTTTAATTATCAAGTGAGTTTTTGCTTTAGAAGACCTTTCTTATTTACCATCAATGATTTTTTTCATTATATTTTATATAAATTATTGATATTAATTTTTGTTTTAGGAATATTAGAGAGGAAAACTTATATGATTTGAATACAGAAAGACACATTATATTAAATTCTTTATATAAGAAAAGTATTGATGCTGAAAATCAGATAGCTCTTTTGCCTCTGGATAGATTTTTTTATTTTATTTACACAAAAAAAATATTGTATATATATTATATTTTAACACACCACATTTTTTTAATATTAATTTTGATTAATTATTATTTTTTGTTTTAGTTTTAATTTGAACCTGACTGAAGTAGCTAAAGATTGGATTCCAATATCATCATCGTATGCAAATGAAAACGATGCATTCTAAATTAGTGAACATACTGTCTTTAAGATCTTGAAATTTTTATTTGATTTTATTTCATATTTTTTGATTAATTGATTGTTAATTTAAAATGTGATCATTGATTAATAATTCTGCTGCTAAAAATAATTATTTTTGCAGTTGATTAGTAAGTCACCGTATTTGAATTGATATTATATTCTGATATCTTTTTTTCTTAAAATAAATAGGGAAAATAAATAAACAAGTGTAAAAAATATTGATTGCTCTTTTATGAGTAATTGATAAATAATATGTTTATATACATCTTGTATATTATAAGCTATTACATAATTTTTATGTTGATTAATAATAAATACAAATTAGTCTTTTTTTTTTTTTAATTTGCAAGCATAAATTTTACACTCGATTTTGATTTAAACTTGGATGTATCGTTTTGTTTTTTAAATTAAATTAAATAAAAGAGATGTTTTGTTTTTTTTCATCATTTTGTTCAATTTTATTCGAACTAGTGAAAGTGATATCAAAAAAATAGATATATATATATAAAATAAATCCATAATATTCATTAAATCAAAATAATTATTTAACTACAGTTGTACCTCGATATACGAGTGTTTTGAGATGCGAGCGATATTTTGCTTTTAGTTGAGAGCAAAATTTGAGATATGAGGAATCGCACAGTAAACCGCCGCACGTGACCCCAACTTTAATCTGCATGGAAGAAACTGTAGCTGAAAGGGTCTTCGAAGGATTGGAACCCAAAGTGTCAGTGGTAAAGGAGATTGTTTCTCTAGGAAAATCCATGGGTCTGGAGGTGAGAGAAATATAAACGAATTCGCTGATGAACAGTTTCAGGAGCTGACAACCAGGAGTTACACGATCTACATTAGCAGCAGCATACGGTGGTTCAACGAAAAATTAGTATTGAAAAGGAGCCAGTAATGGAGGAGGTTATTTCTACAAGAGATATAAAGGAAATCCTGGGAATGTGGGAGAAAGTTATAGAGTTAATAAATAAAAATCACTCTGAAAAAGTTGCAATTGGTCGTACATTGGAGTTGTTTAACGAAACTTGCCTAACTCATTTCCGCAATATCTTGAAAGGGAGGAAGAAAGAAACCTCCTTCGACAGTTTTTTAAGCGATCTGCAGGTAAAAATGAACAAAACGTGGGAAAAAAAGCGAAGACCAGTGACAAAAATTAAGTGTTTCTGTAAGCACTTCACTTTTTCTTTTAATATGTTTTTATATAAAATGTATTTGTTATCAATAAATAGAGGTTTCTTCTTGTCAATATTTTTTTTATTAAAAAAAAAACAGGCGGTATTTTGGGGGCTGGAATGGATTAGTGTTATTTCAATTAATTTCAATGAAGAAGATTGCTTTAAGATACAAGCAAGGTTTCGGAACGAATTGAACTCATATATCAAGGAACCCACTGTATTCTACTTTTTTTTGCAAAAAAAATCACTGTGAACTTAAGTATTACCCATCAACAACTGAATACTCAGGTGCCTGCTTCTCTATAAATCGATTATTATTAGGATGTCCTATAAGTTTTAATGCGAAATGAATACACAATATTTAATTTTAAGATATTATTTATCTTGTTATATAAGAATCCTTTTATTCTACATTCTTCTGTCGTTTAAGAAGCCTCAATATACCTTTTCAAAATTATTGTGTTTTAGTCAAGAAATAATCTTGGAGATTCGCTTATTATGAAGATATTTTTTTAAGAACAGAAAAAAGTAATAACCTGACAGAGTATATGAAATGCAGTAAAATATTTCAATTAAATAAAATATTTTTATTTTACGATAATGTGGTATGACGAATAATAATACAACGGTACATTTATTGATAAATTTAAATGATAATACAATGATGCGATTGTTATTATTAGTAATACATTAGATATAAAAGTGTTTTATTACTATTTTTTTGCACGTTTTTTTTTTTGGAAAAATGTATGGAATTTTTCATCTTACACATTTTAAAGTTGTGAAATATGTCCCCAAATTTATCATATATCATATGCATTTATTTGCACGATTTTTTTCTACACATTTGCTTAGGAACGTATCTACCGTGTAAAAGAGTTGGATGTATATATAATTTTTAAATTATACTTGGATAGGATTACAAATAATACTTTTTGGACCAATATAAATGTCAAATTTGTTAGGTTACTGCGGCTTTACTTTTACATTTAATATTGCGATGTGAACGCACATTTAATTTTGTTTTATTCCCGTTTAAAGCATGGGAAAGAGCAAAATGATTGCAAAAAGTTGTCCCAAATGTGATCAACAGGTATACCTCTGTTTTTTGAACGCCTACATACATACATATATATCTATATATATATATATATATATATATATATATATATATATATATATATATATATATATATATATCGGTTAATTCTAACCTTAAACGATTTCTATTAAATTTTACATTTTTCCTGTATAAAACAATCGCGTAAATTGATATTAACAAGTAATCATCTAATAGTTGAAAATTTTATTGTGAAATTTAATAAGTTGCGATTTAGTAGTTTTACTTTATAAATAACTTTTCTATTTTATGAATCTTATGACATCGTACAATTTTATATTTTTAGTATACTTATTTATGTTGTTTTTAAAGATTATTTTCTTTATTAGCCATTTTTTGTCTAAAACAGCGTTTCTTAAACTGTATTCAAAAATTCCGTAGAGAGGGGGAAGGGGGGGCATCGTGTTTTGGACGCTAAATGGTTTACAAAATAAAAAATTGCTGGATAATAAGTAGGGGTGGGCAGTTAAATTTTGAACAGACCATTATTTTAATATCAAAAATCAAGATAAGGATAAAAAAACGAGAAACGTTTTGCTCTTTATCCAAATTTTTGATACTAAAAAACGGTCACAATTTTTATATAGTTTATACTGTATAAAAAAATTAAAACAATTACTTTACCGAGGTTCCACAATAGGAGTGACAAAAACCAGGGGTTCCACAATAAAGTGACCACTAAAATGGGTTCCACTTATCAAAAAGTTTAAGAAACGCTGGTCTAAAACGTGTTAAATATAATATATGCATATTTTTCTTAATTATATATATATTTATTATTGAAGATTTATTTATACATATTTTTTGTTAATATATATTTTATAGGTTGCAGTAGCTACAAAGTCTTGTAAATGCGGTCACACATTCTTTTCAGCTCGTACAAGAGCTGCACTAAATACAAATACTTCAGCAAATACTTCTACTGGAGTTGAAGAAAGACGCCGCACAGGTCGTGTGAGACGAGCACGTCCACATTTTTATGATAGTCAAGATTACCAACGTCAGAAAAGAAAGGTTTTCACTAAAAAAAAAATATATATATATATATATATATATATATATATATATATATATGTTGTATGTGTTTTATAAATATAATATTTTTAGCCTCCAAAACGTCGATCTGTTTCACAAGGTTCGTTTGATGATGATGATGTAAAGCGTGACGGTTCAAAAGACACTTCAAAAGAAAGTGGTAATAAATTTGTCTTGTAAAAGTTTGTATAATATCATGAAATTAATACTGTAATTGTTAGCTACAGGTCAGCGTGCAGCAAGGCGAAGAGCTCTAAAAATAAAGATCACCGATAAAGAAGCAAGGACTCCCAGAGTTCCACCTGAACCTGTTTTAGATCCAGCTCGTTTATTACGTTGTTCCGCTTTACTTCACGAAATAAACAGAAAAATGGCAGCGGTTACGTGGTCTCCAGATAAATAGTTCTTTAATTTTTAATATTATTAGTTCAAAATTATTAGTATAATTTTGAATATGAAACAAACAACTGGATATTATTTTTTTATAAGTTTTAAAAAATATTTATAAAAGATTATCTAGATTGTTATTTATCAGAAGATCGGATTGAAAAATGAAACAATAAAACGATTAAAAGACCTAGAATAAAAAAGGATAAAATATGAGATTTAAAAGTTTTAATTTTCTTTCAATACTATAATTATACTTATCATTTGGCCTCGTTATGAGTATTTTGTTAATATTAATATATTTCACATATTATAAATATTTTTAAATGCATTGAAATTTGAATTTCTTCAGAATTTACTACTGATAACAATGTAGTAATATGTACTTTTATGTATATACTAGCATATAACAACAAAACTAATAGTTTTTATGAAAATTTTGATTAGAATGTATTGTATATATTATAAATAAGTATATATAGTGCAATTCGATTATCATATTTATTATTTAAATCAGTTTTTAAACATAGTAAATTATCTTTTCATTTTATATAAATAAAATAATATATGATATTGTAATCATGTGTAGAAATATCTTTTTTTTCTCATTTTTAAAAATATACCTGTTATATTCGTATTTTTTTGACGTTGATATTATGAAAATATAACTTTATATGAAATTTTCGTGTACATACGTGGTTATAAAAGTCGTTAGGGCAACCCAATTGAAGCGTGTAAATTAATAAAAGGGTTCGCCTTTAGAATTTCACACATGATTGAATACTTCGACCCTCTATCTGAAAAGACACTTTTCAAATATTTTTATTTTTGTACTGAGCAGTATAAAATTTTAATTAATTAAATTAATAGTATTTCATTATAAATTTTCACTGGGAAAATTATTATAAACGTAAAACATGAAAAATCTATAAAATTAGAAATGTATTATATAATTGTGTAATAAATAAAACATTAGATTTAATCTTGATATCTTCAACTGAAATACAAAAATATATTTCTTTCATTTCAATTTTGTAATGTTATCTTTTTATTTTATAATGACAAATCTTTTTGTGTTTTACTATTTAATAAGAAATACTGGAAACTTTATGACAATGTTATCTAATAGAATTGAAAGTCTTTTTTTATGTTAGGATGTATGTATAGGTTTTCAAAGAGAAATGTAGTAATTTAAATTTGAAATTTGGAGAAACGCTGTAATAAATGGAGAAACGAAAATTTGTTTACGCAGTTCAGTTAACTGTGGAAACATTTTGTTTGAACAGGAAAAAAGAACAGTCGAAGTCTGAATATGGAACCGAAAACATCAGTATTTATATCTCAATTTTATTAAAACGATAAGATTTTTGTTATTCAAAATGTCGAACGATCATGTGAATGGCGATATTAATAATTTCGAAAGGCCATACAAAAAATACGAATTATCAAGGCATTCGTCAATGTCATCTAACATCTCATCTCCATCGAAACCAGACAGCAGCAAATCTTCATCTAGGACCATTTCAAGGAGTTCGACTATAACAACAAAAAGCAGTTACAAGAAAAACGATAAAAAAGATCCAAACGATAATCTCAGTTTGATAATTTATGGAAGCTCTTTTAGCAAAACTAATTCATTACCTGATGACAGTACGAAAAACAAATTAAAAATGACTACAAGAGCATCAACACTCAAAGAAGGAAAATTTTCAAATTGTAATAAAAATAGTGTTGATATCAATAAACATGATTCTAATATTGCAACGCAAGAATCAGTTATTTTAAAAAAGAAATCTCGTGCCAATTCCGCATTAGGACAAATCAACCGAAGATATTCGATAGAAACTAGCACTGTTAGAGCAAAACATTTGCAGATATTTAAAAAATCTCAGGAAAAAAAAGGCGACACCGATGTAGAAAGTAGAAGTGCAGAATGTGTTTTCCATGAAAATTTGTCTTTGGATCTTTCAAGGATGTCTGATTTTGCAGATTCTGAAGATGAAATGGTGGAAGAGTATGATTTAAAATTAAAACAAAAAATTAATAAATCTCAAAATCAAAATACTAGTAAAAGAAGACGTAGTGCAGATAAAGAGAGGCTACAATCATCAAAAACAATAACACCAAAATCTTTAGCATCTTCTAAATCGATGTTGACCAGACGTAGCTCTTTGCAAAGTGTAAGCTCTAGAGGACTTTCCTTCACGTCATCTTTTGACAACAATCATGGAAAACCGGGAAGTACGTATTCTATCAGAAATTACGAGCAATATGGTTCTTCGAATACTTTAAAAGGTTCATTACAAAATTGTGAATTCGCTTGTTCCTCAGGATCGCCTGATACATCAGAACAATCTACTTGTGATACTTCACCGTGTAAATTATCACCAAATTCGTCAAGGGTATCGATTTTGGAAAAATCAAAATTTTCTTCAATGGATTCCAATAAAGCAACAATTAGTCCAACCAGTCAAGTACCTTGTCTTAGTTCTAGTTCTAGTTGTTATACCAGCTGGATGGAAAAAAGTATAGAGAGTGAATTAACATGTTCAAAAGACCAGTGTCCTGAACCTTGTGGTGAATCTCGTGTTGATAATGAATCACTAACAAAAGAGCGAGGAGAATGGGATAATTTCTGGAAAAATTATAACAGCAACATATCAATGTTTCCAAAGCAGTTTTATGATGATTGTCCTACGCCATTTTATGAACCTGACGAACCCATTTTAATATCAAACAATCAGAATAAGAATGTGCAAAATGTTAAAACTCGCGCAACACACAATGATACGCAATATATCTATCTATCTAAAGATGAAGCTAAAGAAATGATTCATTGCGCTCATAGATTGGCAGAAATATTAACTTGTGCTTTAGAGAATGATGATATTGATGATAAAAGTGATATGACATTAAAATTTAATACAAAAAGCGTACAAGTAGATGGAAACAATAAAAAATTAAACAGTGACATACTTACCACCGAAAATCGTGACATGAAAACTAAAGTAGTCAATTTACTTAGTAGAAATAGAAGAGATATTTCCAAAACGGCTTCTCTGGACGGAGATGTAAAATTAAATGTAGTCGAACAACTTCTAATGAGCGAAATTGCAACCACATCTGGCGACCAAAAGGATGTTCTGTTATAAAGTTTTTTTGATATAATAGTTGAATAAAATAATTTTCCATCTTATCATATAAATTAAAATTATATCTATTTTTTGATTAACATCTATAAGTTTCTGAAAATTATACGAATCGAAAATAAAACAATGATATATATATTTATGTGTGTGTGTGTGTGTACATGTGCGTGTGTATTATGATTCTATTCTTGAAAACTGAAAGAACAGAAACGTGTAAATAAAGCAACGTACGATCAGGGAATAAGCGTAACATTTAAATGTTTTATGCCCTTTATATTGAAAAGTAAACTTTTACTTTGATTTCATCCTTATAATATACGACATTTACTTCTATTTCATCTTTATATCAGAAAATTTAATTAAATAAGTTTTAAAAGTGTAGAACAGAAATGAGTACTAAATTAAAATTAATACATAAATTTTTATGCGTCTACCTTTGTGAATTTTTAGTGGTATTAAAAATTAATAATTCACTATCAAACAACAATATTGATAATGCAGAATAACTAAATGTGTATATGTTATTTTTTTATGTAAAAGGTTTTTGTTATTACAATATTTGTAAAAAAAATAACATTTCATAATGTGAAAGATTTGTAATACAATATGATATATAAAAATATAAATTTAAAACAATAAAGAATAGTCAGTAGAGAAAGAAACAAAACAGTTCAAAAATATAACACGTGTGTATCATATATAATACATATTAATCTTAAAACCAAAATTTTATTAAAAAAGAACTAAATATTAAAAGCATTACAATATTTAGAATTTACAAGCTTTATACAATTTTCAAATTATAACATTATAGGTTTAATCACTATAAATTAAAAATAATTATAAGAGTATGACTTTGAGTTCGATTGTCTTTTTCTTTGTGAAATAATAAATCGATGCGTCATAAAATGCATAAAAAAAACTACAATCCAAACAAACTGAACTGTTGAAATTTGATAGAGATTTCTTAATTGCCAATCAATAAAACGAAGAAAGACGTAAAAATCTCGAACATCGAAATAATCGTATACTTTCTCTATAAATTTCCAATTCATATATTATATAATGAATAATAGTATTTCAACATACAACGGCATATAAAATGTATTAGTAATATATAAATTTAAGTACGTATTTACAATATTAAACTAGATTCATGTGCATACTAATAATTATAACCTGAAAAGAAAGTATACGTGGAAAGCTATACATAAAATATAAATTAGCTATTCTTTTACAGTTGTGGCACATTATTTAATAGTACAAAATTTAAATTATTATGACAAACTAATTACAAAATAATAGTAATAATGAAACAATCAAATTACATAATTAAGCAGTCGCAAAAATCTATAAAATACTCAATCAAAAATTTTCCCAGTTCAACTATCAATTACATAAATAAGTTTAAAAATTAGACGTACGTTAAAATTGATTTATTCTTCACTAGAACTACTCATCGCCTCTGATGGAAAAACAGATCCACATTCTTCCATGAGTATATCTGATATCTAAAATAATAGTAAATGTTGTAAAATTACTGACAAAAAAGATTAACTATAACAAAAAAATAATAATAATACTTTATCGAGTAGTTTTCTTATATAGTCAGAAGGTAAATCCATTCTATTTAAAAGATTTAATAAGGGAGAAATATTAGATCTAGTAATTGTGGAACCCAAACCAGCAATTGCACATCCTATTGAAGCTAATCTTGCACCTATTTCACACCTATTAAAAATAATGAATATTTTAATATGAAACAAGATATTAAATCAAACTAAATAATAATAAAATACCTGGCAACAATGTGTTTTAAAGTAATTGTGGGAAATTTAGTTACAGCTGAGCACGTGTTTGCTAGTCTCATACTTAAGCTTTCACATTGGTAAGAAACATCAAAGTCCCCATCTCTCAATGCACTTACCTAAAAGAAAAAGAAGTGTTCAAAATTTTTGCAAATTTAATTTATATATTATTTTATTAAAATGTACTTCATCGCAAATATCTAAAAAATCTAAAAGCAGACGTCCTTGAGTAGACCAATCGGATATACGACCTGCATCCCCCACTGTAGAAAGAGGTTTCAATAATTTTCTTAATGCATTCGGATTTTCTACAAATAAAGCACAAATATATACTATAAATTACACAGTATATGAATAAAAAAAACTAGTCAAAATTTAAATATCATTACCATTTAATATTGCTGATGGAGCCAAGTAATTCATTATTACTCTATGAGCATCAGCATAATGACCCGATTTCGTTAAATAATAAGCTTCTGATTCACCATTCCCCTTGATATTATTTAAAATGTTAGTATATATAAGTAATAATAATACGAATAAAATAAATTTTAATATATCTACTTCATATTTAGCTTTTAAAGCTTCAGCTTCATTTATCCATTTTTCAGGAATTCCCAAATGTTGAAGTAATTCTCGATCTTGTGTATTTTCACTGCCACCAGCATATCGCATAATTACTTCTTTAACTAAATAGTTACGACTGAAAATAGTTCATGACAATATATATAAATATATTGAATAATTCGTGTAATTAAACAATTTAATAATATTACATATTTGTATCCTTTATATGTTGAAGAATAAAAATAGACCATGACCACATGCCATGTGATTGAAGTTGCGAAGCAAATCCGGTTATAATATTATGAAGACCCTTTTCTGACCAATGTGAAAATCCTACACTTTGCAAAAATTGTTGTAACAGCCAACTACAAAATATAATACGTAAGTTACATGTAAATAATAAAGAGAAATGATAAATAATATTAATAAATACTAATTTTGTTTAAAACTAACCTTAATCGATGGTCGAGTGGATCAGGAGTGTGTGAAGCTGGGTTAAGAATAGAATCCATATTACGCCAGCGAGATGCGCGAAGTGACATTAATTGATAACGAAGATCTAAAACTCGTTTAATTCCAACCTAAAAATAAATATAAATAATAAAAAAAGATTATACAATTATTAAATAAAAATTAATTTACATTATCTTCAATATCGTCTGCAATGTTTTCATATGGTGGAGAAGGAAATGTAACCCTTCCATGAAGAATATCTTGAATATCAACTTTAGCTAAATCAAATTCCTCATTTTCGACATTTTCTTCATCTTCTAAAAGATTACTTTCAATATTACCACCATTTTTATAGAGACGAGATTCGTCGATAAAAGATTGCTCAAATGATCGAATAGCATCAGACACAGTAGCTACTGGCTCACATATATACCTAAAAAATTGATTTCTTAATTAATTCAAAGTTTTTAAATGAAAGAAAATCAAGTTTTTAAATACTTACCAAAAGTGTAAACCAAATGCTCGGACCCAATCAAGTCCATTACATACATGCAAAGTTGTTGGATTATTTTTTGCATCACCGCTAACTATAATTCTTGGATGGCCAGCTAAAAGACTACAAATAATTAGGCGAGTAGAATCAATTAGCCGATCAGCACAAGTTTCTTTCCAGAGTCCCAATTGTCTTGTAGCTAAATGTCGCACTCTCATTTCCCCTAAAAAAATATTACAAATACATACGCATACACTTGTACTAAAATACTTAAATTTTCTTTTAGTTAAAATTAATAGGATTTTTCTAAGATATAGTAATATATTGATACTAATATTTATGAACCATATAAAATTGTTTCTTAGTCAAATTATAAAACTAAATTTCGTTTGAAACTATGACATCCAATACATAAAAAAAAAGTGATGATGAATGCTAATAAATTGAATAGTTTATATTTTATTTCTATAATATTTTTGCATTTTTAGTGTACATATAATGATAATGATAATAACAATCAAATAGTAATACCTCCTATTTGAGAAATCATCAGTGCTAAGAAATGATCTCCTTGTTTTTGAGCCAATTGACAAGCTTCTCGAATTCTATTTGACGCTAATAATGTAAACACTGATACTTCATCATCTGAATTAGATTCTGCAACAGTCTGTAACCACTCAGAAAGAGCAGCATGCTGTCCCAATAAACGAATTCCACTAGGTATCTTTGAATCTAAAACGTTATGTAGATTATTAATAGTAAACTAAGACAAAATTAAAAATATTGAATGTATGATTATGACTTCATTCTTCTCAATCACTGCTTACGCGCGTAGATTGAACTGTCAATACTTATATATGGATAGTTCTGTGTGTGAACTGTTAAACGCAGAGTGACATGGTAGAAATATAAACAATAAATAACTTTATCGTGGAATCAATAGATGTTATTAGAATCACAAATTATACTAAGATTAATAAATATCTCAATAAGCAAGCACAAATATAAAATTGTGTTAATCAGTTCTTTTTGGGAAAAAGTTAGGCCAAAATATGAGCTTCCAAGAGGTATAGTGACAAGAGCAACACCCTCTGAGAAGATGTAACGCCTAGAGTTGTGCTCCCTGAGGTGTCGTACTAAAGGTTGCGCTCACCAAACTGAAACTACGCCTTCTAAAGTAGAATTGAATCGCCTTAGAAGGAAACAATGTCACTTGCGAGAACAAGTTAATTATATAATAGTTGTGTTTCTTAGGAAAGGACACTCCTTCCCCTGGAAGGACAAATCATCTGCGACCCATAAGAAAAAAGACCAAACGACATACAAAGCCTCGTAAGGAGAATATGATATCTTCTACAACTTAATATTTAAATACAATACAAAATATTTTTTTTAAAATTGATTTTTACCTATTTCAGGGTCTCCATGTTCTCCCCAAAGAGCTAAGCATAATGACCAAACCTCCCTCCAATATGAAAGACTTACACCATATTCCTAAAAAATAATAGGTATTAAATATTTAAAGCCAAATTAAAAAATATATAATTAAAATATCAAATATATAATTACTATTTTTTCGTTTAACTTCTCCAGACGACGTGATTCTTGAATATATTCTTTTACAAGGTCCATTTGGTATTCTTTTGGAAATATAAAAGGACAATTCGCGTTACTATCTTTTTCTGAATTCTTGATATTTGAATATTTTAAACATATTTTTAAGAAATTCTCTATACTATTCTGAAAATATTAAGAAACAATAAATTTATAGTATTTTAATGTATCAATAATTTCTATGCAGAAGAATGTTATTCAATTACATTAAAAAAAATATTTTTTTCGTTTGGTGGTCCGCCGCCAGCTATTTGAAGACGTAGTAATAATGGTTTAGAGTAATCATCATTTTTCCTTCCACTAACAAAAGTAGATAACGCAAGTAAATTGTCACCTTAAAAATAGTAAATAAATGTAACTAAAAACAGTAATGTGTAGTTAATTGAAAACGACAAAAAATATTACTGGATTGTCTCTTTGCTGAAGCATCAACAGTAGTTAAGGTCATCATGTGATTGGAAGGTCCCCAACCAATACGTAAGAGTCTAGCCAATGCTATAGACATATCAGCGTAACATCCATTTCCAAGGCGACCTATTATTCATAAAGCATACATACATACATACATATATATATATATATATATATATATATATATATATATATATAAACAAATAAAAAACTAACCTGCAATCGTTTTCTTATAAGGCAATACTCTATTGTGATATCTAAGAGTAACAGATTTTGGTTTCACTATAGGTGGTTGAACAGCTAAGGCTAATAAAAAATAAAATTTTATTATGAAACTTTATTATAAATTAAAAGTTTAATAATAATGAAAAAAAGTTACCTGTACGAACTGGTTGTTCTGTTTTATTTGTTTGAATAGATACAACAGAAACAGAACTAGGAAATTCAGGTATTGATGATATTAAACTGTGAGGTATCGATAATTGAGGGACCAATTGGTCAGTAACAGACGCTGCATCATCCATTTCTAAAAAAATATAAAATATTAATCAGTTAAAATATATAAGTATCTATAATATATAAAATCAAAAAAAAAAAAAAAAAACACCAGTGTCAGTATTAAAAAACGAGGCTTTCATAAGTTGTAGGGTATGACTTCTACGATTTTCTAATCGAGCAACTTGTGATGTTGGACTCAAAGCATCTGGATGTACAAATAAAATATTTTATTTTTCCTAATTCTTTTTTTTAAGAAATAATTATAATATTTAAAACTATAACATAAGCATTAATTTCATTAAAAAAATAGTTTTATATATCTAAATTAATGGTCATACCTTTTGAAGCATAAAATGACGTTTGACCAACCTCTGGATATAAAGCGGCAGAATCCATGCTATTTTCTTCTGATGTATCCATGGCTAAGCCTTAAAATATTTAAAAAAATTTAAAAATAATGATATACGAAATAAGATGGAAAATGTACTATGCATTACCTTTAGATGTTCCATTTAATTTTGATAAGAAAGGCACATCAGTTGATGTACCATCCAAATTATGTTCATTATTATCGACAAAAGTAGTTGAAGTATTATTTATAGTAAGATTTCCTAAACAAAAGTAGTGAAAAATGATATAAGAATCAATCGTCATATATATATATATATATATATATATATATATATATATATATATATATATATATATATATATATATATATATATGAAATACAATAATAAAAATTACCAGGAAGAAATCCGCCTAAGCCTCTAAAAACAGATTGGGGTGGAACTTCTTTAGGCTGTTGAGTAGCAAGTGGTTTTTGTTTTGTAGGATCAGGCTGACCTTCATCTTCTTCATCAGAATTTGTCAAACCATACTTTGAAAAATGAGGAACCTATAAAATGCGATAAAAACTTTTATTATTTTGACAAACGAACTTAAAAAACATTCAAATATAAAAAAATTTTAAGACCTTAAAAACCCAACTTCCTGTTTGAGGTCTATATTCAATAAATCTAGTTCCATGTTTATTACAAACTCTTCTCAATTTTCCATCGTAGTCCATTTTTGCTAATCTAAAATGCATATAATTTAAAAATACATTTTTTTTAATATTACTTTAAGTAATGTTTGAATCTTACTTATCAGGGTCTGTAATAGGTTCTTTCAATGTTTTATCAATTGGCCAAACACAATCTAAAGTAACCTGTGCTGGTCTATTTAAGCCTTCTCCTATAGCAGGTTTGGAATCATCATCGGGATATACTATTATTTCTTTATGCATAATGTGAACTGTAATATATATATATATATATATATATATATATATATATATATATATATATATATGTATATATATATATATATGTATATATATATATGTATATATATATATATATATTTATATATATATATATATATATATATATATATATATATATATATATATATATAGTCATTTCCAGGGAAATGACAAAAGATAACAAATGACTAATAAAAAATATACCTAATTGATCAATATCTAAATTAGAAACATCTATTTCACAATCATAGAAAACATTACCATAGCCTCTTCGGCCAATAGTAAATTGAGGTACAATACATTTTCCATCTGGTTTAATATAAGCTTGAAAAAATATCAAAATATAGTTTAGATTGATACCAATGAAATCAAATTATAATATTACAATACAAACCTATAAGATCGTCCAATGATGGTAATGTATAATACCCAGGACGGGTAAGTTTAATACCAGTAGGATGAGGAGTATGAGCTCTTGCATCATCAGATGAACCAGCGTCATCTTCTATAAATAAGTATATATATATATATTAGTATATATAAATATATATATATATATATATATATATATATATATATATATATAGGAAGGATTTCATTTTATAAAAAAAAAACAATAAAATTGAAATTTACCATTTATAGGATTTGCAATATTTTCTTTGTCTTCCATATCTAGTAATCCAACTGTATTTTCATGAATCTTCGATCTACTTTCACTAAAATCAGATAAATCAGGATACAAAGATTTACGAGTTTCAATAACTTTTTCAGTTGTTGCCGCAGAAGCTTTAGAAGTAAATAATTGCTCAACGGTAGTATTAGGAGATCTTGGTTCTTGTTTATCATTTGGCCAGTTATTAAGAGGTTTAGAAGATAACCTAAAAATAGGAATAAATGTGAAAATAGATTTGAAAACTTGGAACAAAAGATATTATGATCAAAAATTCTTTCTTACCAACTTGCTCTTCTCCCGGAAGAATCTTCGCGATTTGTATTATCTATAAAAAATAATACATCGTTATTTTTATTATAATTGACATGAAAATATTAAATTTGGCTTACCTATACTAGTAACATTGAGTGTATTTTTTAATACGCCACCTCTAGGACTGTCCAAACCAACTCGTTTTTGAATAATACTTGGTGATATTTGTGTATCTCTATCAGCACTAGTATCATGTATAATATCTCTAGGAGGTGTTTGACGAGTTCTACCACTCTCAATTATGGAAATTTCATCAACATTATTGCTATGTTGTTCATTAGATTCTTCAGGAAAAGAAGTATTGGCAGCTAACGAATTGTCATTTGTCGTTTTTGGCCTTAGAACTAATCTTTTCACACTAGGTTTAAGTGTAAATTTCTGAATTGATGGGTCATCTTCTTCCAAGCCATCAAATAACGATTTCTGTAATTTACAAATTTTATTATTTAAAGTAATCAAAGGTAATAAATATAGAATGTAACAAATACCTTTGACATTGCATGAAGTGGTTTTACTTTAAGTTTAGTAACTCCAAGTGTTACTTTATATTTATCACTCTCCAATATTGCTCTTTGGGCAGCAGGATTAGTCGGTTTTAGGGCATCATCACATTTATCTATAAAACTGAATTTTATTAAAATATTCGTTATATTAAAAGCAAACATCGTATATTATACATACCAGCAGTAGGAAATAGATCTTTTAATAATGAAGAATAACCATATGGATAAGCCTGAGTTAGTGTAATTATACGATCATGAACACCAGGTCCAGTATTAGTTCCACCAGTGCTTCTATATACAAAATTGTTAAAATGTTGTAAAAAAAATAAATAATAATAATAATAATTGATACCAACCCAAGTGTTCCTGAATTTGTATTTGAACTTAAAGTATTTCCTCCAAGATTTAGACCTCCACCTAAAGTAGAAGCTCCCCAAGTATTAGTAGTACCAAGACTGCCAGTTCCAAATCCACCTAAACCAGTTCCACTTCCAAATGATGAAGTACCTATGATGAATTAATATCGTTTCAATATAAATTATAAAAAAAATAATTATAAACTAAAAAATCGTCTATTATGCATACCTTGAGAATTAAATCCACCAGTCCCTAGATTGCTACCTATACCTCCACCAAGCTGTAAACTTGTATTATTACCAAATAATCCAGTCTGAGGTTGATTAGTATTTGTTCCAAATATATTGCTTCCAGCAGGCTTATTGAACAATCCTCCGCTCAAATTCAAATTTGTTCCTAATTATATAATAAATAAATAAATAAACATTAAATTCTCTGATAAAATATTTGATGAACAAAAAATTAACCTAAACCAGGATTTGTGTTAGTTGATGAATTAAATGTTCCAAAAGCTCCAGTTCCAGTATCTAAAGGTTTTGCTCCAAATGTTGGAAAAGCACTTCCTGTTACTGTATTAGACGTAGCAGTTCCAAAAGAATTCGTAGAACCAAAGACTTGAAAAATAAAAAATACCAGTTACATAAATAATAATTGAATATAATTTATAATTTTGTATATACGTACTGGGGGCTGCAGATCCAAAACCAGTGGTAGGTTTAGCTCCAAATATTGGATCCGTAGTGGTGCCAAATGAACCAAAAGTTGAAGTTGTAGAAGTTTGAGGCATACCAAAAGTATTATTTTCAGGAGGTTTGTTTCCAAATAAGTTCCCTGGCTGTAAACGTTTTTCAATTAATCGCCCTACCTCTACAAGCGTACGCGATACGCGTGCTGTTGTGTAGCCCTAGCGCGCTAACCTGTATCGCGTACGCGCATATAAAAATAAATGATCTCCTATGCTACGAAACGTATGGGATACGCTCAAACAAAAAAAAAATTGGGGTTCTTTACATCTTTGATCATATTGGTACTTGAGTATTTCTCAGACAGTCTATATGTACGCGTGTATTTACAAAATTTAAATTTCTCATAATATCCAAGTACGCAAGTCAAAAACGTGATGTTATTTTACTCGCTTTGTGAAAAAAAACCTATAGCTAGGGCGGTTAATACATGTTATTAACGATAAATTATTTTTTTTTAAGAAAATACCTGTTGTCCAAAACCAGAAAATGTTGTTGGCTGAGTAGGTCGGAATGTATTTCCTTGAGTTGGAGTACCAAATGTTGGAGTGGCTGTTGAGCCAAAAGGTTTTGGCGCACCAAATAATGAAGTTGATTGATTTGCACCAGATGTTCCAAATGCAAATGTGTTGCCTATAAATCAAATCAAATAACATATTTTAACTTTTTATAAATATTAAATTAAAATAATATAGAAAAGGAAACACTACTTGTAGCAGGTTGAGTTCCAAATCCTGAAGTTTGAGATTTACCAAAAACACTTGACTGACCAAATGCTGAAAAGAATTGGACACAAAATAACAATATATCAACAATAAATGTGGTTAAAAAAGAAGCATGTTTTTTTACTTGAATTTGTTTGACCAAAAAGTGGTTTATCTTGGGCAGGTTGCCCAAATATAGTACCAGAAGTACTTGGTTGACCAAAAGTATTACCAACAGATGGAGTAGTCGAACCAAATAAACTTGAAGTTCCTGGACCCTTTCTATTGAGCAAGTAATCCTCATAACGAAGTTCTTCTAAAGATTTATTTTCATATTCCTAAAAATATATAAGATTCAATAGTATTATTTTTAGACTTTGAAAAATCTAATATAATTTCAATTTTTTTTTACCTTCATACACGTTATACATAGATGATGAGTATCAATATTTTGAGGTTGACCATTTTTTATAAAAACATCTCTTCCACTTACAGGAGCATATTTTATGTACGTGCCAGATTGGGAAGTTGAACCAAAACCTATTTATTTACAAACAGACCCATGTGCGGATTCGCACACAGGTCCACCATGTGCTTTAGATCATTAAAAATACACTACTTTTTATTATATATATTCAGTTTATTAAATTTTAATTAAATGAAACATAATAAAGGTAACAATAATGACCAAAACATAATATATCAACTCATCTAACGACCAAGCTATAAACGTACTTTGTGATATTTTATATTTATTTATAAATATTAGTTAGTTTACATTAAAAGATATCAACAAAGCTTTTTTTAATATTTATATAAGTACTAATTTAATATTTAATATTTTTTTATTAGTACGTAAATAAAGAAAAACAAAAGAATGATAATCGAAATGTGAAATAAATCAAATCAAAATATTTATTATATAATTTAAATTAGTTAAAAAGCAACTTTAATATTTTTAAATATTTTTTATAATTTTTAAGAATTATTAATATTAAATATTAATAATTATAATTAATTCATAGGACGGTTATAGAAAAAATATATTAAATTTAAAAATCACGTGTAAAAAAATATATAAAATTATTGTGACAAAAAGTATCTTTATATAGAATAAAAGAGGTAGGGTCGAAAAGTTTGCGTTAATAGCTGTAAACGCTGAAATATTTTGCACGAAATCTATATTAATAAATTGAACGCGAACGTAGCAAGGATGTGTATTTTAAGTTGTAAAGATCATTTAATAATAATTGAATAACAAATTGTTAAAAGTAATTGTAAGTTGTAAGGTAGTATTGTTAACGTATATATGATATATATTAAAAAAAAAGTGTACAAAAAACCATTTAAACTTACCAGTAGTGTTTCCAAATAAACTAGTATTACCAGTGGTAGATGTAGAAGGTTGTCCAAATAAACCGGTGTTCATCTGCGTATTTGTGCCAAATAAACCGCCTCCCACAGGTTGCGCAGCGGAGGTACCGAACGTTCCAAAACCTATTTATTCAAATTACAAATAGATTGCAACATTATAAATTAAAACCTTAGTGTATTAGATAAATTGGTTACCGGCAGGTTTAGCTCCGAACGTTTGGGTCGACGGAGTCGATTGTCCAAATAATGATGTGCCCCCGACGGTGGAGGTGTTTCCGAATAAACTACCGGATGCATTTTGATTGAAACCTAAAACGTAATAACAATACAGAAAATAAAACGTATTTCACATCCGTTTATAAAATAGTAAAACGATAGGAAATAGATCGCGTTATTTACCGAATCCGGTTTGGGCGGTGGGCTGTCCAAATATTCCGCTGGAGCTCGACGGAGTGGCGCCAAATAAATTCGAACCGCCGCCGGGGCTGCCGAACGTAGAAGTGGAAGCGAAACCTGTCGTAGCGGGTTTTCCGAACGTATTTTGACCGAACGGCGAAGTCGTATTAGAAGAATTGAACCCTATTAAAAAAAAATAGTTAGAATTACATTTGAAAAAAAATATTATTATCGATTACGAAATATAGAACTCTCGTACTGACCAAAAGTGCCGGCGGATTGCCCGAACGTGGGTTTCGGAGTGCTGAACATTTTTAATAGAGAAACCGACGATTCAATAACGTCTTGTCATCTGAAAAAAAAGAGCACAGAGAAATAATAATTTAATTTATTTTATATAGAAAACGTTCTACTTTATTTCACAATAGGAACGTGACTATATAACGCAAGATAAGATAGCGAACGATATAGAAAATCGATTGTAGATTTCCGAACGTCAGTAAACGAAACGCGACGTAAAAATAACGAAATAGCGAAAAAAATCTTCGAAACCGCAAGAGGTCTCCGCGAAAGAATTTTCCCGATTTTACGAGCCGTTAAAATATTGCGAATTCTGCCGAATCGATATCGACGTCGACGTATAGATTGCGCGTTGCGTTTTCGAATGCAACTTTGATGCAATATTTTGGAAATCTCAAAAAGTGCGAGTCTCTCGAATCGCACGAAAACGATAAAAACGCAAACGAACTCGCGAACAAAACGACGGTTTCGAAGTCGCGGCGTAATTTCAAAATTGCGACATGCCGCCGTCAACTGTCACGACATAACCTCGGCGATGAGCGATTCGGCGTCGTCGGCCGAAGGTTTTGGCGCGAAATCGACTTCGACTCGGAAACGAGACGCGCATTTATCGAGAAAAGACGCGAGCCTCTCGCGCGAGAAGACAGAGACGAGCCTCACCTCGAAAACGAACGAACGGAAACGGCGAACGATCGCGTCGTTTAATAATAATGGCGACGTTCTTTCGCGCTAAACTCCTTTTCGCCGCGGCGTCGACTGCAATTATTTTGACTTAACACTTAACCGACGGCTCGAGTAGTATCTATACGCTCGGTCGACTGATGATAATCTACGACCAGGTAAGAACTACCATTTTTTACTTCTAACTTTTAACGACGGTTTTGATAGTATCTACTGACAAAAAATAAACCGTTTTAAGCTTCCATCTACGAATGAACGTTTTTCTACAAAGAAAGAAATATTCCACGACACATCATATGTGAGGGATTTATTGCGCGACGTAACATTTTTCGTGGAAACAAATTCAATGAATTTCGTTCACTAATTTTAAAAAACCGGCTTTTTTCCTTTTTTTTTTGTTTAAATTGATTATAAACTTTATATTTAATTTATTTGAAAGTATTTTTTAAACTAGAGATAAAATAATTTTTAAATATTTTTTAAATAGAATATAACAATTTTATTGTAATAATATTTTTTTGCGACCAATAGATTGAAAACCTTCGATTAGATAATTTTAACATACGTACATATACAATTCGAAACATTTGTTTAATTTTCGTTTAATTCGAGAGTTTTTTATTTTAACATTTCCGTATTAATTATTTATCGCTTTCGTCGAACGTTCAATTTTCAAAGTTTCATATTTTAAGGTCGGCAAACGTTCACAAAGATTAAACTATTGTAAACATTTTTATAAAAATATATAAACGTTTCGTTTTTAAGCGATTTACGTTTTAATTCTATTAACGAACGGTTGGCAGCAGTGGCGCCGTCGGAGCGGAGGTCGAGCGGGCGAGTCGCGTCGTCCGTCCGCTATGAACCTGAACCCGGCATACGACTCGATCGCGAAGGGCTTCGTCCAGCAGTACTACGCGCTGTTCGACGACCCCCTTCAGAGGGCCTCGCTCGTCAACATGTACAACGTCAGTAACGTTTGCGCTTTTTTTTTCCATCGTTCGCGTTTACGCCGCGTTCGCGACGTTCGAAGAGTCGTCGCTCGCGCGCGAAACGACGAAACGTTCGCCGGATCGTCGAAACCGTTTCCGATCCGTCATTCGTCGCGGCGTTTCCTCTTTTCGCAGATCCTAACCTATAAACGGGTCGCGCGTTTCGCTTTCGCGCTCTCGTTTCCCGCGATATTTCTCGCCCGATAAAAGTTGATCGCTTTCGCCCCTATTAAAATTCTAACGGATATCGAAAATATTCCTTCTCTATGTCGATTTAAAATAAACGAGATACGACCGATGCGATAGCTAAGCTCGCAGGTTACTCAAAGTGCACAAGTAAGAGAATATTTTTTTCTAATAAAAATTTTATTTTTTTGCGTATTTCGCCATTAAAAAATTAAAGATAACGTCGCTTTTCAAATAAAACGACCCGAAGTATTAATCATTATTTATATCATCGTATTTGTAATTGTGAACGTTTTTTGGAACTTGTCGTTTTGCGTGCCGTGAATTTTTTTAAAATCGATATTTAGAAGATATCGACGATCGAAAAGTTTTTCGTATTGACTTTTTTACGTTATATTTTTTATTTATTTATTATTTATGATATTGTCGCCGGTATTGTAATAAATTTTATCTGTGTCAATATTAGTTTAACGCGAAGATCTCTTGAAATTTTTGTAAGAAGAGGCTTTCGTACTAAATGAGAGGTTGGAAAATGAATAAATAAATCGTTGAAATATATATACGTATTTCAAATTAATGTAATTTTTGGTTTTGTTTCAGGTAGAAACGTCTTTTATGTCTTTCGAAGGACAATGTATTATGGGTTCTATAAAGATTATGGAAAAGTTAAATGTGAGTTTGCCGGTTACGTTTTTATTCTTTTTTTTTATCTAAATTATTTTTTATAACACTCTTTTTCTTTTTCGAACGATTAGGGTTTAACGTTTCAAAAAATTAATAGGATAATATCGTCAATAGATTCACAACCTATGTTCGACGGCGGAGTATTAATCAATGTTCTAGGAAGACTGCAGGTAATAAAATAATTGTTATTTAATAATATTTCGTAAAAATATATTTCTCTATTTAAAATAATTAAATGCATTATATTTGCAATTCTCAAATTTATCTTTACTAGACTGATGAAGATCAACCTCACGGGTACGTTCAAACTTTTGTTTTGAAGCCGTTGGGAAATTCCTTTTATTGTCAACACGATATATTCAGATTAGCTCTTCACGATACGGCTTAGTTGACGGTGACCATCTATTTTTCTTCAAATTGGTAAGATTACTTGTTTAAAGATCGGTTTTGAGATTCGTTCGTTTTTATCATTATGGAATGTACGATTTTCATAACATATGGCACGTCCCGAATGAAATATATCAATATGAACGAATTCAAAATATGATATATTTATAAAATTATTTACGTATGTATATATTTATCAAATTTTCATATTTTTTTTATAGATTTCCTTACACCAATAATTGAACGTTTGTAAAGAAAAAGTATGCATTTTTTCCTTCCAAATAACGAGAAAGTAATATTAATCGTAATGCAGCTTTAATCGACCATCAATATGCTTAATTTAATTTTCCCAGCATTTATTTTAAATAATCAATATTAATATTATGAAAGAAACAAAGTGCTTTAATATATATTAAGCATATAAAATGTACTATATGTATACAAATATAAGTTTAAGCATATCATTATTAAAAAAAAAACAAATGGTCATGAGCAAAATAAAGAAGAGTTTTATTGGGCAATTCTAAAAAAAAAAATTTTTTTGTTACAATTAATTATTTGCTCCCTTAACGTTTGTTATGTTGTATTCGTTGAGTAAATCGTTTTTTATAAATTTTCATGTAATAAAATATTTGATGTTAAAAAATTAATATCTTTTCAAAATTTGTTTATATTATATGTCAACACTCATCTCATTAAAATATTTTTAAAATATGTTGATTTTTTATTTTTTCCAATAAGAATTATCGACGAGCATTTTTTAAAACAAATTAACATTATTATTACATTTGAAAACTTGAGACTCCAGATTTGTAACGTCCAGTACAGGTTTTTTTTATTTGATTATTTATAAAACTCCAGTGTTTATAATAGATGTATGTTAATTACGTAGTGTAGAATTAAAACAAGGGAAAGTTTCAAAAGAAAATACGCATGTGCAACATTCTGTTTTTAATAAATATGTCAAAATAAAGACAAAAGACAAAAATAGCAAAATAACAGGTACATTATTCAACCGTTGCGATTTTTCACTAAACAATATATTCACATGTTCTCTACGCTTCGCTACGAATTAATTTTAATTTTTCTCCTGTTCACTTCTTTTTTTAAGTAATACGACAAAAATTACACTAACATTTAATAACAAAGTTACAAAGTTTTCTTCAAAGTGTATTTTCCATATAATTTTAAAAGCGCATAAAGCTTAAAATTTAATAATGCTATGTATGTTATTTTCATTGATGTATATTTAATTCATTTATAATATTTTCTTTTCCCAGTGTTGCATTGTCAAAACATCTCATGATCCAATTTAATAATCTTAATTAAGAAACATGATAATTAATTGAGTATTTTTATCTTTTTTTTTTTGTACTACATATAGTAATGTACATATTGCTCCTTACACATAATAAATATACTTATTTTGTGATTGAACACAATATAGAAAACAATTATTGTGACTTTTATTATTTAATAACGAATTGGCATATTTGACTAGAATTAATAAATTTTCTATCTCTCGTCATCAAACACAAATAAGAAAAATTTAATAGAATATCCACAAATAGAAAATAAATACAAATATAGGAATAAATTTTCAAAATTGGTGGATATTGCATACATACATTATATATGTATATATATATATATATATATATATATATATATATATATATATATATATATATATATATATATATATATATATATAATGTATGTATATACACATAGTTTACAGATATGTGAACACAAAGGGTTATTTATATAAAGGCTTTGAGACTATTAAACACAACATATAGAATTTATGGACGCAAAAAACAATACTGAAAAATTGTCAAAACTAATAAAATGGATGAATGAGCCAATGTTAGCAAATGTTATTATATACAATGAAAATAATGATATATAAAGCAATTTACCAGAGATCACAATCGTATTACTATTTAATATGACTAATTATTTATGCATAAATAATACAGAAACATTTAAAATTGACACATGTTAACATCAATTTAGTAATTTAAAATTTGATTCCTTATATTGCTAACATTAACCAAGATAACTCAAATTATTGTCATAAATTAAACGTTTGGGAAAATCAAAAATTTGCATTCCTAATCGAAGAAATCTTTATTATTAAATTAGTAAACTATTAATGATTTATATATTGTAAGTGTATTCTTATATTAATGAATTTTAACATTAGATATAAATAAAATCAATATATACACTTAGTTAATGGATTTTTAAAAATAATTCAGAATATTTGCTAATAGCAAAAGTACTAATAAAAAAAATGTTGAAACATCAAAAACTTAACAAAATATTTCTCATTAACTTTAATACAATCATATTTGTAGAAAAACTTATTAGAGGAGGTACAAGTGTTTAAAATATGTAAATTTGATATTAAAACGTTTTTTTTTGACATATTATTATTTGTAAAAATAATGTATTTTAAATTAGCAAAGAAAAATATTAAATTTTCGAACAGATTTCATTCTTAAGAATATTTTAAATTTTAAACATTGAGATCATTTAGGAATGCAATTTAGTACTTTTTAAATTATTAAACTTTTCCCATTTATAGTATTGTAAAATCATTAACAACTGTTATTAAAAATAATAATAATAAATATAAAATTTTAGCAAAAAAGAAAACAACCTTTTGCCGTGAGCAGAAAATAATTTAAAGAAAAACCGCAGTCAGAGGATATAGTAAAATATTGATTAAATAAAAATGTTGAACAACAAAATCAAAGAAAAAGTTACAATTTGCAGTGGAATGTTTCCAAATCACAACTCAATTTTAAAATAATATAAAATAAAAGTGTTGTGAAAAGCGCTGATAACTTTAACTTATGAAATATTTAAATCATATAAATAATCGAGCCTCAGATATCAGCATAAGTACACTTACCATTCTTGTAACCCTCTGACATCGTTTTTTTTAAACACAAATAGTTTCATACACATTAAATTATCAGAGGAAAAAATATACATTATATATATATATATATATATATATATATATATATATATATATATATATATATATATATATATATGTAATAGGAAAATGTGTGCATAGTTCTATTTGAGCTTTTCATTATATAGAAATATTAAACATAATATAGAAAAGGACATGTTCGACACGTCAATAAAGAGTGGGACGGATGTGATGACAATTCAACACTGAATGTAAACATAAATCAAGAGAGAAAAAAGTAGAAAAATAAAAGAGAGAAGTTGATTAATCTAACACGCATCAGTCATATAATGTATTAGAAACAAGTAGCAAAGAAGTGCGCTCATTTTTTTTCTTAATCCAATATATTCGAAAACATTTATGGTCCCCCTTTTTTCGAGCGAAGTGCCCGCGATGGAGGAATGGTCATACTGCGCAAGGATCTCATTGCCATCGCTCGGTTAAAATGGCGTTGCATCTTGTGCTCTTCGGCTTCACCGCCGGATTCTACCGACGATAATATCACCAGAAGTACACCCATAACCTGAATACGTACGAAAATATAAAACGTTAGCGCGGAATATAAATAGAAGTAAATTATAAAACGGAAAAGCGTTCGAAGAAATTAGAAGAAAAAAATTTTTAATAGTAATTTATAAACGGCAAAATGAAACAATTAATTACCAAGCATATAATTATGATTAATGTGTAGACATGTATTGTAGCTTCCGGTATACTGTCTATTTCTTTCAGAGCGGCCAGTGCCGGTTCAAAATCTGGTCTGAGCTCCAAAGCGTGACGTAAATGAAGCGAGGCCTCTTGATAATGGCCGTACGCTTTAAATATTTCACCGAGAGTAAAGTACTGCTGCCATGCGCTGCGGTCCGGCGGTTGCACTTCTAGCGATCGGCGAGTTAAATATATGGCGTCGTCCAAGTATTGTAACGTAAACAATACTCTTCCCAGGTTGAGAAGAACCTGAAATTTTGATAGCGTAAATTGCGACCGCGTTCTCGTTTTAAATATATATTCGTCGCTCGTTATTACGGAACTCCATAAAAGTACGGATTTTAAAGTTTACCTCGGCATTATGAGGAGATACCGCCAACGCTCTGCGGAAACATTCGATGGATTGCCGCGTGTCGCCTTTTATTCGCCAAAAATTACCGATCTGATTGTACAATTGGACCGATTTGGGTTTTTCTCTTTTGGCTTTTTTGAGCCGTCTTTCCAGAGCGTTCACGTCCAAATCGGAAAACGTTCCTCCGTTTTTGTAATTTTTCTTTTTTGAAAATATGAGAGCGACCTAGTAACAGAACCGACATTTAAAATATAAAGATATCGTTGACTCGTTTCAACCGCAATATAAAATAATCGTACTTGAGGTTCGGGCACGTTAGGATGTCTATGTCTGCGCGCTACGCCGACTAAATTGTCGTAATGCGTAAAGTTTACGGCCTTTCCGCAGTCGAGAAACTCGTCGTCGATACCGTCCGAATGATTATCTTCATTGTTGATGGCGTCGTAATGATCGCTCTGTTCTAACGACGATCTAGAGAAAAGCGAATCGTTAATCGAAATAATAAAAGGAACGCTATTTAGCGAAAACGCAACGTACACGTTTTGAAAGTGCCTCTGCTGTTCCATCACGTGACAGTCAGCGCAGAGCAGATCGAATCCTTGTTTTGTCCACGTCTGTCCGAATAGCACCGTCGAAGTGATTATATTAAAAACGGCGTCGTCTTCGGACAATCTCTGACTTTCGACTCCGTCCATGACCACCTATCATAAATAAACAATAAGTTTCGTTTCGCGTTCGGTTCTGAAGGGCGAAGCCTCGGTTCTGACTCACCTGTCTGAAGGGCGAAGCCTCGACGATCTTGGCCTCGTCGGCGTTCAGCTTCCATAAGGTGGAAGTGCGCGAATTCGTCGTGATGATGTTGAACGACAGAATGTAGACGGCGAGGCACGTGAGATATGGCGCCTCGGCCATTTTCGCCGGTTCGCTTCCTTTCCGATGCCGTCGAAGCTCCGAACGCGGATCGCGCCGTATCGAGAGAGCGAAGATTGCGAGACGACGGCGATCGCGCTGCCGCACCTGACGCGCCGACCGCACCGACGGCGCTGCCAACCTTTTCTAAACGAGAACGCCAATTTTCCGTCCAAACGCGATCGATCACTACCTATAACTCTTCTCTACTTTTTTAACACATTAAATGCGGGCGTTTATAATTAAGTTCTGGTGCCTGACGCGGGCGAAAAAACGACGATTCCGCAAAAAAATAAGGTTTTGCAAAAAAAATCATAACTTTAAAAGTACTGGATGTATTTTGATAATTTTTTCAATATTAGATTCGCCGAATTCAGTAGTAGCATCATAGTCAGCAAACATTTATATAAATTCTTGAAATTTATTTTAAATTACACATAATCTTTAAAAAAACACATATTCTTAAAAAAAACACAAAAAAAATGTTTTGATTTTATTTTAAGTTTCACAAGACACTAATACTTTTTAAGGGTATGATATTTGTGAAAACAATCGACCTTATGAAGAGGTATATTACAAAAACCGCACATAAAACAAGTCAAACTTTTTTTGTTGTTTACTGCACAAACTCGACACTGTCTTTGAGCGTATTTCTTTTTTCCCTTAGATTCGATTTTTATAAGCTTGTGATTCTTCATTTCCAATGATAGACGATTAGGTGGATCATATTTAGGGGTGCGAGCCCTTTGCAACCCTATCAACGACGTCCCCGGTTGATCGTAATCCATGGGTTCGGCAGGTATTTGATCTGTCAGGAAACTTCGAGCTATCTCCAACAAAAACATTTTATATCTTATATTAGTATTATTATGCATATTATAAATCCTATATGCATTAAACAAAGCGCAATTTAGTAAATACATGACAGCTCGCTTTGTCCATTTTTTTGTTTTTCGTAAAATGGAGTAATACGAAAGATATTGATCGGCTCTATCAACACCTTTCATAAATTTGTTATATTCTATTACACACTTTGGCTTCATAATTTTATTTTTTGTGTGCCAATCAATATTTGGACTTTCTAAAATTTCTGCCGAATGGATACTTGAAATCATTCGGACTTCTCTTTTCGATTGCCAAATTTGTAATAAAACATCGCCTTTCCTTCTGTAAATTGATTCCCCGGGTTTCAGTTTTTTGTTTTTCAAAGAATCTGGCAAACCTCTATTTACACGAATTGTGCCGCAACTTCTAGTTTTATGTTTTAAAAGGGTCTCGTTTATATCCACGCTATTATAATAATTATCCATATAAACGTGATAATTTTTTCCCAAATATGGACCGAGAACACATTGTATCGTTTCAGATAGTTTTCGCCGTTTGCCGGAGTATATTTTCATATTGCAAATATATCCACTTTTTGACTCGCACACCATTCTCACCAGTATTCCATATTTTATAATTTTAGAAGCATTGTATACTTTAAATGCTAATCTTCCACGCCACGGGATAATGCTTTCATCTAATGAAATTTCGCTTTGAGGTGTATATACAGTGGCAAACTTTTCCATTAAATGATTTAATACCGGTTGAATTTTGTACAACCGATCATTAGATCCATTCAAATTTTCGTTATTACAAAAATGCCACGATTGCCAGATTTGTCTGAATCTATCGCGGCTCATTGTTTTGGGAAAAATCGGAGTTTCTAATAAAGGGTCTGTTGACCAGTACTCATCCATTGAACTTTTAGGATATTGACCCATTAGAACGAGCAATCCAAAAAATTTTTTGAATTCATGGATGGTTACGTTTATCCATTTTTTAGATTTTCTTGAATCTCTGAATTTTTCCTTATTTTGTTGACGGTAACGATTTGTTTCTTCTACCATCATTTCATATAGATTGTCCCCAATAAACAAGCTAAGAGATTCACTCACACTATTGTCGTTTGGTAAAACATTTAAACCAGATCGGTCCAAAAATGATTCTATCGTGGGTGGATGGTCGGTTTCAGTCCATTGTTCAACAATTTCTTCGTTGTCACTTTCTTCATCACTGAGCTGCATTGGAAAAATTCTGGTTCTTCGCTTTAATGCAACATCAGAACTATCACTTGAATCGTCACTTATACTGTTGTCTAAAGCCTCCATATCACAAGAAATGTCCGATAAGCTATCCGCAAATATTTCGTCATTTTCCATATTGAACGGTTTTAAAAAATAGTCTATATAAATTTAAAAAAAATCAACAACAAGGGCTAATCGCGACCGGCCAGTTTCGTCGTAGAAAATCAACTAAATCATAAAGTTTGTTCAGTAAGAAAAAAAAAATCATTTACTATTTCGAAGAAAGAAACGACATTTAAACACATCTGGAAAGTGGGATTTGTATACGTCTAAAGATGAACATAAAAGGGAGTGACGTTTTTACGAGCGAACTACAAAAAAAATCGGAACCATCAAATACGTAACAAAATTAACATTCTTATGACCACATGTGACGATGTGTTGACGCGTTCTTATGACCACATGTAAAAAATTTTTTTTTGCCATGAAACAATTTTTTCCTTATAGTACAAATCTTCATTCATAGATGGAATCACAAAACAATTTATTTTTACCGCTAGAGACTACGATATCCGACGTTAAACGTCACAAGTCGAAAAAGGTAAAAATACCCTTCCCGCATGTAACTATCAGTCGGCGTTAAAGGTATTAATACCCTTCCCGCATTTAATGTGTTAAGATCGAGCTCGATCCGAACTAAGTTTCGAATTTTTCTACGCCAAAGCGAAAGGAACGCCAAAAATCGGGAAACAAATAAAAACAACGTTGAATAGTATAAAAATATTTTATTTATATTAGAACGAAATATACAAACAAGTTATACACAAAATGACATCACTCGAACGACAGACCGCCGCACGCGTTTCTATCGGTTCGCGATCGATTCGTAAAAGTGACGTTCGTAATTGTTAATATTCTCTTGTAACGGTACGTTTCGAGATAACATACGACGACGATTCCCGTCGATCACATTTAATTGTATGCGCATCAAGAAACCGCGATGTAAAAATCCTAATATTAAGTAAGATATACGTTTAAACTTTATTATAGTAAAACAAACCGGTATATTTAAATATAACAAAGAAAGCCGGAAAGTGTATATTGTGCAAATTTCACCCGCTTAAGTATTCTCACGTTGTAAGTCTGGGGGTTAAACAGCTATATATTATTGTGACGAATATAACGATCTCTCGATATAATAAAATATTCGTAAATAAATACGGTTATTACTTTATGTATTGATATTCGACACGTTTAATAGTTATCAAAGTTGTATATTTATAAATCTAGTTTGTTAAAATAAAAATCGTAGCCGAAATGTGACGATTGAGAAAATAAAAACAAACCGAGCTTCGTATATAAAAATATAATTAAGAATTATCCTATTTTTGGATAAAAATCAATATTTACCAGGGCAAATCGCGTTAACTATAAATTCAAAAAATATGTAAACGTTTATATGAAGTTTGCACCTGATAAGGTTCGATTTAATCCAAATTTGATACGTATTCGCGTTTGTGCCGACTATTAAAGCTCAAAACAATTTTGGACCGGTACATATTTTAATATCGTTGTTGCAAAAATAAAATATTTCAGAATTTAAAACTAAAAAAAACGCGATCTATAAATTGTTATATTGTTAATTTAGATGTCAGTTCTTTAAGAATTACAAAACTCTTATATTCAGAACGAAAGCCTAGTCAAAAAAAAAATTAACGTCATGTAAAATTATTCAATATAGGTACATTATATTTCCAATATATTGTTATCGTGTGTTATGTGCGCGCATATAGGAATATAATCGATATATCACATAAGTATGTAAAAGTTATTTTGGATATAATTTAAATAATCCAAGAGTACAATGTAATTAGATACTTTAGTTACGATATAACTTAAAAAATAATTTACACAGAAATGGCATACAACATAATAAGATTAACCAAATGCAAAACATCAAACAATACTAAGCATACATTTATCAATAACATAATTTTGTAACACCTAGTTTACTGTAATCTTTCAAAACTTGCTAATTTACGTTTTTCGCTTCGATTCGTTTGTAAAAAAAAAAAAAAATAAACGTAATAACTAAAACAACCTTCCATAAAATTCTCACAATATAAAAATGTGACTAGTATGCATTTGATATAATTATTTTAACAGAAAAATCTCAGACTCCTCCGTCGATATAAAAAGTCTATTTTTGGACTTTTACACACTGAATTTAATATCAAACAATGGGGAGTTTATAAACATATCGAGATAAGTATATTAAAACTATAAATTATTATACGTGTAGTCAAGGAAAGTTAGTCGTTTCCTTATCTGATAAAGTATATTGACTATTTCTAATAAGAAAAATACAAATTTTCAAAAATTAGTCAAATAAAATTGTTTATTTGATGTACTTATCGGAAAGCCTTAATTTTCCTTAACGATAAAAAAAGGTACATGCGCGCACATAAACACGCACAATTTAAATACAAATTGTTTTTATGTAGACTAAAAATTTATTACTTGGAATGTATAAAATTTAACCAAAGTAATAAATGGTAAGTCAAATACTTAAAAGTAATGTATAGGCACCTTTATATGTATAATTATACGTATTTATATTGTAAATATCAGCCACATGAATGTGCGTGTGTATGCACGTAAGCATGCAATTACAATACATAAAATAATATTTCAAAAAAATTGGATCTATGATTATTTATTACAAAACCAAATTTATGGAAAACAATTCAATGGTTATTTAAATAGTTTAGTTACTTTAGAGAAATTTCAAAAGAAAAACATTCTTAACAATATATTTTAAGCTTTTTTTTAAATATTTGTAGTTTTTATTATTTTTTTTTTATTTATACCACATAATCAATCTAAAAGGCATTGCTATCAATAAGGCTATAACACTGGGAACCAAATTATTTATGATCAATACTAATAACCCAATGTTATAACAAATTTATAGAATAATTAAACTTACAAATTTGTATACGACAAGATCAAAATTTTTATGAAAGTACTTTAAAATAACGCGACAAATGGTTTAGTATACTCTCAGTGTTTTTTAAATATTTTTGAATAAATACATACATTATATATATATATATTAATGATTTTTTTTTATAACCAAAAGTATACATACCAATTTCAACAAGCTCTAAAATTCAATGCTTCATCTTGCTTGCTTTGGCAAACAAGACATATGTTCAAACGAATAAATATGAGCAATAACATCAGGTCGCTTCTTAAGATTCCAACCGCAATAACCACAATAGTATGTTCCAGAATCTGCAGAATATACAACACCATTTTTATCTAGTAGCTTCTCATCATCCATATGCATCATATCAGCTTTTTCCTTGCGTTGTGCTTCCCCAGCTTTTTGTTTTTCTAGTTGTTTTTGTTTTCGTTCTTCTATCATATTCATACGGCCTTCCTGTTTCGCTAATGCTTCTAATTTGGAATTTTCTCTATGTTTAGCGGCAATAAGATGTTGACAGGCATTTTTTTCCCCATTAATAGTAGTTTTGCAAGTTGCACAATCAAATATGGTACCTGACAAAAAGGAAACACCATCCACATACATGTAATGATTATCAGTTTTCACATGAGCAAAAGCTGTAGAAGCATCAATTAAAGGAAGTCTACAAGAGGTACACCAATAATTAACACCATTTTTATGTATAACAACTCGACCAAATTTTTGCTCATTGTTATACTGTTGTTGCCTACTATTAGGTTGCCTCTTCCAATTCTCAAAATTTTGAGGATTTCCAGAAGCAGTTTTATGTTTATTAATATGTCTAAACGCATATCTACTATTTGGAATCTCCAAATTGGGGCAATAAATACATTTAAACTTCCCTCCAGATTGACGCTGTAATCCATTATCATTCAAATATTTCTTCAATTCGGGTTGCTCATAATATTCAAGATTATGAATAGGTACATTATTGCTATCGTATAGTTCTGGTATTGATCTAATAGGTTTATCAGGTAAAACTTTGCGAAAATTTTGAATATCAGTTGGATCCAAAAACACTGTACTATCTTGTTTTTGTGCGTTATTAAATTGCATCTCACGTTTTGATTTTATTTCTCTTACAACAGGTTCTGCAGTTTCCGATTTCGTTTTGATGGCAGATAATATACATTCATCAATTCCTAAAGCAATAAATTCAGAAAATGAATTTTCCACAGCTTCTATCAATAATTTGTCATGTTTTAAAGAAGATATATGTTCATCGATATTACTTTGTGAAAATGGTAGTTGCCTACAGCACAATCCACAATATGCCTGTTTGATACTAGGATCAACAAATATTTTATTAAGATTAATATGAATAGAATTAAGTTGAAATTGTCCACCTTCTCCAAAAATATCAGAATTTTTTTCAATAATACTTTTTTGACTTTCCATATTATACGTATTGAGTTTTTCTTTATGAGCAGTCTCTGACATATGCTTAAAAATTTCTTGACTGTATGACGGAAAATTGACATCGCAAACTTCACAATGCATACAATCATCAATTAGAGATGATACAATTCTATTTAATTTGACTATTGGACTTTTTTTTAAATGTTCTAGGGATCGATCAACATTTTCCGAAGCATTTTGGGCAGCTAATACAGCGCTTTTTCTTGGCGGCGGAGGTTCCGGTTTTGAAGCTTTATGTATTTCTGTTTGACTATGAATCAACATAGCATTTTCGAGATCTTGACCTTCCTCAATTACAATTTCAATATTACAATCGGAACACATATTTAAAGAAATCACAGCATCAGTACTACTTGTTTTTTCAACTGCTTTTTTATCACCTAAGAATACATACTCTGTTAATTCATCATCATTATTTTTTGTTTTATTAATATCATCTTTAATAGCAATATCTCCACTCAGACTTTGAGATATGAAGTCATCTATATTTTGCTTTATATTGATTAATTTCGATTTTAAAATATCTCGTTGTTCGACAACCATATCACGATTTGTTCTCGATTCTGTTAATTTTATATCTTCACCGATCCTTTTTAAAATTATATTAAAATAATCCATTTCTCTAACTAATTTACCAACAGATAATTTATATGATATAAATTTACGCTTCGATTCTTGTTTTTCATAATCCTTATTTAAATTCTGAGATATGAAAACAGTTTTTGCAACATTTTCTTCAGCATTCTTCATCTCCATTCCTTCTCTCCACGCTTTAGGCGGTTCATCTAACTTCGAGTCGGTTTCAATTTCAATATCAGGATATTCACTATAACAATCTAAATTGTATTGATGGTCAATATGATCATATTGATTTATTGTACTAGAGGGATTTCCCGGAGAATAATTCATAGAAACACCGTCGGCACCGATACTGACTTCTGCGAGCACTTCCATTATAGAATCTACCGTTTTAACATTTGAAGTAATATTCGATTTATCCATTTTTGTAGTTATAATTATAAACAAGATTAATAATAAAGCTTCGAATTTTGACGTCGACTAAAAAACGAGTTATCAAAATTGCGATTTCGCTCCAACGAAAACAGCAATTTAACTGAAAAAAAAAATATACGTGTTAATAGAAATTATTGTTGTAATTTTAAAGTCGTAAAACAAAATATTGTAAGTAATTAAAAACAATAATAAGTAATCATCAAAGAACTGTACGTAAACAGCTTCGGAAGTTTGTTGATTATATATTTTAATAACAACATACGTCATCAAAAAATTACGAATTAGAATAAAATATGACAAATTGATATCAGTGGGTAGTTTTTTTAAATCGGTTTTATCATTGTATTTACGCATATCTTAATTATACAATGACCTGTCTTCAAAAACATAAATAATTTTAAAACTAATAAATTTATTAATACTGAATATATATATATATATATATATATATATATATATATATATATATATATATATATATATATATATATATATATATATATATATATATATCGCCTTTAGTAAAATAATAGTCACTATTATGATGTTGAATATAGAAAAAATGAAACGAATATAATATAATTTTCTAACAACCTTCAATAAAATGGAAATTGAATGAAATCGTAAAATATGGAGTTAAAAAAATACATTTTAGTATATGTTTTTTGACAGAACATAAAGAACAAGGAAACACGGTAAACGAACATATAAAAACGCGCTATCGTTTTGTACAATCTATATAATTTGTATCGACGAACGTTCATATCCAAATTTTGAAAAATTATCACTAAATTACGATACGCGCGACACTTTTCAAATTTGGAGCTTATCCAACGAGTCAGATAAAGAGTATATACAGATAAAATGGGAGCGAATCTAGGTTAACCGTTTTGGTTTAAAAATAGTATAAAATCGTATTCGACGAACGCTCGCGAGGGTGGTTTCGAATATTTTTCGTCTAACGCAATCGAAGCGATTCGGCTTCTTCGACGCTAAAACGATTCTTCGGGACGTTCGTTTCCAATTTTTAATATTCGCGTCGTCGACGATTAAAAAAAAATTGTCAAACGCGAGACACAAAGGAATATTTAATAAAGAACGCGGGATAAAGAATAAAATAAAATAAAAAGTATTACCGCATTCGTTCGACCGCGTGCGCGAACAAAGAGCGCGCAGAGGATGACGGGGCACAACGTTTCGAGGTTATGGCGATGGGCGCGAGGTGCATGCCCGGAAATCGCGCTCGATTACGACCGCACGCGACGAAACTTCCAGAATCGCGAAAACGTGATAGACAACGACGACGCGACGTCACGAGATACAATTTGAAGACGAAATAGCGAACGGCGAACGAGAGCGAAACAATTATAAAAAGGGAAATAAACGACGAACGAACGGGCGTCGTTCGGAAGGCGAAGCGTCTCACCTGAATCGGGGAAAAATTGAACGACGACTCGGGTCAGGGGATGGGTGTGAGATGTGCGGGGCGTGTCGGCGTGAGCGCGGTCCGGCGCGAAGCCATCTTTGCCGGCTCCCGGTTCCTCCGTGTCGGACACGTTTACCAATCGCTCCCCGATACTCTTACATTACCCCGATAATTCGAACATATTTTATTTAACGCTTTCAGTGCGGTATTGTTTTGAAAATTATTTATCCCGGTGCTCCAATTTTTTTTTTTTTGATAAATATAACGTAAAATAAGGAGAACCGAATGTGCAAGGTTTTTTTTTATAGATCTAAGACGACACTACACATATAATGATAATAAATTTATTTATTTATTATTAAATTTACAAAATATATTTTATTTATTTATTGGTGGATTAGTCACGCGGACATTATGAGTTTAGTTCATCAAATATGGCACAATAATATAGTGTATGTACAAAAAAAATAAATAAATATTAACAATTCAGGTAGGCAGATATGAAATAAGTAATACAAACTAATGACAAAAATTATATCGTTTGTGAAATATTCTAAAATACAGCTTCGAAAAAAGTCCGGAGAAATCCTCATAATTTCTACACCAAAATATGGATAAGAGAAAATCTGCGAAGTAGAGACGATACATTTATTTTAATCTTTATTACTGTACATAATTACTTATCATTTGTCGCACTGTCTATTATTTTTACATATATCCACTAACATCGATTTGATATTTAAAACTATTGGAATGTGAAAATAATGATAAAACTGTGGTATAGTCCTATCGTGACACCGTAATTTTAGTTTACGAAATTCCGATACCAAACGAATCACGATCGCGTTTATTTTAATTATTTTTGCTTGTTCTAAAACGACATCTTTGGATATGAGATTTTAACTTTTTAAAATCAAAATTTTGGAAATTCTCGGTTGAATTTATTTTATTTAACACATCCGTTCGTTGCGGAAATACCTCTAGAGCAGGGCTTATTAAACTATGGGTCGCGACTCCAAATGGGTCGCGTAGTAAAATTCTGGGGTCGCGAGAGATTTTAATGTCAAATATTTATATATAACATCACTAGAGTTGACGGAATACAGTGGACTTGAAATGTTAATTTTATAATTAACGAATTCTAAAGCTAAATATTTTCATATGTATATTGTTACCTAATAAATAAATCATCAAAAAATATTAATTTATTTTTCTTTTATATTTATATGGGGTCGTCAAGAAACTCGCAATCATAAATGGGGTCGTGAATGACAAAAGTTTAAGAAGCCCTGCTCTAGAGTAATCTTTATTAAATTCAACCCCGTAAAAGACGTTTTAAGAGAAAGAAAAAAAATGAAATTGTGAAAAGTTAAAAAAATTACATATCAAAACCTTGTACACTCTTTATAGCTTTTATGACCGAGAGTAAGATCAACTCAACGTTAATTATGCATGATTTTTATTTTTTTATTAAAATTTTAAAAACGATAACTTAAAACATTTTGTTAATTTAAATTAATATATCTAATTTATATATATATAAATATATATTCGTTTAGTATTTTTGTTTTTATTTTATTATTTTTAGCGACATCTATTATTGTCTTATATATTATTATTATTACAATCTTTAATTTAACTTGCACTGTTTATTGCTTTTTTTTAATTTTATCAATTAACAGATATTATGTATCAACCAATTGAATGATAAGTGGCAATTAAATTAAAAATTTTCAACGACAGCTATGTATTAAAAAATATTATTTTATATTTTTTTTAATTCATATCGCACTTATACATGTATGTGTGCATATACCTGTAAAAATGTGTAATAATAAAGTTGTATTTAAGATAAGGCAGTAAAATTTTACAAATTTAAATTATTATGAAATATTGATTGAGCTTGAATTTAATTATTGGAAGAAAATGTCAAAACTAACGGTGGTTATGTGGGGTTTTCGTTCAAATTTGACTTCAAAACATGCGTTCCTGATAGCGTATAATAATATTGGAATAAGAGGATTATTTCTATTTTATCTCGTTCTAATAGCGATTTTATATGATTAAATTGTTCTTCGATACAAAATTTAGTGGTATTATATGAATGAGTTTTCAAAATATTCATTTATATTTTGGTCATACTTAATCGAGAACTATCTAAATAAAAATTATAAAACGGTTTTCTGGGTGTTTATCAATATTTACGATAGTGTAAAATGGCGTGGGAAAAAATTGTTGCGATCATATATTTTATATGCGGGGCACGTGGACCACTGGCCACGTGACCGCGTGGACCATTTGGCCACGTGACCACGTGGACCACCTGGCTACATGACCACATGTGGCGGGCTCGAAATTTCGGCGAGCTCCGCCAACTTTCATGCCCCTCGCGCGTTCTAGCGCTACGATCACCACAGATTTCGGTTTCGGACGCTGTTCGCTGTTTGTTCATCGTTCACAAATCTGCTCTCCAATCGCTATGGATTTCTCGGCGCTTAGGAATCTTTATTACAAACTTATAACTCCCGACGATATCGACGATTACATCGACGACGAGCAATTGTTATTCGAAATTGAAGATTCCATCGAAGGCCTGACGAAACTCTTCATCAGAAGAGACGTGCCTCTTTGTGACGAATGTAAAGTGTGGATCTGCGATCACGTCCTTGTCGCCGAAAACGAATGGGCGATGACTATATGTCGAGTTCTAGGCCAAGAAACTCCCGAAAACTGTAAGTTCATTTATTCATTAGCATTTTATCTCATCATATATTATTATTACTTACTTATGTATGAATTATTAACGATTTATATTTTCTTCTCCACAGATGTGCACGGCGGTGTCACGTTGAATTTAAACGAAAAAAGCCTCGTCCTGACGCTGAGGACGATGATCGACGCCTATGCGGCCAAATTGACGAGATCTCATCACATTCCCGACAGTACGTCCGAAGATCGTAAGTGTGATATTTCTTCTCGTTTAAATTTGCATTTGTCATATTTTTTGTTCGCAAAATTTTAATTTTTTCTTTGCGTTTTGCACATGTTGCACTTTACAGTGGAACAAATTTCGGAGTCCGTTTGGAAGGCGATCATGCAAACCAGGATGCAACTCCTCGATCAGCAGACTGTCGGTGAAGAAGATTACGAAAGCGAATACAGCGAAGAAGACGACTTTGACTTGATGGATATAATCGACGACGACCAAGAGGATACAAGCTTATTCGGTCGATTAAAAGGTTTAATAAATTGTGTTAAATTTATTATGTGACGCTTTCTACATCCTTATTTTTTATTGTAAATATTGTATTTGATGGTGTATTTTAATGTATTATATAGCAACTAATAATGTAAATAATATATTTTATTCTATGTATAATCTGTCATTTTATACTTGTATTATTTTATTCAATAAATAAAACATTGTTCGGCATAATTCGATCGTTTTTAATCAACATTTTAATCCCAAGTCGATCCCTCAATTGCTTACATTTTCTTTCGCGTATACATTTTCCAATTTACATTTATATTTCAAACCTTTACAAATTTTACATTTTTTTATTATTTTATTAACGTCAAAAATATAAATAGATATTTTAAAGTTCATAAGCTGATAATTAACATAAATCGACTTTTCGCACAATTAATATTTGTTTCCAAAGTCAATGAAATATAATGATTAAATTCTTATGAATGATTGCTTATAATTGGTAAATTTGTTTATAAAATTTAAATTCTTCCAAATCAATTTCACCAACTTCAAAGTAGTTCCCATCCGATAAAACGCACTTTTGCCAACGCTTTTTCCAATCTTCGAAACAGTCGGAAGTTTTTTCCGGTATAGCCTTCAAGACCAACTCCGATTCAAAACTCAAAATTTATTCAATAACTTTCTCTTTGTATTTAAAATAGTAAATTATTACTCAAATTTCAAATATTTCCTTTGTTAATAACCAATGGTGAAAAATTCTAATTAAATAAATATTTACATAATTTACAACTATTCATTTTATATTAACTGTTGAATATTTATATCCACCAAATTTAATATATAATAATTATGTTGTCAATTAAGAAGTTTATCTTTATAACGGTAAATTGATATTAGCTTAAATACTGTTAGTCATGCCGATGGCGTTTAAGATAAAGATAATTTTAATTTTTGTTTATTGAATTCTATTACAATCTAATCGTGATTTAACAAGTATGGTTATTTTTTTAATAATAAAGGATGAATAAATAGAATAAACAGGAATATACAAATAAATTAAATATATATATATATATATATATATATATATATATATATATATATATATATATATATATATGTCTTCTTAATTTTGGACGATTAAATAATTTTTTGTGATTGTGTTTAGAAATTTTACAATTCTAAAATCTTATTTTTAATGTTTTGAAAGCATTTACGAATACGATTAGAAAGATTAAAATTTAATAACAGAGAAGGAAAAGTTTTAACACTGCATTTTTTTTTTGATTACCGAAATATAAATATATATATAATTCATTATGGGCAGTATATATTAAATTTTAAAATAAAAACCAATAAAATTATTTTATATATAGTTATCAATCACATAAAAAAATAATATATAATTCATTTTACATATTTGAATTTTGTGGAATAATTTGTTGTTGATTTTTCAAAATTTGCATATTTTTTCTTTCAAGGACAAGATAATATTAACAAACGAAAGTGGTATTACGAGAATTGAGCCAATTGCGATTATTATTACTGTATTTGTTTGGTATTTTTAACTATTATCTTAAGAATTAATATTATCACGAACGAAACAGAACATTTAAATTAATTTCAAAGTGATCGTAAAACCAATAAAGATTTTCTTCATTCAAATATGAAATTCATTATTACGAACCGACTTACTAACACTAATGCCGTTAATCGGTGAATTTAAACGCTCCCAATATTCACATTGTCACATATCGAGCAATTTACGTTGTGAAATCGATTGCAAAACAGGTTTAGGATAGAAATTTCTAAAAAAATATCTTTAACAATCTTTCGGTTTCACGCATATCACAAAAAATATTAAAGAAAAAAAACATGTAATCAAAAGTGTAAAAGTAAAAGTGATTCAACACTTATTATACACAATTTTCTGCTATTGAAACAATTAAATAATATTATTAAAAACAACATGGTCGATTCGTTCAATAAAATTTTAAATGTTGTTTAAATATAAATTAATTACCATATATATTCTTCCTCTAAAAAAAAGTGCACGGAGCAAGACTTTCACATTCAGGTATAAATTAATTTTTAACGAAATTTCATTGGTCGATCGGACGGTGGTGGTGGGGATTTTCGAACAATGGATGTTTTTAAAAGTCGTCTAGTGTTTAAATAGAAGAAGCCACCTGAAGACGGTGACAAAATCAGTCAGCGAGCGTCAGCGAGCGTCAGCGTACGGACGTATTCGTTAGTATACGGCCGAGAATTCTCGTCAAACGCCCACTCGGGCAATTTCGAATCAAAGTGTGGTGAATGCGCTTGTCTGAGCGCACTACTTCATTCATTTAGTGCTCGTTAAAGTGATCTACTAGGTGGAACACACAAAAATTAAAAATGGCCCAAGGGCCAATACTTAAAAACACCCAAACGGGTGAAGCCCTCACCCAAGGGGACATCGACCGCCTCTTCATAAGACTGGACAGGTACAGCCAGATCTTAATGAAGATCAGCCGCGATTTGAACATCCAAATCGACCTAGAAACTCACTCTTCTGATGACTTGCCTGCTCACTCTTCTACCGTCTCAAAGGACGACGAGACAATCCAGGCGACCATAAATGACTTCATTCCCGCGATGACTAAGAAAAAGGTCATCAAAAAAAGGAAGTACAGAACTCCTCCGAGTTCTAAAGACACAACTCCAACCCCCTCGCCCGTCAACTCGGACAAAGAGATGGCATCATCAGAGTCCGAGGCCGAGATGGAATCAACCGCAGTTCAGGCGGACTTCCCTCACAAATCCACACCAGCTAACCCAAAGGTAAGCCCAAAAAACACCACCCCGCTAGCCCGATCACCCCCACCTATTCACGTCAAGTCCACGGTCAATTACTCTGACCTAATAAAAACTCTAAAAAACAACGTTAACATCAAAGAAACAAAAGTCTCCGGAGACTTTATCAAAATAATTGTACATTCTTCTGATGATTACAGAAGATGCACAACATTACTGAACTCTTACGGAGTCCAGTATTTTACTCATCTTCTTAAAGAAGATAAAGACGTTAAATGCGTCATCAGAGGCGTGCCAATTAACGCACCCTGCGAAGACATCAAGTCCGAGCTCACCGAACTCGGCTTCGCGATAAAGGAAGTCCTGCGCATGAAAAGCAGGACCAATAAAAAAGAAATCCCGCTAGTTCTGGTCCGTCTAACCAGAAACGACAAATCAAAGGAGATCTTCAAGATCTCTCATTTAAATTATATCAAAGTTTCGGTCGAGAGTTACAATAACAGATCGAAACATTTAAACCAATGTCACCGATGCCAAGGTTTTGGCCATTCTTCAGCCGCCTGCACACTGGATCACACCTGTGTGAAATGCGCAGGCGCACACGCCACAAACGTATGCAAAAAAAATCCAGACGCCACTCCAAAATGCTGCAACTGCGGCGGAGAACACCCAGCCAGTTACAGAGGCTGCCCGAAATTCCCGGTGAAACCCACCAACAAAAAACACCCGAGCCCCGCAAACCCACAACCCTACAACCCCCCTTCAAACAAGCCGAACCCGGCTAAATCTTACGCAGCGGCAACTGCACAAAAAAATGCCACCCCCTCTGTACCTCTACTTCCGTCAGTCCCAAACGCGGACTTTACATTTAAACTTCTCCAAGACCTTTTAACGGCCCCCCCCTCCCAAGATCGTATTTCGATCGTAATAAACGCTTTGGCATCCCTCCTAAACCCAAATGGCAACTAAGCGCAAACCCTCGCATCTGAGAGTTGCGTGCTGGAACGCGAACGGTCTCACCCCTAAAATCAAGGAGCTTGACGAATTCGCGTCAAGACTAAACTTAGACGTAATACTTGTCTGCGAAACCCACCTAACAGCTGGACGAACCCCCAAATTAGTCGACTATAAATTTTATAGAAACGACAGAACGAACATGCGAGGTGGCGGTACGGCAATCTTTATAAAACGCGATCTTGCTCACTATCACATCCCCACACCCAACTTAAACATGCTTGAGGCAACCCTGATCGCCGTCACAACACCATCAGGTGATTATATTATCGGCTCTACGTACCACCCACCCCGCAAGAACGCCTCTTTTTCCTCCGACGTTTCTTCATTAATTTACTCAAATGCACCCACCATCATAGCAGGTGACTTTAACGCCCACCACGTAAATTGGGGCGGTACCCGCAACTGTAATAGAGGCACAGCGCTACAGGCCCTGTGCGACTCAAACAATTGGATGATACACGCCCCCGGTGATCCCACCTTCAGAAACGCCCAAGGACACCTCTCGACCATAGATTTTGCCCTCGCATCAAATATACCCCACCAAGTCGAAACTTGGACCATCTCTGATCTCTCCTCAGATCACAACCCAGTCATATTTGACTTTCAAACCTCCAACACCTCACACCGTCATTACCACTCCCTCAAAAGAACGGTCTGGCCCTACTTTGCCCAAATCTCTAAAAACATCCCAATCCCCGTTGCCTCCCTGCTACGGACCCCAGCTGATATCGAAAACCAAATCAGCACACTAGCGCAAAACATCTTATCTAATTTAGATGAAGCTAGTTACGAACTTCCGTCTAACCACTGTTCGCCACTTCCGCGCGAGATTCGCGAACTCATCCAAACCAAGAACAGAGCCAGACGTAAATGGTATAAGACAGGAGACCCTTCAGCAAAAAGAACCGCTAACTCCCTCAAACACATCATTCGCCAAAAACTATTAGCCCTCCACAATGATAACTGGGATAAAAAACTCCAGTCCTTGTCAATCCAAGATAATTCTATCTGGAAAATGACAAAAGCCCTCACCAAAAAACGACAAGAGATTCCACCTCTAAATCTACCCGACAACTCAATAGCCATCTCCCCGCTCGAAAAAGCAGAAGCATTCGGTGAGAACCTTGCCTCAACGTTCTCTCAACCAGCAACCGCTCCTCAACCTCCCTCTCTTAGAGCACAGATTACTGAAGCACTAAACGTCAAGGAAGCAAGTGAACGTATTATATTCACCACTCCTTTGGAAGTCCAAAGCCTCATAAATTCCACCCACAACAACAAAGCCCCAGGCCCGGACAAGATCAACAACAAAGCACTCAAAAACCTTCCTCACAAAGGAATTCTCTCGATAGTGGCCATTTTTAACGCCTCTCTCCGACTAAATTACTTTCCAACTGCTTGGAAAAACGCTAACATAATCATGTTAAAAAAGCCAGGCAAAAACCCAGCGCTCGCAGAAAGTTACAGACCGATTAGTCTTCTTCCAACAATCGGCAAAATATTCGAAAAAATCATTCTCCAAAGACTCTCAGAGTTTACAGATAAAAATAAAATAATCCCTCCGGAACAATACGGTTTCAGACCACTACTCTCAACCACCCACCAACTGTATAGAGTCACCAATTTCATATCCTTTGCCCTCAACCGTGGATACTGCGCAGGTGCAATCCTACTAGATATCACCAAAGCATTCGATAAAGTCTGGCACGACGGCCTCATCCTCAAAATGCTTAATATGAAATTTCCCTTAACCCTCGTCAAATTAATTGACTCATTCCTCACAAATAGAAGCTTCCAAGTCTCAATATCAGACTCAGTTTCTCACCCAAAACCAATATCCGCAGGAGTACCACAAGGATCTGTACTTTCCCCTACTCTCTTCAATATCTACACTGCTGACATCCCTAAACCATCTGGTGCAAACAACATGCTAGCTTTATTCGCAGATGACACGGCCGTCATCTGCAGAAGCCCCAACGTCCAAACAATTCACAAAGAGCTCCAAGCATACCTACTCCGATTAGAAACCTGGGCATCCCAATGGCTTATCAAAATCAACCCCCTCAAAACACAAGCAATCTGCTTCAAACCCAAAGCTTCTCGATCCGACCCACCAAAAGTGATCATTAACTCTACTCCCATAAACTGGTCCAAAGAAGCCACCTACTTAGGACTTAAATTAAATTTCCAGCTGAAATGGCTAACGCACATTAAACACATTAAAAGAAAAGTCCAAATAGCCAAGAGCCAACTATACCCCCTACTATGCCGTAAAAGCAAATTATCCCTCAACAACAAACTCACTATTTATAAAACAATCATCCGTCCTATCATCACTTACGCCTGTCCCATCTGGGGAACCGCCACCGACAAGCAATTTCACCAACTTCAAGTCATCCAAAATAAAACCCTCCGTGCAATCACAGACTCTCCGTGGTACATTAGAAACGCAGACATCCATAAAGCCCTCAACATATCTTCAGTCAGAGACCAGGTCATTCGCCTAGCCACCAAATTCTACAACGACGCAACGATCAGAACCAACACCACTGACCCACTTAAATACCACCTCAACAACAGATATAGGTTCCTCCCACCTATACTGTCAAGAGAGCCCAACCTCCAGAAACGCCGGAAAATTCGAAAACACTAATTACCTACTAACAAATAGTAGTGACTTAACCTCATAAGGCCGAAAAGCCCCATATTCTTACTGTTCCGGATTTCCACATCAGATGAAGGAGATAAGGAACTAGGTTCTATAACTCCAAACACCAAATATCGACATCGACATCGAAGACGGTGACTACTAGAACCGCATTCGAAAACGAAACGTTTCGACACGGTAATTTTCGGTAAGACGCCTTTTTGCTTTTGCGATTTAGTATACTATTCGTTTAATTTAATTACTCGTAATTGTATTGTGTTTCTCTATTTCAGATTTAACGCATTTTCGTTCAAAGCCCGATTAATTTCAATGGAGAGTACGATTGAAGAATTACATCACACATATAAGCTCGAGCCGTACGTGAAGCTGTATAGTCTTTGGGGCGAGTCACAGGTTTATGTTAAACGTTCTTCGATATTCCGAGAATCCACGCAGAACTGTTGCGCTTGTGAGGTAGAAATCATCGAATCGATAAATATGATATTGCTTGCAACTTCCATTTATCCTTTTAATACTATTATATATATATACGCTCTGCATTTTTCAGCCGTCGCAAGAAGATTTCGACGATACCGCGTCGCCGAAGCTGGAACACGGAGATCATTCGACCGAATCGATGGCGGATGAAAAAGCAACGGTCAAAAAAACGACCAGCCCCCGTTCCAATAGCGAAGACAGCCTCTTATCCAGGCCTTCGTTCGTTGAAGACAGCATCGACAAGAGTCATCAAAACGTCACTCGCAAACTTGCAGATGTCGATGTTGAATCCGACGATGATTCGGATTTGTCTTACGTCGAGTGTCTCGAAAGCTTGCGGCGTGAAGTGAGGACGACGCGTCAGTATTTACGACAGTTAGAAGATAAGTTTAAACAGATCAATGCGATTTGCGAAGCGTCAAAAGGTAACCGCGAATTTTTAACCGACTGTCGACCGGAAGAATTTTGTTCGCAGATTTAATATTGCTGACGTGTGTACCGTTTTATTTCAGATTTGGTGTCGAAATTGAAATACGTGGAAAAATGGGTCGACGAACATTTCGACAAGGGGTCTCGAAAAAAACCGTCGGCGGATTGAAACGACGCACGGTTCGAAGATTGGTCAGGATGCGGCATCGTCATTTAACCGAAGATTATTCAAATATCATACTTTAATATTAACAGTTCGAACAGATGTTTCGATAAATTTTCTGATTACCCAAGCATTACTACGTATATGCGATTCATTTTATGCATTAAATTTTCTATAAATTAATTTTGTATCAATCATAAAATAATTTTTTGTGTACGATTTTATAACGAAATACATTTTATAACCAAATTATGATTTTACAAGTGTATAATTTTGAACCTTAAAATAAAGTTTGCATTGAATTTATTGAAAGAAAGAAATACGAATATTTATTTTACACACGACAAAGAATAATGATAAAAAAATAAAACGTAACGAGAAAGGGTTTTATCACTTGGATAGATACAATAAATGTAAATTTTTTTTCGATATTTCGTTTTTTTTACATTTGTTTCCTAGAAAAACTAATCTTTTAAATAAATATGTTAGGAATGAGATTAAAAAGTGCTATTAGCGCATGAAAGTGTTATGATAGTGGTGCTAGCATTTTATATATGAATGTATATATATATTTATATATATATATATATATTTATATATATGTGTGTGTGTGTATATTCAATCGTTACCTGATTTAGTCAAAAGTCTATTGGGGAAATTTTTTGTTCTGTTATCTTTAATATTAGTTGCGAATATTTCAATTCTTTATTATTCACTTGTATACGATATAGATAACAAAATTTGGATTATCCTATAAGGCGTGTACATATAAGAAATATACTTTTACATGTTATTTTTGACACAAGTATTAATTATTACATACTTTTTATTATTTGTATGTTTTCAAACTATAGTATACTTCATAACCGTCTCCCTCGCCCATAGTTTGTTTTTCATCACAAATTTTACAAAAACGTATAATTTTCTTTTTATTTATTCATTACAAAAACTCTACAAATCTCCGGCATTTGTCTGAATTATTTTGTCGACAAACACAAGGTGTGCAGTATTAATAATTTATTCAATATTTTTTGATTTTATTGATGTACTAATGTTTAAAAAATTAAAAATTTTATAGTATAGTATTTTTAAAATATATATATATATATATATTATGTACCCAAATCGAATATAGAAATATAATACATTTTGGAATACTGTTTTTTTGATTAATTATTCTTGAATCTTTTAAGTACACTTTTGCTAAAGAAAATTAAAAAGTTTTCATACACCAAAGCCAATTTTACGATAACACTGAAGTGTTAGCTAAAAAGTACCTACTAGTCAATATATTTACAATTTATTTTATTTCTCCGTAAAGATTAATCACCCACGTTATCGGTAACTTTCTAGACAAATATTTATATTATGCCTAATTCATAAACTAAAGATTCATTGGTTACATAATGATCATAAAGTGAACAAATTTTTAACAATAAACTGCAATTCATAAAGAAAAATAACGTTATATTTGATATTAATAATATATAGATTGTTCTAATTTTGAAATAAAATTGAAATATAAAAATGTTTTGATTAGTTTTAACTTCTATTATTTTAATATATTGTTCTATTAAATTGAGTTAGGTATTGTTATTATTATTATTATTATTCTTCTTCTTCTTTCTTCCGTGGTGGGGTTAGCGGGTAACTTGGATTTCTAAGGAGTGTTGGAATGTTGTTTCGTTACGTGTTTCATAATAATGGATTTCAATGGATTTCATTATAATGGATTAAAAATATTCAATTTGAAAAGAAATCATGCATTATATATAAATTATTATACGAACGTCTATTGGCTGACGAAAACCGAATCTCACGTTGAAGAAAATACAGATTTATTAGTAAAATATGCTAAATTTCTATATTTTAAAATTTTCTGCTTTGGTTTATGTTTCTTTTAAACGCATTATCATTATATAATAGTAGTTACATGTGAATATTATTTGTGTAACTAATCTTCGAAATTCGATTATTTGATCATAATTATAGAACATTTGAATTAATTTTTTCTCTGCGCATACTTGTATAGTGCGCAAAAGTAAGGCTTAGGCTTTCTGAGAAACTTTCAATTTGGCGGCCATTTTGTTTAGTGGTCGACCGCCTATTGCTCATCAGTCAACAGTGGTTCGTCGCACGGTGCGGACGCTCGCTCGACGCCCGCGCAGCTAATTCACAGTTGTTTTGTTTTCGACAGTCGACGTCGACATCTTGCAGTGATCAACATTTACCGGATTTGAAGGAACTTTTTGCAATTTTAACATCATGGACATTCGTAGAGGTAAATATATATATAAACGAATTAATGATAATTTATTTGATAGCATTTGCAACGCAATTTTTCCATAATTAAAAGTCATGCACATTGAACTGATTTTAATCAAGCTTACGTTTAATTTTATTTTCAGATATCTCAAATGAAAGTCAGAGCGACGAAGCTATGAGCAAAAATTTGTTCTTGGAGAACTTGGGATTGGTTTCCGTCAAGTATATGATGGACAATCCGCAATTATTTCCCAAAAAAGATAAGATGAGAACAAGATCCGTCGCAATAAAACAGACAAAATCTGTTTACAAAACGAACGCCAGAATTATCATACCAAATACTTCCCAACGAAGGACATATCTGAATCCACCGAACTTCAAACCAAAACCGAAACCGAAATCGAGAAAGATTTTGAGACGAACCAAGAAAGTCGAGGTAAATTCCGTCGACGATTCTAATTGCGACGTCGTATCCGTCAAAGCCTCCGTCGCTGATGTGGCGTCGACGCCCGATGATAATTCGGTCACCGCATCCGTTCAGAAATTCAATGCAGAAATTCCGGACGCAGTTTCTGGAGTAGGAAACAATATTGCCGCACCTGCGGTAAATTGGAAATCGCGTAATTCGCGATTAATGCTCATTATTAGTGAACGATGGATGACCATCACATCAGAAGCGACCAAAAACGAATTGAAAACCACGATTCGGCGACACGGGAAGCAAAATATATTGAAAGTATTAGAAAACTGGAATGACTTTGGAGATGAACTCAACGAATACCAATTGAAAGTCGTAGAAAAACAAAAATGTGATATATTCAGCAAAAATACGGTGGAAATTTTAGAATTGATGGACGTCGATATAACTTTAAACCCAAATATGGCGAGGAAATTTGAAGTCGCTGATAATGGCGAGGAAGCGCAAACAATGCGCGAGAGATCCAATCTGGCTTCCAGAAATTCACGCGTCAACAAGAAAATACGTGAAAATTTCATTTTAGCAAATTACATACGATTGGTTCTTCAAAATCGCTGGTACAGGGAAGAATTGCGGAAAATGAAGTCGAAGTTTGATCAATTTGTACCGAAAACGTTGAAAGCAATGGTGGAACAATTCCAATGAGCGGACAAACGCTTTACTAAATTTACTATTTAACTACTATTTTGTTTATTTTTATTTACATTTTATTTACTTTGTCTTTGAGTAATTAGTCTTTATTTTAATTATATATTTTTTTCTTTAATATTTCTATAATTGTGTGATGTATAATTTTTGTCGAGCACACTCCATATCTTTATATCGTGCTTGGAGCAATATTGTCTACGTATTTGTACGTATATATGTAATTAATATGTAACTATTTTTATATGAATTTGCTATTATACGATCTGAAAATTGTTTTATCAAAATGTAACGCTAATGTTATCTGTTCGTTTATTTTTAAAATAAAAGTTTCGTAAGAAAAAAATCTTTTCTTGTTTTTTTTCTTAAATTTCAAATTTACCATTGTCTTGTTTTGTAACAAAAAGGAAACCTTTTGAATAATTTTCTTTGAAATTTAAAACTAATTTTTAAACTAAACAACAAATTTTAATCAAATAAAATTCTTGTATAGTTTACAAACTTTGATTTTATACTAATTAAAATAGATAATGATAAGGTAATGCTGAAAATGATTAAGATTATCGACGCGTGTTAAATTCTTTCGTTTTTATTGCACCGTTATCTTTGATTCTTAAAATATTTTTAAATTTCAAACGTTTTAATTCTTCCAAAAATACGATCAAAATATGAACGTGCCACTCAGATTAACAGAATAATTTCGAACTGTAAATTATAACATTATTTTTTTTTATCAAAAATATCATATATTTTAAGTTTATTAAAAAAAGTACGCCATTTTGCATAATCAATATCCGTCAATATTTTTTTTAAATTATTCTGTTATATATGAAAGTAGGCGGAACTTATCGAAATTTTGAGCCCTCCCACTTGACGCACCAATGGAAATATATGATCATAACACTTCATTCGCCCGCCATGTTGACGTTAGTTCTAGTTTGGCTTCATTTCTTCTATTTCTTAATTATATTTTAACGGTTTTCTTTTACGATTGAATTATGCATAAAATGTGTTCAATTTAAAATTCAAAATGAATTTAAAAAAATGGACGCGGATTTTGTATCGCATTTCGCGTCAATGTCAGATTATTACACTAATTCTCGATTTAGTGCGACCGACATATTTAAAACATAATAAAATAAAATCGAACGTTTAAAATAATCGCAAAAGCAAAAGAAAAATCGGTTTGTTCATGAGTAATTGTTTTTTTTTTTGACTTACTAATACTAATACCGATGTCTTTATAATCAGCGAATTTGGAAATTGCGTTGAAAAATTGATTACAAAATAGATTCTGTGTAATAAGTTCAACTTCACACCAAATCGTATTTTTTTTTTTTTTTTTTGAAAAAAGCTTTTAACTACAGGTGGAAAATGATTTAATTTTAGTCTGTTCGCATCGTGGATTAGTTATTTATGCATTATTATAATAATCTTTTGATATCAATCGATGACGATTTTTCAAATTTATTAACGATTAAGTTGAAATCGTTAAGTTTAAGTTTATTAAGTTTCGCGTGTACTATAATAATATTGTACGTGACAACGAATACGCCACATTTCACGAAGAATATTTTTTTCCTCAACTCAAAATTTTGAAGTGTAAAATAAATGTAAATAAAAATGTTTTACAACAAAATTATTTTTATATTTAATTATCTATTTAATATTTAATTCTTTTACATATTTAAATTTTGTGGAATAATTTGTTGTTGATTTTTCAAAATTTGCATATTTTTTCTTTCAAGGACAAGATAATATTAACAAACTATTAACAAACGAAAGTGGTATTACGAGAATTGAGCCAATTGCGATTATTATTACTGTATTTGTTTGGTATTTTTAACTATTATCTTAAGAATTAATATTATCACGAACGAAACAGAACATTTAAATTAATTTCAAAGTGATCGTAAAACCAATAAAGATTTTCTTCATTCAAATATGAAATTCATTATTACGAACCGACTTACTAACACTAATGCCGTTAATCGGTGAATTTAAACGCTCCCAATATTCACATTGTCACATATCGAGCAATTTACGTTGTGAAATCGATTGCAAAACAGGTTTAGGATAGAAATTTCTAAAAAAATATCTTTAACAATCTTTCGGTTTCACGCATATCACAAAAAATATTAAAGAAAAAAAACATGTAATCAAAAGTGTAAAAGTAAAAGTGATTCAACACTTATTATACACAATTTTCTGCTATTGAAACAATTAAATAATATTATTAAAAACAACATGGTCGATTCGTTCAATAAAATTTTAAATGTTGTTTAAATATAAATTAATTACCATATATATCCTTCCACAAAGGTGCACGGAGCAAGACTTTCACATTCAGGTATAAATTAATTTTTAACGAAATTTCATTGGTCGATCGGACGGTGGTGGTGGGGATTTTCAAACAATGGATGTTTTTAAAAGTCGTCTAGTGTTTAAATAGAAGAAGCCACCCGAAGACGGTGACTACTAGAACCGCATTCGAAAACGAAACGTTTCGACACGGTAATTTTCGGTAAGACGCCTTTTTGCTTTTGCGATTTAGTATACTATTCGTTTAATTTAATTACTCGTAATTGTATTGTGTTTCTCTATTTCAGATTTAACGCATTTTCGTTCAAAGCCCGATTAATTTCAATGGAGAGTACGATTGAAGAATTACATCACACATATAAGCTCGAGCCGTACGTGAAGCTGTATAGTCTTTGGGGCGAGTCACAGGTTTATGTTAAACGTTCTTCGATATTCCGAGAATCCACGCAGAACTGTTGCGCTTGTGAGGTAGAAATCATCGAATCGATAAATATGATATTGCTTGCAACTTCCATTTATCCTTTTAATACTATTATATATATATACGCTCTGCATTTTTCAGCCGTCGCAAGAAGATTTCGACGATACCGCGTCGCCGAAGCTGGAACACGGAGATCATTCGACCGAATCGATGGCGGATGAAAAAGCAACGGTCAAAAAAACGACCAGCCCCCGTTCCAATAGCGAAGACAGCCTCTTATCCAGGCCTTCGTTCGTTGAAGACAGCATCGACAAGAGTCATCAAAACGTCACTCGCAAACTTGCAGATGTCGATGTTGAATCCGACGATGATTCGGATTTGTCTTACGTCGAGTGTCTCGAAAGCTTGCGGCGTGAAGTGAGGACGACGCGTCAGTATTTACGACAGTTAGAAGATAAGTTTAAACAGATCAATGCGATTTGCGAAGCGTCAAAAGGTAACCGCGAATTTTTAACCGACTGTCGACCGGAAGAATTTTGTTCGCAGATTTAATATTGCTGACGTGTGTACCGTTTTATTTCAGATTTGGTGTCGAAATTGAAATACGTGGAAAAATGGGTCGACGAACATTTCGACAAGGGGTCTCGAAAAAAACCGTCGGCGGATTGAAACGACGCACGGTTCGAAGATTGGTCAGGATGCGGCATCGTCATTTAACCGAAGATTATTCAAATATCATACTTTAATATTAACAGTTCGAACAGATGTTTCGATAAATTTTCTGATTACCCAAGCATTACTACGTATATGCGATTCATTTTATGCATTAAATTTTCTATAAATTAATTTTGTATCAATCATAAAATAATTTTTTGTGTACGATTTTATAACGAAATACATTTTATAACCAAATTATGATTTTACAAGTGTATAATTTTGAACCTTAAAATAAAGTTTGCATTGAATTTATTGAAAGAAAGAAATACGAATATTTATTTTACACACGACAAAGAATAATGATAAAAAAATAAAACGTAACGAGAAAGGGTTTTATCACTTGGATAGATACAATAAATGTAAATTTTTTTTCGATATTTCGTTTTTTTTACATTTGTTTCCTAGAAAAACTAATCTTTTAAATAAATATGTTAGGAATGAGATTAAAAAGTGCTATTAGCGCATGAAAGTGTTATGATAGTGGTGCTAGCATTTTATATATGAATGTATATATATATTTATATATATATATATATATATTTATATATATGTGTGTGTGTGTATATTCAATCGTTACCTGATTTAGTCAAAAGTCTATTGGGGAAATTTTTTGTTCTGTTATCTTTAATATTAGTTGCGAATATTTCAATTCTTTATTATTCACTTGTATACGATATAGATAACAAAATTTGGATTATCCTATAAGGCGTGTACATATAAGAAATATACTTTTACATGTTATTTTTGACACAAGTATTAATTATTACATACTTTTTATTATTTGTATGTTTTCAAACTATAGTATACTTCATAACCGTCTCCCTCGCCCATAGTTTGTTTTTCATCACAAATTTTACAAAAACGTATAATTTTCTTTTTATTTATTCATTACAAAAACTCTACAAATCTCCGGCATTTGTCTGAATTATTTTGTCGACAAACACAAGGTGTGCAGTATTAATAATTTATTCAATATTTTTTGATTTTATTGATGTACTAATGTTTAAAAAATTAAAAATTTTATAGTATAGTATTTTTAAAATATATATATATATATATATTATGTACCCAAATCGAATATAGAAATATAATACATTTTGGAATACTGTTTTTTTGATTAATTATTCTTGAATCTTTTAAGTACACTTTTGCTAAAGAAAATTAAAAAGTTTTCATACACCAAAGCCAATTTTACGATAACACTGAAGTGTTAGCTAAAAAGTACCTACTAGTCAATATATTTACAATTTATTTTATTTCTCCGTAAAGATTAATCACCCACGTTATCGGTAACTTTCTAGACAAATATTTATATTATGCCTAATTCATAAACTAAAGATTCATTGGTTACATAATGATCATAAAGTGAACAAATTTTTAACAATAAACTGCAATTCATAAAGAAAAATAACGTTATATTTGATATTAATAATATATAGATTGTTCTAATTTTGAAATAAAATTGAAATATAAAAATGTTTTGATTAGTTTTAACTTCTATTATTTTAATATATTGTTCTATTAAATTGAGTTAGGTATTGTTATTATTATTATTATTATTCTTCTTCTTCTTTCTTCCGTGGTGGGGTTAGCGGGTAACTTGGATTTCTAAGGAGTGTTGGAATGTTGTTTCGTTACGTGTTTCATAATAATGGATTTCAATGGATTTCATTATAATGGATTAAAAATATTCAATTTGAAAAGAAATCATGCATTATATATAAATTATTATACGAACGTCTATTGGCTGACGAAAACCGAATCTCACGTTGAAGAAAATACAGATTTATTAGTAAAATATGCTAAATTTCTATATTTTAAAATTTTCTGCTTTGGTTTATGTTTCTTTTAAACGCATTATCATTATATAATAGTAGTTACATGTGAATATTATTTGTGTAACTAATCTTCGAAATTCGATTATTTGATCATAATTATAGAACATTTGAATTAATTTTTTCTCTGCGCATACTTGTATAGTGCGCAAAAGTAAGGCTTAGGCTTTCTGAGAAACTTTCAATTTGGCGGCCATTTTGTTTAGTGGTCGACCGCCTATTGCTCATCAGTCAACAGTGGTTCGTCGCACGGTGCGGACGCTCGCTCGACGCCCGCGCAGCTAATTCACAGTTGTTTTGTTTTCGACAGTCGACGTCGACATCTTGCAGTGATCAACATTTACCGGATTTGAAGGAACTTTTTGCAATTTTAACATCATGGACATTCGTAGAGGTAAATATATATATAAACGAATTAATGATAATTTATTTGATAGCATTTGCAACGCAATTTTTCCATAATTAAAAGTCATGCACATTGAACTGATTTTAATCAAGCTTACGTTTAATTTTATTTTCAGATATCTCAAATGAAAGTCAGAGCGACGAAGCTATGAGCAAAAATTTGTTCTTGGAGAACTTGGGATTGGTTTCCGTCAAGTATATGATGGACAATCCGCAATTATTTCCCAAAAAAGATAAGATGAGAACAAGATCCGTCGCAATAAAACAGACAAAATCTGTTTACAAAACGAACGCCAGAATTATCATACCAAATACTTCCCAACGAAGGACATATCTGAATCCACCGAACTTCAAACCAAAACCGAAACCGAAATCGAGAAAGATTTTGAGACGAACCAAGAAAGTCGAGGTAAATTCCGTCGACGATTCTAATTGCGACGTCGTATCCGTCAAAGCCTCCGTCGCTGATGTGGCGTCGACGCCCGATGATAATTCGGTCACCGCATCCGTTCAGAAATTCAATGCAGAAATTCCGGACGCAGTTTCTGGAGTAGGAAACAATATTGCCGCACCTGCGGTAAATTGGAAATCGCGTAATTCGCGATTAATGCTCATTATTAGTGAACGATGGATGACCATCACATCAGAAGCGACCAAAAACGAATTGAAAACCACGATTCGGCGACACGGGAAGCAAAATATATTGAAAGTATTAGAAAACTGGAATGACTTTGGAGATGAACTCAACGAATACCAATTGAAAGTCGTAGAAAAACAAAAATGTGATATATTCAGCAAAAATACGGTGGAAATTTTAGAATTGATGGACGTCGATATAACTTTAAACCCAAATATGGCGAGGAAATTTGAAGTCGCTGATAATGGCGAGGAAGCGCAAACAATGCGCGAGAGATCCAATCTGGCTTCCAGAAATTCACGCGTCAACAAGAAAATACGTGAAAATTTCATTTTAGCAAATTACATACGATTGGTTCTTCAAAATCGCTGGTACAGGGAAGAATTGCGGAAAATGAAGTCGAAGTTTGATCAATTTGTACCGAAAACGTTGAAAGCAATGGTGGAACAATTCCAATGAGCGGACAAACGCTTTACTAAATTTACTATTTAACTACTATTTTGTTTATTTTTATTTACATTTTATTTACTTTGTCTTTGAGTAATTAGTCTTTATTTTAATTATATATTTTTTTCTTTAATATTTCTATAATTGTGTGATGTATAATTTTTGTCGAGCACACTCCATATCTTTATATCGTGCTTGGAGCAATATTGTCTACGTATTTGTACGTATATATGTAATTAATATGTAACTATTTTTATATGAATTTGCTATTATACGATCTGAAAATTGTTTTATCAAAATGTAACGCTAATGTTATCTGTTCGTTTATTTTTAAAATAAAAGTTTCGTAAGAAAAAAATCTTTTCTTGTTTTTTTTCTTAAATTTCAAATTTACCATTGTCTTGTTTTGTAACAAAAAGGAAACCTTTTGAATAATTTTCTTTGAAATTTAAAACTAATTTTTAAACTAAACAACAAATTTTAATCAAATAAAATTCTTGTATAGTTTACAAACTTTGATTTTATACTAATTAAAATAGATAATGATAAGGTAATGCTGAAAATGATTAAGATTATCGACGCGTGTTAAATTCTTTCGTTTTTATTGCACCGTTATCTTTGATTCTTAAAATATTTTTAAATTTCAAACGTTTTAATTCTTCCAAAAATACGATCAAAATATGAACGTGCCACTCAGATTAACAGAATAATTTCGAACTGTAAATTATAACATTATTTTTTTTTATCAAAAATATCATATATTTTAAGTTTATTAAAAAAAGTACGCCATTTTGCATAATCAATATCCGTCAATATTTTTTTTAAATTATTCTGTTATATATGAAAGTAGGCGGAACTTATCGAAATTTTGAGCCCTCCCACTTGACGCACCAATGGAAATATATGATCATAACACTTCATTCGCCCGCCATGTTGACGTTAGTTCTAGTTTGGCTTCATTTCTTCTATTTCTTAATTATATTTTAACGGTTTTCTTTTACGATTGAATTATGCATAAAATGTGTTCAATTTAAAATTCAAAATGAATTTAAAAAAATGGACGCGGATTTTGTATCGCATTTCGCGTCAATGTCAGATTATTACACTAATTCTCGATTTAGTGCGACCGACATATTTAAAACATAATAAAATAAAATCGAACGTTTAAAATAATCGCAAAAGCAAAAGAAAAATCGGTTTGTTCATGAGTAATTGTTTTTTTTTTTGACTTACTAATACTAATACCGATGTCTTTATAATCAGCGAATTTGGAAATTGCGTTGAAAAATTGATTACAAAATAGATTCTGTGTAATAAGTTCAACTTCACACCAAATCGTATTTTTTTTTTTTTTTTTTGAAAAAAGCTTTTAACTACAGGTGGAAAATGATTTAATTTTAGTCTGTTCGCATCGTGGATTAGTTATTTATGCATTATTATAATAATCTTTTGATATCAATCGATGACGATTTTTCAAATTTATTAACGATTAAGTTGAAATCGTTAAGTTTAAGTTTATTAAGTTTCGCGTGTACTATAATAATATTGTACGTGACAACGAATACGCCACATTTCACGAAGAATATTTTTTTCCTCAACTCAAAATTTTGAAGTGTAAAATAAATGTAAATAAAAATGTTTTACAACAAAATTATTTTTATATTTAATTATCTATTTAATATTTAATTCTTTTACATATTTAAATTTTGTGGAATAATTTGTTGTTGATTTTTCAAAATTTGCATATTTTTTCTTTCAAGGACAAGATAATATTAACAAACTATTAACAAACGAAAGTGGTATTACGAGAATTGAGCCAATTGCGATTATTATTACTGTATTTGTTTGGTATTTTTAACTATTATCTTAAGAATTAATATTATCACGAACGAAACAGAACATTTAAATTAATTTCAAAGTGATCGTAAAACCAATAAAGATTTTCTTCATTCAAATATGAAATTCATTATTACGAACCGACTTACTAACACTAATGCCGTTAATCGGTGAATTTAAACGCTCCCAATATTCACATTGTCACATATCGAGCAATTTACGTTGTGAAATCGATTGCAAAACAGGTTTAGGATAGAAATTTCTAAAAAAATATCTTTAACAATCTTTCGGTTTCACGCATATCACAAAAAATATTAAAGAAAAAAAACATGTAATCAAAAGTGTAAAAGTAAAAGTGATTCAACACTTATTATACACAATTTTCTGCTATTGAAACAATTAAATAATATTATTAAAAACAACATGGTCGATTCGTTCAATAAAATTTTAAATGTTGTTTAAATATAAATTAATTACCATATATATCCTTCCACAAAGGTGCACGGAGCAAGACTTTCACATTCAGGTATAAATTAATTTTTAACGAAATTTCATTGGTCGATCGGACGGTGGTGGTGGGGATTTTCAAACAATGGATGTTTTTAAAAGTCGTCTAGTGTTTAAATAGAAGAAGCCACCCGAAGACGGTGACTACTAGAACCGCATTCGAAAACGAAACGTTTCGACACGGTAATTTTCGGTAAGACGCCTTTTTGCTTTTGCGATTTAGTATACTATTCGTTTAATTTAATTACTCGTAATTGTATTGTGTTTCTCTATTTCAGATTTAACGCATTTTCGTTCAAAGCCCGATTAATTTCAATGGAGAGTACGATTGAAGAATTACATCACACATATAAGCTCGAGCCGTACGTGAAGCTGTATAGTCTTTGGGGCGAGTCACAGGTTTATGTTAAACGTTCTTCGATATTCCGAGAATCCACGCAGAACTGTTGCGCTTGTGAGGTAGAAATCATCGAATCGATAAATATGATATTGCTTGCAACTTCCATTTATCCTTTTAATACTATTATATATATATACGCTCTGCATTTTTCAGCCGTCGCAAGAAGATTTCGACGATACCGCGTCGCCGAAGCTGGAACACGGAGATCATTCGACCGAATCGATGGCGGATGAAAAAGCAACGGTCAAAAAAACGACCAGCCCCCGTTCCAATAGCGAAGACAGCCTCTTATCCAGGCCTTCGTTCGTTGAAGACAGCATCGACAAGAGTCATCAAAACGTCACTCGCAAACTTGCAGATGTCGATGTTGAATCCGACGATGATTCGGATTTGTCTTACGTCGAGTGTCTCGAAAGCTTGCGGCGTGAAGTGAGGACGACGCGTCAGTATTTACGACAGTTAGAAGATAAGTTTAAACAGATCAATGCGATTTGCGAAGCGTCAAAAGGTAACCGCGAATTTTTAACCGACTGTCGACCGGAAGAATTTTGTTCGCAGATTTAATATTGCTGACGTGTGTACCGTTTTATTTCAGATTTGGTGTCGAAATTGAAATACGTGGAAAAATGGGTCGACGAACATTTCGACAAGGGGTCTCGAAAAAAACCGTCGGCGGATTGAAACGACGCACGGTTCGAAGATTGGTCAGGATGCGGCATCGTCATTTAACCGAAGATTATTCAAATATCATACTTTAATATTAACAGTTCGAACAGATGTTTCGATAAATTTTCTGATTACCCAAGCATTACTACGTATATGCGATTCATTTTATGCATTAAATTTTCTATAAATTAATTTTGTATCAATCATAAAATAATTTTTTGTGTACGATTTTATAACGAAATACATTTTATAACCAAATTATGATTTTACAAGTGTATAATTTTGAACCTTAAAATAAAGTTTGCATTGAATTTATTGAAAGAAAGAAATACGAATATTTATTTTACACACGACAAAGAATAATGATAAAAAAATAAAACGTAACGAGAAAGGGTTTTATCACTTGGATAGATACAATAAATGTAAATTTTTTTTCGATATTTCGTTTTTTTTACATTTGTTTCCTAGAAAAACTAATCTTTTAAATAAATATGTTAGGAATGAGATTAAAAAGTGCTATTAGCGCATGAAAGTGTTATGATAGTGGTGCTAGCATTTTATATATGAATGTATATATATATTTATATATATATATATATATTTATATATATGTGTGTGTGTGTATATTCAATCGTTACCTGATTTAGTCAAAAGTCTATTGGGGAAATTTTTTGTTCTGTTATCTTTAATATTAGTTGCGAATATTTCAATTCTTTATTATTCACTTGTATACGATATAGATAACAAAATTTGGATTATCCTATAAGGCGTGTACATATAAGAAATATACTTTTACATGTTATTTTTGACACAAGTATTAATTATTACATACTTTTTATTATTTGTATGTTTTCAAACTATAGTATACTTCATAACCGTCTCCCTCGCCCATAGTTTGTTTTTCATCACAAATTTTACAAAAACGTATAATTTTCTTTTTATTTATTCATTACAAAAACTCTACAAATCTCCGGCATTTGTCTGAATTATTTTGTCGACAAACACAAGGTGTGCAGTATTAATAATTTATTCAATATTTTTTGATTTTATTGATGTACTAATGTTTAAAAAATTAAAAATTTTATAGTATAGTATTTTTAAAATATATATATATATATATATTATGTACCCAAATCGAATATAGAAATATAATACATTTTGGAATACTGTTTTTTTGATTAATTATTCTTGAATCTTTTAAGTACACTTTTGCTAAAGAAAATTAAAAAGTTTTCATACACCAAAGCCAATTTTACGATAACACTGAAGTGTTAGCTAAAAAGTACCTACTAGTCAATATATTTACAATTTATTTTATTTCTCCGTAAAGATTAATCACCCACGTTATCGGTAACTTTCTAGACAAATATTTATATTATGCCTAATTCATAAACTAAAGATTCATTGGTTACATAATGATCATAAAGTGAACAAATTTTTAACAATAAACTGCAATTCATAAAGAAAAATAACGTTATATTTGATATTAATAATATATAGATTGTTCTAATTTTGAAATAAAATTGAAATATAAAAATGTTTTGATTAGTTTTAACTTCTATTATTTTAATATATTGTTCTATTAAATTGAGTTAGGTATTGTTATTATTATTATTATTCTTCTTCTTCTTCTTTCTTCCGTGGTGGGGTTAGCGGGTAACTTGGATTTCTAAGGAGTGTTGGAATGTTGTTTCGTTACGTGTTTCATAATAATGGATTTCAATGGATTTCATTATAATGGATTAAAAATATTCAATTTGAAAAGAAATCATGCATTATATATAAATTATTATACGAACGTCTATTGGCTGACGAAAACCGAATCTCACGTTGAAGAAAATACAGATTTATTAGTAAAATATGCTAAATTTCTATATTTTAAAATTTTCTGCTTTGGTTTATGTTTCTTTTAAACGCATTATCATTATATAATAGTAGTTACATGTGAATATTATTTGTGTAACTAATCTTCGAAATTCGATTATTTGATCATAATTATAGAACATTTGAATTAATTTTTTCTCTGCGCATACTTGTATAGTGCGCAAAAGTAAGGCTTAGGCTTTCTGAGAAACTTTCAATTTGGCGGCCATTTTGTTTAGTGGTCGACCGCCTATTGCTCATCAGTCAACAGTGGTTCGTCGCACGGTGCGGACGCTCGCTCGACGCCCGCGCAGCTAATTCACAGTTGTTTTGTTTTCGACAGTCGACGTCGACATCTTGCAGTGATCAACATTTACCGGATTTGAAGGAACTTTTTGCAATTTTAACATCATGGACATTCGTAGAGGTAAATATATATATAAACGAATTAATGATAATTTATTTGATAGCATTTGCAACGCAATTTTTCCATAATTAAAAGTCATGCACATTGAACTGATTTTAATCAAGCTTACGTTTAATTTTATTTTCAGATATCTCAAATGAAAGTCAGAGCGACGAAGCTATGAGCAAAAATTTGTTCTTGGAGAACTTGGGATTGGTTTCCGTCAAGTATATGATGGACAATCCGCAATTATTTCCCAAAAAAGATAAGATGAGAACAAGATCCGTCGCAATAAAACAGACAAAATCTGTTTACAAAACGAACGCCAGAATTATCATACCAAATACTTCCCAACGAAGGACATATCTGAATCCACCGAACTTCAAACCAAAACCGAAACCGAAATCGAGAAAGATTTTGAGACGAACCAAGAAAGTCGAGGTAAATTCCGTCGACGATTCTAATTGCGACGTCGTATCCGTCAAAGCCTCCGTCGCTGATGTGGCGTCGACGCCCGATGATAATTCGGTCACCGCATCCGTTCAGAAATTCAATGCAGAAATTCCGGACGCAGTTTCTGGAGTAGGAAACAATATTGCCGCACCTGCGGTAAATTGGAAATCGCGTAATTCGCGATTAATGCTCATTATTAGTGAACGATGGATGACCATCACATCAGAAGCGACCAAAAACGAATTGAAAACCACGATTCGGCGACACGGGAAGCAAAATATATTGAAAGTATTAGAAAACTGGAATGACTTTGGAGATGAACTCAACGAATACCAATTGAAAGTCGTAGAAAAACAAAAATGTGATATATTCAGCAAAAATACGGTGGAAATTTTAGAATTGATGGACGTCGATATAACTTTAAACCCAAATATGGCGAGGAAATTTGAAGTCGCTGATAATGGCGAGGAAGCGCAAACAATGCGCGAGAGATCCAATCTGGCTTCCAGAAATTCACGCGTCAACAAGAAAATACGTGAAAATTTCATTTTAGCAAATTACATACGATTGGTTCTTCAAAATCGCTGGTACAGGGAAGAATTGCGGAAAATGAAGTCGAAGTTTGATCAATTTGTACCGAAAACGTTGAAAGCAATGGTGGAACAATTCCAATGAGCGGACAAACGCTTTACTAAATTTACTATTTAACTACTATTTTGTTTATTTTTATTTACATTTTATTTACTTTGTCTTTGAGTAATTAGTCTTTATTTTAATTATATATTTTTTTCTTTAATATTTCTATAATTGTGTGATGTATAATTTTTGTCGAGCACACTCCATATCTTTATATCGTGCTTGGAGCAATATTGTCTACGTATTTGTACGTATATATGTAATTAATATGTAACTATTTTTATATGAATTTGCTATTATACGATCTGAAAATTGTTTTATCAAAATGTAACGCTAATGTTATCTGTTCGTTTATTTTTAAAATAAAAGTTTCGTAAGAAAAAAATCTTTTCTTGTTTTTTTTCTTAAATTTCAAATTTACCATTGTCTTGTTTTGTAACAAAAAGGAAACCTTTTGAAATTCTTTACGTCATGATTTTCTCACAGTGAATATTATTCAATAATGAAACAAATATTGTTTTACATTTTTTATTTTCTTATTAACCATTTTTTTCTTTTCACATATATTAAAATTATGTAAAATTCAATAATTATCAACAAAAAATTAATGGTAAATAGAAATATTTGAATTTTACAAATATAAATTATAAATCAGTGGCTTCTAAAACCATCTTTTGATCAAAATTTTAATTATTTAACAAAGTTCGTATGACTAATAATAGTCATAATATTACATCGTTACACTTATGTAAACACATTGCGGCAGCATATTTAATCTTCATGCTATTTCGCCTACCTACTCTCTATTTTTAACAGAAATAATATTATAAAATCATCATAAACAAAGTTTAAAATTTGCATTGGAAATATCTAATTTATTCCAATTATTGAAAAGTTATCGTGCTCGGAGTACTGTTTTAAAAATTAATTAATCATCCAAAAGATCCTCATTCTTTGATGCAATCGGTGTAATCTTACCCTGTATGTTGACGATAACGTCATCGTAGTAAGTGTAATAAAATTATACTAATATTGTCTCGATTTAATTAAAAATTTATCGTTATAAAAAGATTTTGAAAGTAAAACTGTTTTCAGCTCTCTTTATAAATATTGTAAGTTTATAAAACATGAATAATAAACATTTTTAATTAAACATGAAAACTTTATTATCATTACGTATGTAAAATATTACATTGTTCTAAACATTAAAATAAAAAATAGCTTACAAAAAATACACATAATAACTAAAATAAATTAAGGCAAGTCAATTCATACGTGACATTTTATATGCATAAATATTAAATGCTCAAAAACTTATCCAATTATATAATTGCAAAGATATTCAACGTTAAAAAATATAGATTATAAATCATATCAGTTTTGATGCAAAAATATTTTTTAAATTTTAATAGAACTTTACAATAAACACTCTTGAATCACTATGAATCTGTGAATCTATTGAATCTATTCTTCTGTTCTTTTCTTTACGCGTTTTTCACTTTAGACATCACTGCATCAATTACTTTTTTTAACTCGTCTTCTAACTGATTCACCATATTTTTATAAATAAAACCTTGTATTACGTTAGTTTTGTAAGTTTTCTCTATTACTTGTCCCACATTTTTTTCCCCTATTTCTACTAATCGTAAAAGATAAGTTGGAGAGTTTTCGATCTTCTACAGATTTGCTATCGGTGTCAACAAATTTCCTGACCATATTTGGATTGTATTTAATCTGAAACTCTTCTTTTTTGAAAATTTCTTCGACATTTCTATTTATAATTTATGTTTTTATAATTGTTGGCAATTGGTTGTTGATCGTGCTCATTAAGTTCTACTGTCATTTTTGAGAGTTTAGATATTATTATTGATTTTTCGTACTTATTTATGAGTTGTTTCAAATTGTCATTTTCTTTTTGTTTTTGCGTGTCATATTTCACATACAAATTGCATTTTTCCACTACCGAGTCTTCAATTTTTTTAAGTATTTCTACAATTTCACCATTGGATACGAAGTTTAAGTCGACGGAAAATAAATTTTCATCAATTACTCCTGTTTCCGATGCGCTACTGGAACTTTGATTAAAATCTATATTATTGCTGGGAACGAAGTTCATTTTATTTATAAAATACGATGTTACTTTTCCCTTAAATTTAATAGTTTCTTCTACATTAATATCTTTGACGATGTGTTCTTGTAAATTCGTACTATATTCATTCGTTTCTTCAACGTAATCAATATCGTAGCTTTCGCGAATTTTTTTTATGTGGTGCTTTTCAATAGTCTTTGGCCTGCCATTATTTGTAAATTTTTTGTATAAACAATTGTAATAAAATTTTTTAACAGGTCTGAGAGGTATATTTTTTGAATTACTATTATTTCTGACGGTTCTCGACCTTTTAGCGCTAGTACTTGCGGAAATTTCTTCATCCGCAATAGTTCCGCTTGGAATTATATCGGTGCTTTCTTCGTTTTTTGCGGGTTTGTCTGGGTAATTAGAGGGTTGCTCTTCATCAAGCCGCAAAGTCAATTTTTCTATAATAGACATCAGTCTTAACCAGTCCTTTTTTGGAAACACTCTTTGACGTTTTCTCGTACATTTAAAGCACTTTGAACTACATTCACCCGAAGATTTATCGTGGGTTCTTTTGTCGTCGGGAGGTTTTTCATTATTTTCATCTGGAAATAAAGAAAAAAATAATGCGATGTAAAATTTCTTTTTTGATTATATTTATACTAATAACATAATTACACATAGAAAAATATAATTACCCATATCGTTGTTTATCGATTGAAACTTTTACACGGGAGGTTGAATAGATGATGTTATTTTTGCGATCACGGCAAGGTGTAGATTGTCACAAAAATATCAACGAAAATATCAAAAAGACCACAACTCCCGACTACCACCCACTACTGACTAATGCGTAACTGTGGTCAGTCGCTTTATAAATTCTTAAATTTCAATTCTTCTCAAAATATTAGCCGTTGACTTTGAAATTAAATAATTTTAAAAAACTTTAATTTTCAAAAGATTTTTCTTGTATTAATTATTACACATTTTCTGGTATAGCTAATAATAGAGAACGGTTTTTTAAGGCGCATTTTTTTACCAATTACCAAGTCTTTCGGAGATTTATTAAAAATTTACAATTTTTTCACGTTATTTACAATTTTTGTGTTTATTTTATGTTTTTAACTCTATAAATTTATTTAAAAATAATTTTCTAAACACGACTGTACTTTTATATCTCACACAATATTTATAAACGTTTTAATCATTTCTTTATATTGTACGTTGAATTTTGGTAACAATTATAAATTTAATCAAATTATTTATACATGTCATTGAAAAACATATATAAAACGTTAATAAGATAATGTAAAAATTAAAGAAAAACAAACCAGGCGTATAAGATTTTTTTAAATTAAATCCCACAGTAAACTGATAAGAAATAAGATATTATTAGTAAGCAGTTGATAGTTTATCTCGTTAAGATAAATCTATATATATATATATATATATATATATATATATATATATATGTTTTTTCCAAGTAATGGATTGAAATGAATTAAAATGTATAATTGTGTTGTCTATTAATCCATTCATATATATATATATATATATATATATATATATATATATATATATATATATATATATATAGTATACATACTTGAATATTATAAATATTTATGGTATCAAAAAAATTCATGTATTATATAATATATATTATTATTCATATATATTTATTATAGTAAAATATAGATCTAAGAAAATAAAAAAATATGGAAATATATTTGGAATTATTTTTATGAATAGAGTATTCAATTTAAATAAAACATTAACATTTTTTTTAATAAATTAATTTATATAATTTCATAAATCTGTATAAAACCATTAAATAAAATTTATTCCCATATATCATATGCAAAAAATGTAAATATTAATTAAATTTTACTAAATACTTATTAAATCATATTGATACTGTTTCGGAAACACTGATGAATTAATTTTGTATATTTCGAATTATTAATTGTTACTATGTTAGAAATATTTAAATACGAAGAAATATTTGAAAATAAATTGTTTCATATAAATCTAAAAGCCAAACGTCTTACAGTATTGTTGTATAGATATCCGAAATACATCTTTATAACGTAAGAATATTCGTCTCTTTTTTGTTATACTTAAAAAAAATCCTTGTAATAAAATTTTGTTTAATAAACTTTTTATTATTTTTACAGTTCTTTATAATAGATAAAAACATTTTTTAAACTTGTATTATTATGAAATGTATTTAAATGTGTAAAAAAATATTATTTTAATAATTTAAAACGAAATTTCGACAAAGGATTTAATTCAATTTTAAATATTGAATACGACGTATGTTTACTATTATACGTGTTCAATTTTTTTTACATAAGTAATGCTTGAACGAATTATAAAAATATTATTTTAATATACAATAAAATTAATTTTAAATGATTATTTTTATAATAAAAGTGAATGTATAATTAAATGTATGATTTAATTGATGATTACAGAACGCAATGAATTCAAAATCGATATTTAACATTAATAAAACCCACCATCTCATCAAACGTAACCTAAAACTCTTAAAAACCGGAGAGAGTTATATCAAATTACAGCAATGCGCAGCAGAATTATTTCAATTGTCTGGTATTCCAGTATTTAATCGTAGTGAGTATAGCAAAAGTACAATTCTATAACTTAATACTTTTCTATATAAAAATAATATTTATTTTAACTTACATATCTGAAGAGAAAAAAAATAAAGTATTATTAGTAAAAAAATTAAAAAAATGATTGTTTTTCTTAGATACCAAAAAACCAAATTATAGATATCACATGATTATAAGAAGTATGAGAAGAATAATAGAAGTTAGAGCTGCTGCGGATGAAGATAGTTCTGATGAAGATGAAAATGTTGTAGAAAACAATCAAAATAATTACAACTGGCCACAACCTCCTGTTGAAAATGACGATTCAGAAGTAGAGTATATGGAAACAAAATTTGAAGACAAAAGAGATGTTTAAAAAAAAATCCAAATATGACTGACATTTTATTTTGTATACAAAAGCGAATTTGATTAAATACCAAAATAATTTGCATTTTAAATTAAATTAAATTGTATATTTATTTATTGTCACATCTTTTATATACACAGATTACATTTATGTAAATTCAAACACTGAAAGAAAGTAATGATCATTACATATAAATATAATTAAAAAGCAACACAAGTACATTAACTATAATCTCAAAAATGTATATACAATTAAAGCAATACAAAAATTATTTGTCTCAAATTTTAAATATAAATAGCAATTATTATGAAAAGATTGTAAATATTGAAAAGAAGAAAGGTGAGAAACAATAAGTATATAAAACATTAAAAATCGTTTAAATAAAACAACAAATAATAAACATTGAAATAAATTTAAAATTAGTAACTGGATACAAATTTAAGAAAAGAGATTTGAGAAATTCTTAAAAAATCACTCAGTTCTGCATAAAAGGAATAATTAATCAAAAAAACAGTATTCCAAAATGTATTATATTTCTATATTCGATTTGGGTACATAATATATATATATATATATTTTAAAAATACTATACTATAAAATTTTTAATTTTTTAAACATTAGTACATCAATAAAATCAAAAAATATTGAATAAATTATTAATACTGCACACCTTGTGTTTGTCGACAAAATAATTCAGACAAATGCCGGAGATTTGTAGAGTTTTTGTAATGAATAAATAAAAAGAAAATTATACGTTTTTGTAAAATTTGTGATGAAAAACAAACTATGGGCGAGGGAGACGGTTATGAAGTATACTATAGTTTGAAAACATACAAATAATAAAAAGTATGTAATAATTAATACTTGTGTCAAAAATAACATGTAAAAGTATATTTCTTATATGTACACGCCTTATAGGATAATCCAAATTTTGTTATCTATATCGTATACAAGTGAATAATAAAGAATTGAAATATTCGCAACTAATATTAAAGATAACAGAACAAAAAATTTCCCCAATAGACTTTTGACTAAATCAGGTAACGATTGAATATACACACACACACATATATATAAATATATATATATATATATATAAATATATATATACATTCATATATAAAATGCTAGCACCACTATCATAACACTTTCATGCGCTAATAGCACTTTTTAATCTCATTCCTAACATATTTATTTAAAAGATTAGTTTTTCTAGGAAACAAATGTAAAAAAAACGAAATATCGAAAAAAAATTTACATTTATTGTATCTATCCAAGTGATAAAACCCTTTCTCGTTACGTTTTATTTTTTTATCATTATTCTTTGTCGTGTGTAAAATAAATATTCGTATTTCTTTCTTTCAATAAATTCAATGCAAACTTTATTTTAAGGTTCAAAATTATACACTTGTAAAATCATAATTTGGTTATAAAATGTATTTCGTTATAAAATCGTACACAAAAAATTATTTTATGATTGATACAAAATTAATTTATAGAAAATTTAATGCATAAAATGAATCGCATATACGTAGTAATGCTTGGGTAATCAGAAAATTTATCGAAACATCTGTTCGAACTGTTAATATTAAAGTATGATATTTGAATAATCTTCGGTTAAATGACGATGCCGCATCCTGACCAATCTTCGAACCGTGCGTCGTTTCAATCCGCCGACGGTTTTTTTCGAGACCCCTTGTCGAAATGTTCGTCGACCCATTTTTCCACGTATTTCAATTTCGACACCAAATCTGAAATAAAACGGTACACACGTCAGCAATATTAAATCTGCGAACAAAATTCTTCCGGTCGACAGTCGGTTAAAAATTCGCGGTTACCTTTTGACGCTTCGCAAATCGCATTGATCTGTTTAAACTTATCTTCTAACTGTCGTAAATACTGACGCGTCGTCCTCACTTCACGCCGCAAGCTTTCGAGACACTCGACGTAAGACAAATCCGAATCATCGTCGGATTCAACATCGACATCTGCAAGTTTGCGAGTGACGTTTTGATGACTCTTGTCGATGCTGTCTTCAACGAACGAAGGCCTGGATAAGAGGCTGTCTTCGCTATTGGAACGGGGGCTGGTCGTTTTTTTGACCGTTGCTTTTTCATCCGCCATCGATTCGGTCGAATGATCTCCGTGTTCCAGCTTCGGCGACGCGGTATCGTCGAAATCTTCTTGCGACGGCTGAAAAATGCAGAGCGTATATATATATAATAGTATTAAAAGGATAAATGGAAGTTGCAAGCAATATCATATTTATCGATTCGATGATTTCTACCTCACAAGCGCAACAGTTCTGCGTGGATTCTCGGAATATCGAAGAACGTTTAACATAAACCTGTGACTCGCCCCAAAGACTATACAGCTTCACGTACGGCTCGAGCTTATATGTGTGATGTAATTCTTCAATCGTACTCTCCATTGAAATTAATCGGGCTTTGAACGAAAATGCGTTAAATCTGAAATAGAGAAACACAATACAATTACGAGTAATTAAATTAAACGAATAGTATACTAAATCGCAAAAGCAAAAAGGCGTCTTACCGAAAATTACCGTGTCGAAACGTTTCGTTTTCGAATGCGGTTCTAGTAGTCACCGTCTTCGGGTGGCTTCTTCTATTTAAACACTAGACGACTTTTAAAAACATCCATTGTTTGAAAATCCCCACCACCACCGTCCGATCGACCAATGAAATTTCGTTAAAAATTAATTTATACCTGAATGTGAAAGTCTTGCTCCGTGCACCTTTGTGGAAGGATATATATGGTAATTAATTTATATTTAAACAACATTTAAAATTTTATTGAACGAATCGACCATGTTGTTTTTAATAATATTATTTAATTGTTTCAATAGCAGAAAATTGTGTATAATAAGTGTTGAATCACTTTTACTTTTACACTTTTGATTACATGTTTTTTTTCTTTAATATTTTTTGTGATATGCGTGAAACCGAAAGATTGTTAAAGATATTTTTTTAGAAATTTCTATCCTAAACCTGTTTTGCAATCGATTTCACAACGTAAATTGCTCGATATGTGACAATGTGAATATTGGGAGCGTTTAAATTCACCGATTAACGGCATTAGTGTTAGTAAGTCGGTTCGTAATAATGAATTTCATATTTGAATGAAGAAAATCTTTATTGGTTTTACGATCACTTTGAAATTAATTTAAATGTTCTGTTTCGTTCGTGATAATATTAATTCTTAAGATAATAGTTAAAAATACCAAACAAATACAGTAATAATAATCGCAATTGGCTCAATTCTCGTAATACCACTTTCGTTTGTTAATAGTTTGTTAATATTATCTTGTCCTTGAAAGAAAAAATATGCAAATTTTGAAAAATCAACAACAAATTATTCCACAAAATTTAAATATGTAAAAGAATTAAATATTAAATAGATAATTAAATATAAAAATAATTTTGTTGTAAAACATTTTTATTTACATTTATTTTACACTTCAAAATTTTGAGTTGAGGAAAAAAATATTCTTCGTGAAATGTGGCGTATTCGTTGTCACGTACAATATTATTATAGTACACGCGAAACTTAATAAACTTAAACTTAACGATTTCAACTTAATCGTTAATAAATTTGAAAAATCGTCATCGATTGATATCAAAAGATTATTATAATAATGCATAAATAACTAATCCACGATGCGAACAGACTAAAATTAAATCATTTTCCACCTGTAGTTAAAAGCTTTTTTCAAAAAAAAAAAAAAAAAATACGATTTGGTGTGAAGTTGAACTTATTACACAGAATCTATTTTGTAATCAATTTTTCAACGCAATTTCCAAATTCGCTGATTATAAAGACATCGGTATTAGTATTAGTAAGTCAAAAAAAAAAACAATTACTCATGAACAAACCGATTTTTCTTTTGCTTTTGCGATTATTTTAAACGTTCGATTTTATTTTATTATGTTTTAAATATGTCGGTCGCACTAAATCGAGAATTAGTGTAATAATCTGACATTGACGCGAAATGCGATACAAAATCCGCGTCCATTTTTTTAAATTCATTTTGAATTTTAAATTGAACACATTTTATGCATAATTCAATCGTAAAAGAAAACCGTTAAAATATAATTAAGAAATAGAAGAAATGAAGCCAAACTAGAACTAACGTCAACATGGCGGGCGAATGAAGTGTTATGATCATATATTTCCATTGGTGCGTCAAGTGGGAGGGCTCAAAATTTCGATAAGTTCCGCCTACTTTCATATATAACAGAATAATTTAAAAAAAATATTGACGGATATTGATTATGCAAAATGGCGTACTTTTTTTAATAAACTTAAAATATATGATATTTTTGATAAAAAAAAATAATGTTATAATTTACAGTTCGAAATTATTCTGTTAATCTGAGTGGCACGTTCATATTTTGATCGTATTTTTGGAAGAATTAAAACGTTTGAAATTTAAAAATATTTTAAGAATCAAAGATAACGGTGCAATAAAAACGAAAGAATTTAACACGCGTCGATAATCTTAATCATTTTCAGCATTACCTTATCATTATCTATTTTAATTAGTATAAAATCAAAGTTTGTAAACTATACAAGAATTTTATTTGATTAAAATTTGTTGTTTAGTTTAAAAATTAGTTTTAAATTTCAAAGAAAATTATTCAAAAGGTTTCCTTTTTGTTACAAAACAAGACAATGGTAAATTTGAAATTTAAGAAAAAAAACAAGAAAAGATTTTTTTCTTACGAAACTTTTATTTTAAAAATAAACGAACAGATAACATTAGCGTTACATTTTGATAAAACAATTTTCAGATCGTATAATAGCAAATTCATATAAAAATAGTTACATATTAATTACATATATACGTACAAATACGTAGACAATATTGCTCCAAGCACGATATAAAGATATGGAGTGTGCTCGACAAAAATTATACATCACACAATTATAGAAATATTAAAGAAAAAAATATATAATTAAAATAAAGACTAATTACTCAAAGACAAAGTAAATAAAATGTAAATAAAAATAAACAAAATAGTAGTTAAATAGTAAATTTAGTAAAGCGTTTGTCCGCTCATTGGAATTGTTCCACCATTGCTTTCAACGTTTTCGGTACAAATTGATCAAACTTCGACTTCATTTTCCGCAATTCTTCCCTGTACCAGCGATTTTGAAGAACCAATCGTATGTAATTTGCTAAAATGAAATTTTCACGTATTTTCTTGTTGACGCGTGAATTTCTGGAAGCCAGATTGGATCTCTCGCGCATTGTTTGCGCTTCCTCGCCATTATCAGCGACTTCAAATTTCCTCGCCATATTTGGGTTTAAAGTTATATCGACGTCCATCAATTCTAAAATTTCCACCGTATTTTTGCTGAATATATCACATTTTTGTTTTTCTACGACTTTCAATTGGTATTCGTTGAGTTCATCTCCAAAGTCATTCCAGTTTTCTAATACTTTCAATATATTTTGCTTCCCGTGTCGCCGAATCGTGGTTTTCAATTCGTTTTTGGTCGCTTCTGATGTGATGGTCATCCATCGTTCACTAATAATGAGCATTAATCGCGAATTACGCGATTTCCAATTTACCGCAGGTGCGGCAATATTGTTTCCTACTCCAGAAACTGCGTCCGGAATTTCTGCATTGAATTTCTGAACGGATGCGGTGACCGAATTATCATCGGGCGTCGACGCCACATCAGCGACGGAGGCTTTGACGGATACGACGTCGCAATTAGAATCGTCGACGGAATTTACCTCGACTTTCTTGGTTCGTCTCAAAATCTTTCTCGATTTCGGTTTCGGTTTTGGTTTGAAGTTCGGTGGATTCAGATATGTCCTTCGTTGGGAAGTATTTGGTATGATAATTCTGGCGTTCGTTTTGTAAACAGATTTTGTCTGTTTTATTGCGACGGATCTTGTTCTCATCTTATCTTTTTTGGGAAATAATTGCGGATTGTCCATCATATACTTGACGGAAACCAATCCCAAGTTCTCCAAGAACAAATTTTTGCTCATAGCTTCGTCGCTCTGACTTTCATTTGAGATATCTGAAAATAAAATTAAACGTAAGCTTGATTAAAATCAGTTCAATGTGCATGACTTTTAATTATGGAAAAATTGCGTTGCAAATGCTATCAAATAAATTATCATTAATTCGTTTATATATATATTTACCTCTACGAATGTCCATGATGTTAAAATTGCAAAAAGTTCCTTCAAATCCGGTAAATGTTGATCACTGCAAGATGTCGACGTCGACTGTCGAAAACAAAACAACTGTGAATTAGCTGCGCGGGCGTCGAGCGAGCGTCCGCACCGTGCGACGAACCACTGTTGACTGATGAGCAATAGGCGGTCGACCACTAAACAAAATGGCCGCCAAATTGAAAGTTTCTCAGAAAGCCTAAGCCTTACTTTTGCGCACTATACAAGTATGCGCAGAGAAAAAATTAATTCAAATGTTCTATAATTATGATCAAATAATCGAATTTCGAAGATTAGTTACACAAATAATATTCACATGTAACTACTATTATATAATGATAATGCGTTTAAAAGAAACATAAACCAAAGCAGAAAATTTTAAAATATAGAAATTTAGCATATTTTACTAATAAATCTGTATTTTCTTCAACGTGAGATTCGGTTTTCGTCAGCCAATAGACGTTCGTATAATAATTTATATATAATGCATGATTTCTTTTCAAATTGAATATTTTTAATCCATTATAATGAAATCCATTGAAATCCATTATTATGAAACACGTAACGAAACAACATTCCAACACTCCTTAGAAATCCAAGTTACCCGCTAACCCCACCACGGAAGAAAGAAGAAGAAGAATAATAATAATAATAATAACAATACCTAACTCAATTTAATAGAACAATATATTAAAATAATAGAAGTTAAAACTAATCAAAACATTTTTATATTTCAATTTTATTTCAAAATTAGAACAATCTATATATTATTAATATCAAATATAACGTTATTTTTCTTTATGAATTGCAGTTTATTGTTAAAAATTTGTTCACTTTATGATCATTATGTAACCAATGAATCTTTAGTTTATGAATTAGGCATAATATAAATATTTGTCTAGAAAGTTACCGATAACGTGGGTGATTAATCTTTACGGAGAAATAAAATAAATTGTAAATATATTGACTAGTAGGTACTTTTTAGCTAACACTTCAGTGTTATCGTAAAATTGGCTTTGGTGTATGAAAACTTTTTAATTTTCTTTAGCAAAAGTGTACTTAAAAGATTCAAGAATAATTAATCAAAAAAACAGTATTCCAAAATGTATTATATTTCTATATTCGATTTGGGTACATAATATATATATATATATATATTTTAAAAATACTATACTATAAAATTTTTAATTTTTTAAACATTAGTACATCAATAAAATCAAAAAATATTGAATAAATTATTAATACTGCACACCTTGTGTTTGTCGACAAAATAATTCAGACAAATGCCGGAGATTTGTAGAGTTTTTGTAATGAATAAATAAAAAGAAAATTATACGTTTTTGTAAAATTTGTGATGAAAAACAAACTATGGGCGAGGGAGACGGTTATGAAGTATACTATAGTTTGAAAACATACAAATAATAAAAAGTATGTAATAATTAATACTTGTGTCAAAAATAACATGTAAAAGTATATTTCTTATATGTACACGCCTTATAGGATAATCCAAATTTTGTTATCTATATCGTATACAAGTGAATAATAAAGAATTGAAATATTCGCAACTAATATTAAAGATAACAGAACAAAAAATTTCCCCAATAGACTTTTGACTAAATCAGGTAACGATTGAATATACACACACACACATATATATAAATATATATATATATATATAAATATATATATACATTCATATATAAAATGCTAGCACCACTATCATAACACTTTCATGCGCTAATAGCACTTTTTAATCTCATTCCTAACATATTTATTTAAAAGATTAGTTTTTCTAGGAAACAAATGTAAAAAAAACGAAATATCGAAAAAAAATTTACATTTATTGTATCTATCCAAGTGATAAAACCCTTTCTCGTTACGTTTTATTTTTTTATCATTATTCTTTGTCGTGTGTAAAATAAATATTCGTATTTCTTTCTTTCAATAAATTCAATGCAAACTTTATTTTAAGGTTCAAAATTATACACTTGTAAAATCATAATTTGGTTATAAAATGTATTTCGTTATAAAATCGTACACAAAAAATTATTTTATGATTGATACAAAATTAATTTATAGAAAATTTAATGCATAAAATGAATCGCATATACGTAGTAATGCTTGGGTAATCAGAAAATTTATCGAAACATCTGTTCGAACTGTTAATATTAAAGTATGATATTTGAATAATCTTCGGTTAAATGACGATGCCGCATCCTGACCAATCTTCGAACCGTGCGTCGTTTCAATCCGCCGACGGTTTTTTTCGAGACCCCTTGTCGAAATGTTCGTCGACCCATTTTTCCACGTATTTCAATTTCGACACCAAATCTGAAATAAAACGGTACACACGTCAGCAATATTAAATCTGCGAACAAAATTCTTCCGGTCGACAGTCGGTTAAAAATTCGCGGTTACCTTTTGACGCTTCGCAAATCGCATTGATCTGTTTAAACTTATCTTCTAACTGTCGTAAATACTGACGCGTCGTCCTCACTTCACGCCGCAAGCTTTCGAGACACTCGACGTAAGACAAATCCGAATCATCGTCGGATTCAACATCGACATCTGCAAGTTTGCGAGTGACGTTTTGATGACTCTTGTCGATGCTGTCTTCAACGAACGAAGGCCTGGATAAGAGGCTGTCTTCGCTATTGGAACGGGGGCTGGTCGTTTTTTTGACCGTTGCTTTTTCATCCGCCATCGATTCGGTCGAATGATCTCCGTGTTCCAGCTTCGGCGACGCGGTATCGTCGAAATCTTCTTGCGACGGCTGAAAAATGCAGAGCGTATATATATATAATAGTATTAAAAGGATAAATGGAAGTTGCAAGCAATATCATATTTATCGATTCGATGATTTCTACCTCACAAGCGCAACAGTTCTGCGTGGATTCTCGGAATATCGAAGAACGTTTAACATAAACCTGTGACTCGCCCCAAAGACTATACAGCTTCACGTACGGCTCGAGCTTATATGTGTGATGTAATTCTTCAATCGTACTCTCCATTGAAATTAATCGGGCTTTGAACGAAAATGCGTTAAATCTGAAATAGAGAAACACAATACAATTACGAGTAATTAAATTAAACGAATAGTATACTAAATCGCAAAAGCAAAAAGGCGTCTTACCGAAAATTACCGTGTCGAAACGTTTCGTTTTCGAATGCGGTTCTAGTAGTCACCGATCGATGTCGATCGATGTCGATATTTGGTGTTTGGAGTTATAGAACCTAGTTCCTTATCTCCTTCATCTGATGTGGTAATCCGGAACAGTAAGAATATGGGGCTTTTCGGCCTTATGAGGTTAAGTCACTACTATTTGTTAGTAGGTAATTAGTGTTTTCGAATTTTCCGGCGTTTCTGGAGGTTGGGCTCTCTTGACAGTATAGGTGGGAGGAACCTATATCTGTTGTTGAGGTGGTATTTAAGTGGGTCAGTGGTGTTGGTTCTGATCGTTGCGTCGTTGTAGAATTTGGTGGCTAGGCGAATGACCTGGTCTCTGACTGAAGATATGTTGAGGGCTTTATGGATGTCTGCGTTTCTAATGTACCACGGAGAGTCTGTGATTGCACGGAGGGTTTTATTTTGGATGACTTGAAGTTGGTGAAATTGCTTGTCGGTGGCGGTTCCCCAGATGGGACAGGCGTAAGTGATGATAGGACGGATGATTGTTTTATAAATAGTGAGTTTGTTGTTGAGGGATAATTTGCTTTTACGGCATAGTAGGGGGTATAGTTGGCTCTTGGCTATTTGGACTTTTCTTTTAATGTGTTTAATGTGCGTTAGCCATTTCAGCTGGAAATTTAATTTAAGTCCTAAGTAGGTGGCTTCTTTGGACCAGTTTATGGGAGTAGAGTTAATGATCACTTTTGGTGGGTCGGATCGAGAAGCTTTGGGTTTGAAGCAGATTGCTTGTGTTTTGAGGGGGTTGATTTTGATAAGCCATTGGGATGCCCAGGTTTCTAATCGGAGTAGGTATGCTTGGAGCTCTTTGTGAATTGTTTGGACGTTGGGGCTTCTGCAGATGACGGCCGTGTCATCTGCGAATAAAGCTAGCATGTTGTTTGCACCAGATGGTTTAGGGATGTCAGCAGTGTAGATATTGAAGAGAGTAGGGGAAAGTACAGATCCTTGTGGTACTCCTGCGGATATTGGTTTTGGGTGAGAAACTGAGTCTGATATTGAGACTTGGAAGCTTCTATTTGTGAGGAATGAGTCAATTAATTTGACGAGGGTTAAGGGAAATTTCATATTAAGCATTTTGAGGATGAGGCCGTCGTGCCAGACTTTATCGAATGCTTTGGTGATATCTAGTAGGATTGCACCTGCGCAGTATCCACGGTTGAGGGCAAAGGATATGAAATTGGTGACTCTATACAGTTGGTGGGTGGTTGAGAGTAGTGGTCTGAAACCGTATTGTTCCGGAGGGATTATTTTATTTTTATCTGTAAACTCTGAGAGTCTTTGGAGAATGATTTTTTCGAATATTTTGCCGATTGTTGGAAGAAGACTAATCGGTCTGTAACTTTCTGCGAGCGCTGGGTTTTTGCCTGGCTTTTTTAACATGATTATGTTAGCGTTTTTCCAAGCAGTTGGAAAGTAATTTAGTCGGAGAGAGGCGTTAAAAATGGCCACTATCGAGAGAATTCCTTTGTGAGGAAGGTTTTTGAGTGCTTTGTTGTTGATCTTATCCGGGCCTGGGGCTTTGTTGTTGTGGGTGGAATTTATGAGGCTTTGGACTTCCGAAGGAGTGGTGAATATAATACGTTCACTTGCTTCCTTGACGTTTAGTGCTTCAGTAATCTGTGCTCTAAGAGAGGGAGGTTGAGGAGCGGTTGCTGGTTGAGAGAACGTTGAGGCAAGGTTCTCACCGAATGCTTCTGCTTTTTCGAGCGGGGAGATGGCTATTGAGTTGTCGGGTAGATTTAGAGGTGGAATCTCTTGTCGTTTTTTGGTGAGGGCTTTTGTCATTTTCCAGATAGAATTATCTTGGATTGACAAGGACTGGAGTTTTTTATCCCAGTTATCATTGTGGAGGGCTAATAGTTTTTGGCGAATGATGTGTTTGAGGGAGTTAGCGGTTCTTTTTGCTGAAGGGTCTCCTGTCTTATACCATTTACGTCTGGCTCTGTTCTTGGTTTGGATGAGTTCGCGAATCTCGCGCGGAAGTGGCGAACAGTGGTTAGACGGAAGTTCGTAACTAGCTTCATCTAAATTAGATAAGATGTTTTGCGCTAGTGTGCTGATTTGGTTTTCGATATCAGCTGGGGTCCGTAGCAGGGAGGCAACGGGGATTGGGATGTTTTTAGAGATTTGGGCAAAGTAGGGCCAGACCGTTCTTTTGAGGGAGTGGTAATGACGGTGTGAGGTGTTGGAGGTTTGAAAGTCAAATATGACTGGGTTGTGATCTGAGGAGAGATCAGAGATGGTCCAAGTTTCGACTTGGTGGGGTATATTTGATGCGAGGGCAAAATCTATGGTCGAGAGGTGTCCTTGGGCGTTTCTGAAGGTGGGATCACCGGGGGCGTGTATCATCCAATTGTTTGAGTCGCACAGGGCCTGTAGCGCTGTGCCTCTATTACAGTTGCGGGTACCGCCCCAATTTACGTGGTGGGCGTTAAAGTCACCTGCTATGATGGTGGGTGCATTTGAGTAAATTAATGAAGAAACGTCGGAGGAAAAAGAGGCGTTCTTGCGGGGTGGGTGGTACGTAGAGCCGATAATATAATCACCTGATGGTGTTGTGACGGCGATCAGGGTTGCCTCAAGCATGTTTAAGTTGGGTGTGGGGATGTGATAGTGAGCAAGATCGCGTTTTATAAAGATTGCCGTACCGCCACCTCGCATGTTCGTTCTGTCGTTTCTATAAAATTTATAGTCGACTAATTTGGGGGTTCGTCCAGCTGTTAGGTGGGTTTCGCAGACAAGTATTACGTCTAAGTTTAGTCTTGACGCGAATTCGTCAAGCTCCTTGATTTTAGGGGTGAGACCGTTCGCGTTCCAGCACGCAACTCTCAGATGCGAGGGTTTGCGCTTAGTTGCCATTTGGGTTTAGGAGGGATGCCAAAGCGTTTATTACGATCGAAATACGATCTTGGGAGGGGGGGGCCGTTAAAAGGTCTTGGAGAAGTTTAAATGTAAAGTCCGCGTTTGGGACTGACGGAAGTAGAGGTACAGAGGGGGTGGCATTTTTTTGTGCAGTTGCCGCTGCGTAAGATTTAGCCGGGTTCGGCTTGTTTGAAGGGGGGTTGTAGGGTTGTGGGTTTGCGGGGCTCGGGTGTTTTTTGTTGGTGGGTTTCACCGGGAATTTCGGGCAGCCTCTGTAACTGGCTGGGTGTTCTCCGCCGCAGTTGCAGCATTTTGGAGTGGCGTCTGGATTTTTTTTGCATACGTTTGTGGCGTGTGCGCCTGCGCATTTCACACAGGTGTGATCCAGTGTGCAGGCGGCTGAAGAATGGCCAAAACCTTGGCATCGGTGACATTGGTTTAAATGTTTCGATCTGTTATTGTAACTCTCGACCGAAACTTTGATATAATTTAAATGAGAGATCTTGAAGATCTCCTTTGATTTGTCGTTTCTGGTTAGACGGACCAGAACTAGCGGGATTTCTTTTTTATTGGTCCTGCTTTTCATGCGCAGGACTTCCTTTATCGCGAAGCCGAGTTCGGTGAGCTCGGACTTGATGTCTTCGCAGGGTGCGTTAATTGGCACGCCTCTGATGACGCATTTAACGTCTTTATCTTCTTTAAGAAGATGAGTAAAATACTGGACTCCGTAAGAGTTCAGTAATGTTGTGCATCTTCTGTAATCATCAGAAGAATGTACAATTATTTTGATAAAGTCTCCGGAGACTTTTGTTTCTTTGATGTTAACGTTGTTTTTTAGAGTTTTTATTAGGTCAGAGTAATTGACCGTGGACTTGACGTGAATAGGTGGGGGTGATCGGGCTAGCGGGGTGGTGTTTTTTGGGCTTACCTTTGGGTTAGCTGGTGTGGATTTGTGAGGGAAGTCCGCCTGAACTGCGGTTGATTCCATCTCGGCCTCGGACTCTGATGATGCCATCTCTTTGTCCGAGTTGACGGGCGAGGGGGTTGGAGTTGTGTCTTTAGAACTCGGAGGAGTTCTGTACTTCCTTTTTTTGATGACCTTTTTCTTAGTCATCGCGGGAATGAAGTCATTTATGGTCGCCTGGATTGTCTCGTCGTCCTTTGAGACGGTAGAAGAGTGAGCAGGCAAGTCATCAGAAGAGTGAGTTTCTAGGTCGATTTGGATGTTCAAATCGCGGCTGATCTTCATTAAGATCTGGCTGTACCTGTCCAGTCTTATGAAGAGGCGGTCGATGTCCCCTTGGGTGAGGGCTTCACCCGTTTGGGTGTTTTTAAGTATTGGCCCTTGGGCCATTTTTAATTTTTGTGTGTTCCACCTAGTAGATCACTTTAACGAGCACTAAATGAATGAAGTAGTGCGCTCAGACAAGCGCATTCACCACACTTTGATTCGAAATTGCCCGAGTGGGCGTTTGACGAGAATTCTCGGCCGTATACTAACGAATACGTCCGTACGCTGACTCCTATTTTCGTATACTCCCGACTTTTTGTTTGTAGTAGTCACCGTCTTCGGGTGGCTTCTTCTATTTAAACACTAGACGACTTTTAAAAACATCCATTGTTTGAAAATCCCCACCACCACCGTCCGATCGACCAATGAAATTTCGTTAAAAATTAATTTATACCTGAATGTGAAAGTCTTGCTCCGTGCACCTTTGTGGAAGGATATATATGGTAATTAATTTATATTTAAACAACATTTAAAATTTTATTGAACGAATCGACCATGTTGTTTTTAATAATATTATTTAATTGTTTCAATAGCAGAAAATTGTGTATAATAAGTGTTGAATCACTTTTACTTTTACACTTTTGATTACATGTTTTTTTTCTTTAATATTTTTTGTGATATGCGTGAAACCGAAAGATTGTTAAAGATATTTTTTTAGAAATTTCTATCCTAAACCTGTTTTGCAATCGATTTCACAACGTAAATTGCTCGATATGTGACAATGTGAATATTGGGAGCGTTTAAATTCACCGATTAACGGCATTAGTGTTAGTAAGTCGGTTCGTAATAATGAATTTCATATTTGAATGAAGAAAATCTTTATTGGTTTTACGATCACTTTGAAATTAATTTAAATGTTCTGTTTCGTTCGTGATAATATTAATTCTTAAGATAATAGTTAAAAATACCAAACAAATACAGTAATAATAATCGCAATTGGCTCAATTCTCGTAATACCACTTTCGTTTGTTAATATTATCTTGTCCTTGAAAGAAAAAATATGCAAATTTTGAAAAATCAACAACAAATTATTCCACAAAATTCAAATATGTAAAATGAATTATATATTATTTTTTTATGTGATTGATAACTATATATAAAATAATTTTATTGGTTTTTATTTTAAAATTTAATATATACTGCCCATAATGAATTATATATATATTTATATTTCGGTAATCAAAAAAAAAAAAATGCAGTGTTAAAACTTTTCCTTCTCTGTTATAAAATTTTAATCTTTCTAATCGTATTCGTAAATGCTTTCAAAACATTAAAAATAAGATTTTAGAATTGTAAAATTTCTAAAGACAATCACAAAAAATTATTTAAACGTCCAAAATTAAGAAGACATATATATATATATATATATATATATATATATATATATATATATATATATATATATATATATATATATATATATATATATTTAATTTATTTATATATTCCTGTTTATTCTATTTATTCATCCTTTATTATTAAAAAAATAACCATACTTGTAAAATCACGATTAGGTTGTAATAGAATTCAATAAACAAAAAATTAAAGTGATATATCAATGGTTTAACCCATTGCGGTAATCACATAAAATTATCTTTATCTTAAACGCCATCGGCATGATTAACAGTATTTAAGCTAATATCAATTTACCGTTATAAAGATAAACTTCTTAGTTGACAACATAATTATTATATATTAAATTTGGGGGATTCAACGGTTAATATAAAATGAATAGTTGTAAATTATGTAAATATTTATTTAATTAGAATTTTTCACCATTGGTTATTAACAAAGGAAATATTTGAAATTTGAGTAATAATTTACTATTTTAAATACAAAGAGAAAGTTATTGAATAAATTTTGAGTTTTGAATCGGAGTTGGTCTTGAAGGCTATACCGGAAAAAACTTCCGACTGTTTCGAAGATTGGAAAAAGCGTTGGCAAAAGTGCGTTTTATCGGATGGGAACTACTTTGAAGTTGGTGAAATTGATTTGGAAGAATTTAAATTTTATAAACAAATTTACCAATTATAAGCAATCATTCATAAGAATTTAATCATTATATTTCATTGACTTTGGAAACAAATATTAATTGTGCGAAAAGTCGATTTATGTTAATTATCAGCTTATGAACTTTAAAATATCTGTTTATATTTTTGACGTTAATAAAATAATAAAAAAATGTAAAATTTGTAAAGGTTTGAAATATAAATGTAAATTGGAAAATGTATACGCGAAAGAAAATGTAAGCAATTGAGGGATCGACTTGGGATTAAAATGTTGATTAAAAACGATCGAATTATGCCGAACAATGTTTTATTTATTGAATAAAATAATACAAGTATAAAATGACAGATTATACATAGAATAAAATATATTATTTACATTATTAGATACTATATAATACATTAAAATACACCATCAAATACAATATTTACAATAAAAAATAAGGATGTAGAAAGCGTCACATAATAAATTTAACACAATTTATTAAACCTTTTAATCGACCGAATAAGCTTGGATCCTCTTGGTCGTCGTCGATTATATCCATCAAGTCAAAGTCGTCTTCTTCGCTGTATTCGCTTTCGTAATCTTCTTCACCGACAGTCTGCTGATCGAGGAGTTGCATCCTGGTTTGCATGATCGCCTTCCAAACGGACTCCGAAATTTGTTCCACTGTAAAGTGCAACATGTGCAAAACGCAAAGAAAAAATTAAAATTTTGCGAACAAAAAATATGACAAATGCAAATTTAAACGAGAAGAAATATCACACTTACGATCTTCGGACGTACTGTCGGGAATGTGATGAGATCTCGTCAATTTGGCCGCATAGGCGTCGATCATCGTCCTCAGCGTCAGGACGAGGCTTTTTTCGTTTAAATTCAACGTGACACCGCCGTGCACATCTGTGGAGAAGAAAATATAAATCGTTAATAATTCATACATAAGTACATAATAATAATATATGATGAGATAAAATGCTAATGAATAAATGAACTTACAGTTTTCGGGAGTTTCTTGGCCTAGAACTCGACATATAGTCATCGCCCATTCGTTTTCGGCGACAAGGACGTGATCGCAGATCCACACTTTACATTCGTCACAAAGAGGCACGTCTCTTCTGATGAAGAGTTTCGTCAGGCCTTCGATGGAATCTTCAATTTCGAATAACAATTGCTCGTCGTCGATGTAATCGTCGATATCGTCGGGAGTTATAAGTTTGTAATAAAGATTCCTAAGCGCCGAGAAATCCATAGCGATTGGAGAGCAGATTTGTGAACGATGAACAAACAGCGAACAGCGTCCGAAACCGAAATCTGTGGTGATCGTAGCGCTAGAACGCGCGAGGGGCATGAAAGTTGGCGGAGCTCGCCGAAATTTCGAGCCCGCCACACGTGGTCATGTGGCCAGGTGGTCCACGCGGTCACGTAGCCAAATGGTCCACGTGCCCCGCATATAAAATATATGATCGCAACAATTATTTCCTACGCCATTTTGACACTATCGTAAATATTGATAAACACTCAGAAAACCGTTTTATAATTTTTACTTAGTATAGTTCTCGATTAAGTGCGACCAAAATATTTTTTCATCACTATAATAATAGAAAGATGCTTTATTAGTTTTAATTACGTTCGTACATATTTAATAGTAACATCTGCGGTATACACAGGTATCAACACAATTAATAAATATAATTGGTAATCGAATAGATGGAATTGAAATGCGTGCTTTAAATTATTTTATTAAATTATATGTTATAATTTCATTAAAATTAATATTATAGACAATTTTTTTTATTTTTATCATTATTTTTTGTTGTAAAGTTTGTTTTTGGAAATTTACTCTACATTGCGAGGTAAAAAAGAAACCGAAAATTTGCAATCTTCAGAGGGAGCTCACCTCCGGAATTTACGAAGAACCTTCCAAAATTCGACTGTTTTATAGATTTCTAATTTGTTTTCATAATTATATTACTTTTTAAGAAAGTGACGATTAATAAAATGTTCTAATCATAATTTAAAGAAATGTGGTTAGTTTTCGAAATGAATATTAGCGGAATATTTAAAAAAAAAACCAAAAAGATTTCATTTCTGTTACAAAATAAAAAAATGGTGAATTTGAAATTTAAAAATCAAACAAGAAAAGTTTTTTTTCTTACGAAACTTTTATTTTAAAAATAAACGAACAGATAACATTAGTGTTACATTTTGATAAAACAATTTTCAGATCGTATAATTGCAAATTCATATAAAAATAGTTACATATTAATTACATATATACGTACAAATACGTAGACAATATTGCTCCAAGCACAATATAAAGATATGGAGTGTGCTCGACAAAAATTATACATCACACAATTATAGAAATATTAAAGAAAAAAAATATAATTAAAATAAAGACTAATTACTCAAAGACAAAGTAAATAAAATGTAAATAAAAATAAACAAAATAGTAGTTAAATAGTAAATTCAGTAAAGCGTTTGTCCGCTCATTGGAATTGTTCCACCATTGCTTTCAACGTTTTCGGTACAAATTGATCAAACTTCGACTTCATTTTCCGCAATTCTTCCCTGTACCAGCGATTTTGAAGAACCAATCGTATGTAATTTGCTAAAATGAAATTTTCGCGTATTTTCTTGTTGACGCGTGAATTTCTGGAAGCCAGATTGGATCTCTCGCGCATTGTTTGCGCTTCCTCGCCATTATCAGCGACTTCAAATTTCCTCGCCATATTTGTGTTTAAAATTATGTCAACATCCATCTATTGCAAAATATCATCCGTATTTTTACTAAATAAATCATGTATATTTTTTTTACGAGTTTTAATTCGTAATTGTTGAGTTTGTCTCCAAAATCATTCCAGTTTTCTAATTCTTTCAAAATATATTCTTTCCCATGTCGCTGTATTGAAGTTTTCAATTCATTTTTGAATTTAACTGCTTCCGGTACAATCAATTTCTGAACGGATGCGGTGATTTTTTAATAAATAAAATATAAAATGCAGCGAATATATTTTTAAAGATTAATCATTAAAGTTATTTGTAACTTTCTAGACAAATAGTTATATTTAGTTTCCTTTTTCATATCTGCTTAAGTTATTGATAAATGTTTGGTAAATTAATGGTTCAATGGTTTCATCATATTGTAGTTTATATATAAATTTTTATTTTAATTAACATGAATTAACTATTTTATTGTTGCCAATTTTCTAGTATTTCTTCTTCTATATCATTATTATGATTATGACATCTTTAAAATTTTTCTTGTTTAAGTTTTTTTTATACTGTTGTATTTTAAATTTTGTTTGGCATTTATATTGTTCTACAACATGTTCAGAGATGTTTATATTTTTTTTTGATTTTTTAAGCTTCTTCAAAATATGTACGTTGATAAGATTTTTGTAAATTTTAACCCTTTAATATATCGTAATTTCTTTGTTTTTCGATATTATTCACTTTTGCGTCTATTTTATTGACTGTTGAAATTAATTACATTTATATTTATTGTTTTAATCAAATTATTTATTTTGTTGTTGTTCTTATTTTCGTTTACAGTAACAGATTCATTAGCTGTGGATGCTGCAAATTCCCTTATGCCAGTATGTATATGCTTGTTTATATATATATTTTAATTGTCTATGGAAATAGTGGGTTTGAAAATGAACGTATGATTCATTTTTTATTCAATTAGTTTAATTTCTATGAGTCAATTGTTTAGTACGCGACTTTAACGGACTATGATTTTAGTTCAGTTTAACGGACAGTTCTGTGATTGGTTGCCGTCAGGTTCGCCAAGATTTTGGAGGGGGGAGCATCTCCGTTTATTTTTTGAGGAAAATTCAATTGATATGTCGGCCATTTTAAATCGACGTCGCACCAATAGCAAGGTTTGTCTCTGTTGCTATTGGCTTAAACGACGCCATTTTGTTATGTTGCTAGAAGTAATTGTTATTTTTGTTGTTTTTCCTTTCTGTTTCCGATATTTTAATTAATTCTTGGATTTCAATTTATCACAATACAAATAAATATAAAAAAAATTGTATTTAAACAACATTATTATTTTATCAAACCAAGCGTGTCTTATTGTTTTTAATAATTTTTATTTATAATAATTGCTTCTATTACTGTCGTTTATTAATTTATTTTCACTTTTAGTTTTTTTAAGTATGATAATATTTTTATAACCGTATGTAGTTTTAATCTCGACAAAGAAATATTACGTTGACAAAATAATACGTTGAAAAAAAAATTTATTTTACAAATTTTTAAGTGTAAAAAAAATAACAATAAGAATTTTATTTTATAAATGTTTTTAACTATTATATATTTTTTAATAATTTTCCATTCATCATGCTTTTGTGCTATAATTTTTTTTTTATGTTGATTGTGTCTAAATGATAAAACGCTTTCTTAGCGAACGGTAAATATTGGGATCGAATCCTCAGTACGTTATTTTTTAATTTCTTTTTTTTTGATGTTTCGAATTTTTATTTAGTTATTATTTTTTATTATCGTAAGTTCTAATCATTTACTTTCATAAATACTATATTTTATATTAAATTATATTTCTGACGATTACTACTCGTCGACTTTGTGCGTGTATAAAATAAATATTGGTACGTCTTTCTTTTATTAAATTTACAACTAATAATTGATTTATAGTCAATTTTATATTAATAGAAAAGGTTAAAACATTGTTTACATTTTGAAAATAGTTATTTTTTAAACATTATAAGCATTCAGAATGTTTCAAATATATTCCATTATTGTTTATTTAATTATTTCAAATTTTTGTAAGCTTTGAAAGATAATTATTTATTATTATTTTCACACACTATTTGTTTCTAAATTTTAGGTCATAAATTAATTATTGTAGTAATTTTTATTTCATTCATATATAGTAATTTGAATTCATAGTAATTTGTTGTATTTTAATTATAAAATTATTTTATTTAACAGATATGCCTTGTCATTTTATAATTTGTTGCTTTTTTTAGATTAAAATTAAAAAAAATTGTGTAGTAAAAACTTTCAAATAAATTATTTTTATTTTATTAATATTTTTTTAAAAGCAAATGAGACATCTGGTGATAGAAAACAACACATTCTGATTTAAAATTTAAAACTTTTTGTTATGGAAAAGTGGAAGCTGTTTATTATTTTTTTAATTTTATAAAAAGTTTAAGTTATTTTTAGGATTTGTATTATTTATATTCACATATTAGATTGTTAAATGTTTAAGAAGAATATTAGTTTTTTCGATGAAAAATATTAACATTTAAAATTAAAATATAGATGTCTCTCTACAGTTTTTATACATAATTATTTAATGTTGCTTTGTATTAATGAAAAATATTTAAACAATATTTTGATACTAAATATTTACAGAGGGAAAGAGAAATAATTTAAGTATTAAATTATATCAATATTTACCTTTTCAATGAGGTGATTAAGACTCGTTTACACTGTTTCCTAATATGTATTAATATCATAAAACAATATAATGTATATGCAATTAAATAATTAACATAAATAAAAAAAGTCAAAAAATAGAAAATTAATTTGTATAAAATAAGGATAAATTCACGTGCATTATTATAAAATTTACAGATTGATATTTTCAGAATTGAATTATGCAGTAAAATTATGGGTTTTTATAAAATGAAATGCTTAAGATATACGGGCAATATAACATAGTATTTATTGCAACTAAATTTTTAATTTTATCTCGTAAAATAATATTTTTAGTCAATTTTTTATTTATTTCTTTAAAAATTGTCTAGGTAATCATTATGTTTAACAAATATCAAATGCTAATTTTTTATGTAAATATATTTCACAAATGTAAAACATTTCAAAATTATATATATATATATATATATATATATATATATATATATATATATATATATATAAATATATAAGTTGATTAGGTAAAAGCAAATATATATTTTATTTTAAAAATTATAAAAAAAGATATACATTATATGAATATAAATTAAAAGTATAAAAATTAAGAATATTTTTAATTTCTTTATAAAATTAATTTCAATTTTTGAAAATCCAATTTTTTTAATATAAAATTTTAGAGTATTTATTTAATAACCAAAATAATAATGGAATAATACAGTTTGAGTTCTTTTTAAATATTTTTATTGAAATTAATGAAAAATTATTCTCTAATTTAATATTAATTTTTATTACAAAACATATTAATTATGTATAAAGAAATATATTTAGTCGATATTCAGTTATTAAAATTATTCTAAGATTTAATTTTGTAAGTTTCATTATTATTTTGTTTTGTAAAGTATTAGAATGAAATTTTGAAGTTTAATTCCAGGCAAATTTTTTAGCTTTGATTCATCTTTGAGTTTTCAACGGATTTATAAATTTTGAATTTTTATCTATTATAATTGAAGTAATGTATCTTAATATTTACAAAATGTAAATTAAATTAATTATTAAAATAATTAATTTAATTTACATTTTGCTGTAGTTGCGTGGCCGCTATTATTAGTTATTTCTTGCTCAGTGGGCTAAAATAAAATAAAATGTTTTAAAAATTATGAAGACTATGTCAATATTTTATAATTATTAATTACCTGGAGAGTGTCCTTAAAAATTGTTGAACGTTTTACATATACTGCATTGAAACCCCACAAATCATACAACTTTACATATTCTTCTTTGTTTGCCTTTTCATCAGATTTTTTAGTTATTAAATTTTTATTTCCGCTAGATTCCTTAAAAAATAGACAAAATTTTATACAAACTCATTTATATATTTTGATTTTATGTATTTATCCATAATCTACTTGACAATTATTCTCACATTTTTTAAATCCATTATAAAACTTTTATTGAATAGTTTCTTCTGATAATTTTGAATATGAAATATTTTTTCTAAAAAAAACATATATGTGTATACAATAAAAAAAGTACAAGAAAGACTTAATAAATATTTTGTAACAAAAAGACTATAAAATCCAAACCACTTTTACGAAGTTGTTGACTCTTGTCGATGTTAATTACTAATGAAGCCATTTTATCATTTTTCCATCAATACCTGGATTTACAAGTAAAAATCCCAACTTAAAAAATATTTGATAATTAAAAGAAAGAGAAAAAAATATCAATAGATTTTCTTTTAAAACATACCTGGACACTGTTTACATTCAAATATAAACAATAAGTTTTACATTTCTCAGAAATTTGATATGTAGTATAATTATTTTTTTGAAATGTTTTTATGATAATATTTCTTTAATTAATAATTTAATATTCACAATCTAGAATTTATAAACACATTAAAAATGGTTTAATTAAAAAATATAATATTTTATATTATATTAAAATTTTAATAAAAATCAAAAATATTATAAATACATTCAAAATAAATTAAAATATTTTTTGTGTGATTTATATTTTTATTGTAAAAAAAAACTAAATATATATTAACAATTGTCATATACAAATACTTATGAAATATCAAATTTTTAGAAGAAAAAAAAATTAAAGCTCGGCTATCAATTATATTAATGTCCACGTTGTCCTGAAATATGAATTTCTATAATCAATATAAAATTAAATTTATGTATTAATATAACGAAAAATATAAAATACACATATAAAAATATACATATATAAAAATTGATATTACCTCTAAGTTCTAAAACCCAATCATTATAAATATTCTCGTCAATTACTTCTATTGCTTGTCTGAACATGTTAAATTGAGGTTGAATTCTTAATCTTCTAATTTGAATTCTCTGACACAATTCCATAATATATCGTAAATCAGCATTGGGCGCACCTTAAAAAAAATATTAAAAAAGTAAAAAATAATATTTTGAAACAATTTGTAAATTAAATGTAGATAAATTTACTAGGTTCTTGAGGAAGTAGTTGCGGAAAATTTTTAATGAATTTGTCAAATTTTCCCGCACGAAACGATTTAATATTGTAATTTACAACTTTTATTTGCCTTACAATATTTCTAAGATTACAACCGAATCCTGAAAAATATTTAAAATAAATATGTGTATATTATACATTAAAAAAAAACAATTTTTGAGGTAGTAAAATGAAGAAATCAATATAATTTTATAGTTTTTTTTATATATCTGAAAAATATTTTTTTATTAATTTAAACATGTGGTTTCTATATTTTAACTTTATCATAATGAAATTATTTAAGACAAAAGTGTTAATTATTTTTTTATTTCATATTGTCACAAAACTTATATTTTTTGGAAGTGTATAAAATTGAATTAAATTGTTATGAATTAAGTTGATCTTGTATAAAAATATATTCATAAACATGTATATAATTAACTGTTAATTTATTTTGATATAAATTATTAATCAAATCAAAATATTACAAGTAAAATTTTTAAATATTAAAATATGAAATAAAATGACAATTTCTATCTATTATTCTTTTTTTTTTTGAAAGAAAGTCCATTGAAGTTAAATATACATGTTAAAAATATAAATTCTCTAATATCAGATTTAAATACCTGTTAAAAATTGACTTTTTTTAACGCGAACATTATCTAATTGTTCGACTTCGTCTTCTATTAGTTCAATCAGATCACTGATCATATTGGTTTGGAGGTCAAATTCGTCTTTACATATGTGACACTTACAAGGATTATAATCGTGGTTAATGTTCTCGCGAAGGAGCAAATCAAACATTTTTGTTACATTCAAACGTGAAGGTTCTCTAGTTGCCCATTTTTCATACAAAATTAAAGAATTTGATAAAAGTGAAAATGTTGAATAATTTTTTCTCTTTTCTGAATATAATCTTTTATAAAGTATCAACATAGGAACACTTGAAAACTCCATGATATCTAAAACAACAAATAAATGACAGTTATAATATTATTGATATTTAATTAATAATATATAATACTTTTTATTTTTTTTTATTCCAATATAGGCTCATATAACAGAAATTAAAAAATAAAAAAGACACACACACACACATATATATATATATATATATATATATATATATATATATAAACAAAAACGATGTATTAAAAATATTAATCATAATATTTAATATTCTTGTAAAATGATTTAATTATTTTTTGATTTTAATATATCTCATCTAATTACATTTTGATAAAATATTGCGTTAAGATTAAATATGTAATTTTAATATATTTTTATTATTGTTGTAATATACTTGAAAATAAATATAAAAGTGTGAAAATATAAATAATTTGTGTTTATATAAAAAAAAATATATAGTCTTATTTCCATAAAACAGACTTTTCGAAATAAAATTAGGATAATAAAATTCGAATAGCAAAATATAAATTATTTCAAAATTGTACATTTTACAAATTTCAATGTATAATATATTTTTTTTAACATGAATAATAGTAATATAATTTTGATACCTGTAAATTCAAATATAAAACTTTACCACTTATTATGAAACACAACAATTAATTGAACGATAATTATAACAAATTAAAAGTTAATAATTGAAATTAGATTTTACATAGTAAACGTTCATTATTGTGATAATAAGAAGTAATTAGATGTACTGGAATATGCATTATTATAATTATTTTCATTTTGTTACAGTGTGATTGCACTAAAAGAAAATTGTAAATTTTAAAAAGAAGCTTTATTTTAAAACTAATACACGAAGTTTCATTTAAATTTAATATAATATTTTCACTCGTATAATAAAAAATAAATATTTTTTGTAGTAATAAAAAAAAACAAAAAAAAAATAAACGTAACATAAACATAATATCGGATTAATAGTTTATAAAGAACATAAGAAAATAGTCAAATAATACATATCATGTGCCAGATAATATAACATGATTTTTATTTTAATAATAATATTAAATTTATTTCAATATTACATGTATTTCAAATATTATATGAATTTTTTTCTTAACTTTCCATTCGCCATAAACGGAGTTTTAAAAGTAACGGCCGGCGTCAAATTATCTGAAATAATAAAATAAAATTGTCGAATAATTTTCGTTTATTATTTTATTTTATTTTTTCATCAATAATTATATTAATAACGAATCGTATATGTATATTATAAGGATTTAATATACCCTTTCTCATAGGACAATGGGAAATTGTATGCGCGTTTATCCCAGTAGCCTGACATATTTCACAAACGTATGCGAAAAGCACTGGACATGTCACATTACCGTTTACTTTTACATAATGACTTGAATAAAACTCTACTGTTTCATTGTTTGCTTTGCAAAATACGCAAAACTGAAAAATAAAATTTGTATTATGATATTTTTTTTTTAAAAGAACAATTTTATAATCATCTATAATAATAACATAATTATTAATATATTTTTACCTTAGCTTTTTTGTTCCGCATATTTTCATAAACATTTGTACAATTATTATTTACTATCAAAGTTGAATTTTCAATATTTGTAGAATTTGAATTCTTATTAGACGTTAATGACCAGCAAGTTTCATTTGAACTTCCTGAGACTGGAAAGTAGTTGCTGACAAAACGATCTAAAAACAATATTCTATATATATATATATTGAGTAAAATATCGAATATATTTTATTTAGCAATAGGATTGTTCGGTGTATGGTAGATTTTAAGTTCGAATCTTCAAATTGTTTATAATGATTTATTTTAATTTTTTTTTTTGATATAAAATAACCGTTATGAAGAATTAATAAAAAAAAAATATAATAATTACTACAGTGATTCTTGTTAGGAGCACTGGTAAAATATTGAAAATTTCTCAATCGTTGCGAAAAATGATTGGAAAAATTAAATTGACCTAAAAAAAATGAAATAGTGATATTGAAAAAAAATAATAATACACAAACATTTATAAATATTTTTTTTTTAAAACATTATAAATAATATAAATTTTAAAAATAAAATATGTCTTCATGTAAATTATAAAATGTACCTAACATTATATAATATATATGACGTATTATGAAAATAAATATAATATGTGTACACCAATAAATTCCCATTAATATAAATAAAAAACTTACAATTAGTAATTATACGTGTGTTTTTTTTAAAGTTCAAAAATTCTAGATTAGTAAATAATAATTAAATTTACGTACGTATTTAATAGTATAATTATATATATTTTTTTCTTATATTTTAAATAAATATACTTACTATTGGAGATCCCTGGATTTATTTTAGTTGGACCTGCGTTTGGGATTTGCAATGCAGATAACATAGATTGTGGTTTTGTTTCTGTTTCAATAGTGAACTTTTTTTTTTCTCTTGTGCATACGTCTTTATTCGTATCTAAAAAATATTTTTTTAATGTTAATATTATATATATATATATATATATATATATATATATATATATATATATATATATATATATATATATATATATAATATAAAAGTTAAGATAATTTAGAGTATACATTCACTTAATGAATTCCTGGAGGTCCAGAAATATGAATTGTGAAAATTCAACGTATTTTTTAAAATTATTGTATTATACTTACTATTATTATTAGAATTACACCACTTCTGAATAAAGGGCCAAATTTCTGCATTGTCTAAAAAATACGTATAATGTACAACAAAGTAAATAAATAAATAAATTAGATTTTAATATTAATTATTTGAACTCGTTTGTCGTCAAAATGTCGATACATCTTAAACTCGTTATTTAGCGATATTGAAGCTGCGGCTCTTTAGTTCCATACGAAAATATGATTTATTATATATATATATATATATATATATATATATATATATATATATATATATATATATATAATATTTAAAAATTGTTTTCAATCGATTAACATTTATTTAGTTAAAGTTTAAATTTTATACTTGAATAACTCGCTCACATTGAATTTGTTTGCCCGTTTTTTTTATATTAAAGTACAAGTTAGTGTTGTATGTACATTTTAATGGTTTTTTTTATCAAAAAGCTTTATTTATGTAAATGATATTTTGTAAAATGTAATTTTTGACTCTGGGTAAAATAATAATCATTTCTTATAATCGAAATTTACATGATTTTACGTGACGTCACTAGAGAAAAATAAAAAGTGTTCAATTTACAAATAAAAAAACGAAAAAATGAAAATTGAAAAAAAAATAGTAACGACAAAAACTTACTTGAATCGTCCATAGTAAATTTCACTAATCCGAGACAAATGCGTAGAAATACCCGGAGAGTGGTTGGCGTCGTTATGAGAAGTGCGAGGTTAGGGCCTCGTGTTTATATGCCTCGAAATCTTACCTATGCATGTGTGGTCCTTTAACACACTAATATATATTTTGCACGTACGCGTCATATGCATATTTATTTATTTAAAATGTCAGGAGTAAAAACAATATTATAAAACATATAATTGTATATGTATACAAAATATATATGGTAATTACATCAATTATTAAAGAATTTTTCGGTGATTTTTGTTGGAAAAAAAATGTGAAAAATAATTAATTTAAAGTATTTGTCTCGTAAAAACACAGATGTAAGATGGATTATATATTATTATATTGATGTAAAAAAATAATACAGTTTTATTAAAAAAATTATTTAATTATCTCTTTACTACATATGAAAACATATGCAGTAAAGAGATAAATTTGGTTACAGTTTTGATTCATTTCATTTCCAAATTAAATATTATAAAATATATAGCTGCAACCGTTCACGCGTAGCTGTAATTAAAAATTTGAATTTTTAAGATATTTATTCGGGAGCATATAGAACACCAATTCTGATTTAAAAAAAAATTCAAAAACCTTTTTCGGAATATACCTAATAATTTACCAAATTTTCACAGCGATTGGATGTATGGTTTTTGAATCTATCGAGTACAGACAGACAGACATACATTCATTTATATATATATATATATATATATATATATATATATATATAAATATGATTTTTTTTTATATTTGTAATATTAAAATAGATCAAAAATAATTTTTAATCGATAAACAGAGGTGTATTAATAATGGTCGTAATTAATAATTTTAATTATTAAAAGGAATAATAAAGAAAAAAAAAACAACATCGTTCAATCGGGTGAATCGAGGTCACGACGACGGTGGTCCAACAGTGGTTCTCGTAAACGGCAATTGCGCGCACGTATTTGTTTTTCCATCGTCGACCGACTCGTAAATTTTCTCGGGTCCTTCGTGTCCGCCAGGGTAAATAAGGATATTATTCGAGCTAATAATAATAATATTCATAATAATAATATTTACGCAGTAGTCGCACGCGCTTTTAGCCGATATACGGTGAGGTCTTATTGTTTCGTTATTCTTCTTTTTTTTTTTTTAGCGTTTCGCATAAACGACCCAGGGGTGGGTAGTTCGAAGGTGATCGTTGCAACATGTCTAACTCAGCTTGGTTATTGACCGGTAAAATTATATATATATTCATATATATATAAATGTTATACACGTTTATTTTGATTAATTAATATAAGCGTTAATTATATATATATATATATATATATATATATATATATATATATATATATATATATATATATATATATATATATATTTTTAAATTGTTTTGACATAACGCCAAATTGACAACGATCAATTTTATAATTTTATTTTTAACACTATAGAAATGTATTTTTTTTTTTGAATTATACGATAGCCGTTTAATTTTTATAATTATATAATTTGTAATCGAAATTTGAAATATTTTTAATTTCAATATAAAAGAATCGTAATATATTATTATATTGAAATATTTCGTATGTTTTATTACGATAAAAATTGTGCGCAATTGGAATAATTTTAATTTTTTAAATTGAAAAAAAAAATAATTCCAAAATAAATATAGAATAAACGTTATAATGTAGAAATTTAAGATATAATATATTTTTTTTATTATTGTATATTTATATAAGAGGGTATGTAGAAAAAAATAGAATAAATCGTAGCCGTGTGCGAGTCGCGGGAACGCTACGCCATTTTATATGTACGTTTAATGTTCTCGATTATTGTTACAAATTTTGAAAAGGCGATTCTCGATAGATGTCGCGCGTCTCGCTCGCTCGCGTAGAGTCGCGCGCGCCAACGAAAGAGACGGACGAACGCACAACGTTCCGATTCGCCATTTTGACGCGGCACTCGCATAACCGTAATTCTTTTTTGCGCAGAGTCGGCTTTCTCTAACGGAAAATACGAGGACGTGATGGCGGAATTTCGCGCAAACGGAAGAGATTCGGATTCGTCGTCGTCGGGCTCCAGAAGTTCGCAGAATACGTCGCAAAACGGGAGCGGCGGTTGCGTTTCCGCTTTGAATACGAGCGACGCCATTAATTCGGCGAACGCCGCCGCCCAACAACAAACCGTTTCCGTTCAATCGACGACGCCTTGCACCCTTTGCGGAGCAATGCCGCCCACCCCCATAGGTGACGATTTTAAAGGTATAAATATATAAAGCTTCCTAAATTTATTACATAATAACGATTCATTTTCACGATATCGCGTCACAAACAGGAAGTGGGATTTCAAACACGAATCCAATCGGAGGTGTGCAAATGAATCCTATAAGCGACGCGCTCGAACAACACGTGCTCAAAATGTTCACCGATAAAACGGTGCAGAGACAAGATGCCTCGTGGCCCCTTCTACGAAAGGACCTCTCACAGATAAACCCGGCTGCCCTGAGTAGTAACTATATTTTGAACTATATAACTTTGAAGAGTGGTAAATTTTTAGACCACAATATTAACATGTATCGATTTGGATTTAAATAGATATAGATATTATTCATAAAGAATAAAAATGAAAATCGCGTAACATTTTTTTTTTTTTTTTTTTTTGTAACACTCATATAGCTATTTTTTTAATTTAGACATCGAGCAGCTTTGGCAGTTAAATACTGCTAATCATTACGGCAGATCAATAAGCAGTAATGCGACTCCAATAAGCGGTCTAAACATTCAACTGCAAAATCTCAACGATTTTCGTGGAAAATCAGGATGCATTGTAAAATTTTTTTTTTTTTTTTATCTTTCAATATACCCCATCGCGCGATTGATAAAAATCTTTGATTTTTTTAAGGAATGCGTATTTTGTCGTAACAACGGTGAAAAGCCGGCTTTTTTTCGTTCGCATGAATTGAAAGATCAGTACGGTCGAGTCGTGTGTCCAGTTTTGAGAGCTTTCCGATGTCCTTATTGCGGAGCGACCGGTGATAACGCACACACGATCAAATATTGTCCCGAGAAAGGTGCAGGTACCAGGTCTTAATGTGAATAATATCCGATGCGCGTTCGTTAAATAATGGACGTTTCGTTTCTTTTGCAGACTTTCTTCCAACCCTGGCTTCTCTAAAATCGATAAGGATTTCCAATAGCAAGAGAAGAATCGCCACTATTCCAAAACGTGTCGGCTCGCAGGAATTTGGCAACTGGTTAAACCAAGATCAATAATAATAATAATAATATATATAAAAAAAAGTATGATATTTACGAACGATTTGCGAAATAATATATTATTTTCGTTGACTCGTTTTAAGATACAAATTTTTTGTTTTAAAACAGAACTCATCGATAAACAGGTTTTTTTTTAAATTATTATTGCCGTTTGCTATAATATGCTTGTACATATTTTCGTATATGCTAATCGGCAAAAATATATGAAAAAATAAACTATAAATCAAAATCGTTTGTAATTATCAATTTCATTTTAAATAATTTCATTTTTCTATACTTATAAAATATTAAGAATATCGAATTGTATTAATTCACTTTAAAACGTATAAAATTTTCGTAACATCCCGAAGAATGTCAGACAATAATTTTAAAAATTTAAAAGATTTATTCGAAGAATTTTTTTTCTAGATTTTACGACTCAAATTTCAAATTACGATTTTAAAACACATATATATATATATATATATATATATATATATATATATATATATAAATATATATAAATATATATAAATATATATATATATATATATATATATATATATATATATATATATATATATATATAATGTAACATTTTATGATCGCAGTTCTCAATAATGAAAAATATTTTACGTAAAATAATTATATGTCAAATAATCTATTTACGATATTTTTTGTTGTTCTTAGTACAGATATTAATAGTTAATAGATATATATATATATATTAATTCATTGAGTAATTGTATATTTTTTTTTGTTATCTGTACTTTTTTATATTGAAAGAAATGAAATGTCTCAATTATGATATGTAATTTCTAAATAAATAATAATTAAAAATATAATTAAAAATATATTTTTCAAAACAATCTTCAATAGTATAATCAATGCATTGATTATAATTATAAATTATGGTATAATTATACACTAGATGGTGTAATGAATATTGTATAATTCATTGAATGAGTTTTTTCTTTAATACTTTTACTTCAATAATTTTTTTTATAAATTTTGTAAAAATGAATGATTCTTCGATAAAAATTTTGTAAGTAATATAAAATTCATTTTCTTGCATATATATATATATATTTTTTTTTTTGATTTTTGTTTATGCTCATTACGTATTTTTTTTCTTGTCTATTTTATGCTACATATTGTTCTTTTTCTTTCATTTGTGATGAATTATATTTATATAATTCTTAGTTTATTAAGGTAATTTTAGAAAGTACGTCTAATGTGCGACATTAATATTACACGTTTATTTTCTAAATGATGAAATATTTCATGTTTAATATTCATTTATTAAGTTAAAGAAAAATAGTTAATATTTTCATTTATTTTTTTCATTAAAAATATATATCCTTATTTTATAAAACTTTCAGTATTATTTGATTATAATATTAAAAAAAAGTTGATTTTTTTTTTAGTTAAAATATATTTTCCACGGCAAATAATATAAAAACACATTTATTTTGTATGTCTTTACGACGTTTAATTTCTTAAAGAAAATATAAAATTAAATACTTTAAAATTTATTACATAATTTTATATTATTTATCGTGTATTACATTGAAATTATTAAAACATTCCATTGTATAATTTATAAAAACGCATACATTTTTTTGTTTTGTATTAGATTGAATAATTAAGTCTATGTTATATAATACAAACTTAATTATTCGAATTTTTTTGTAGTAAACCTTATGAGGTTTTTTTTTATTTTTCAATTTACTTTTTTTTTGTATAATGTATGCTTAATATTTCCATTTAATAAATATATTGCAGTGAAATTAATGACTAATTATTGAAATAAATTTACGAAAATATATGAAAATCGTATATTTTTTGCAATCAAATAATTATTTATTTAAAGATGTAAGCTGATTGTGATTTTGTTACTAATACCAATGATATAAAAATTAATGCAGAAAATAAAATTGTGTATGTGAAATAATATCAGTTCATTTCTTCATGTACAATTGAAAATAAATTATAATTTATTGCCCATAAGTTCAGGCAAAAATAATAAATTAAAACGAACGAGCAAACATCTATAAATAAAAGCCCACCAACAAATACGTTATCGCAAAATAACTTAGGTAATAATATTAATAATAATGTCTCGTAAACGATTCTAAGAAAATTCCAATATAATTTAAAATGTCACGAGTGGTTGAAATTTTTCAAGGTTTAACTGTTATTCTTTAGATATTCCGATAATTGTTTTATTTTCTACAAAATTTCTATTTAAATTGTTATAGATATGAGTATAAAATCATACGCATGCAACTATCGCAAAAATAGGTAAAAAAATATTGAACTAGAATGAAGAAAATATTTATAAATTAAAAAAAAATCATGTTTAATTTAACAAAAATAATTCGAGATTATTTTTGTTGCGTCGTACTCCGATTTATTTGTTCCCGAAAATCTAACAGATTTTTTGCAGTTGAGGCTTTTATCCCAATATTCTGTAAGAATTTTTTTTTCTGTTGTCGATCTTTACATACACACACACACACACACACACACACATGTTTGAAAGTGTGGTTATATATATATATATATATATATATTTTTGAAAGAACTATATTTTATTGATAATTAAAAAATGATAGATAAAAAAATACCGTTCTAATAAAAAAGATGTTGTCAATAAAGTATAATTTATATGTGTTATCTGATGTATCGGACGTGTTGTAAAATGGAAAAACGGTGTTGAAAAAAAAAATCATAAAATGTTGTCACGAAAGACATGCATCAGAACGAATTAAAAGTTTTATTTGTAGTTTAAACATTACAGTTAACAAAGAATGTATGTAAATAAAGTTTACTGCGCATAATTCATACTATACAGTTTAATATATCATATAACTTTCGTAATAATTATTATGGATGATATTTATTACATTCGTTCAAAGTACTATCAAAATCAAAGAAAGTTATTTTTGCAAAGAACAACAATTGATCAGTCTGCAATTCAGCAATTTACAGAGTCCATATTGAATGAAACTTCAAATAAAAGAAGTTCCGAGAAAACAATTAAGAACTACAAAGTTTTATCGTGGATAAAGAATTTTTTTGTTGATTTTTGTAATGAAACAACCATACATGGTTTTAACCACATAGTAGCACCGGGAAGGCATTACTTAGAAAAGTAAGATACACACACACATACATGTATATATATATATATATATATATATATATATATGTGTGTGTGTATATAGTCGAGTTTGGTTAGTGTGATATCAATATAAGTATTATGTCATACTTGCCAGATCAAGTAAAACAGATTAGAAAATGAGAAATGCTATATATGTCACAGCATCCAAATTTTCACACTAACAGAAATCATACTAACCAGAATTGACTGCAAAATTTGTGTATGTATAAAATTCATTTTATTATTAAGCGAAACCGCTTTTCTAAAATAATATTTTTTTAAAATTTATTATAAAGTGTTTCTATTATACTTTAGCAGAACATATCTAATAATACAAATAAATATGAATATATTTTTGATTTAGAATTTTTTTTCTATTATAAAATATTTCCAAATGGAATTGTTATAGAAATTTAAGAATAAATTTATTAAATAAATATAAAATGTACAAATTTTTATCAAATACCAATAGAACATCTTGCATAAACTGTATATTGCCTATTCCAAATGTATGCTCAAATAGGAAGATATCATATTCTGCTGTAAACATAAATAAGATTTATTTTGTTATCTAAATTTATATCTGAAAAAATATAAAAATGTCAGTATAAATATATCAATATATAATTTAATATTAAATTGATTTTAAATATTAAATTTAAACAATGTTAACAACCATATATATTGATTTGAAAATTCTACACTTAATAATTAATAATTATTTATTCATTTGCTACATATTCAATTTATATTACTGAAAATCAATATTATGTATTGTATATAAATAATGTATGTTAAGTTTTTATTATACATAAACTTTAAATTATTATTATGTCTTGAAAATTAAATTCTATTAACTTACTTATATGAAAAAACCAATTTTTCTTATATGGTACTTAAAAAAAATAAAGCTGATAGTTGATATTATAGTCAATTAAATAGTAATTTTAGCTCAAAACTATCAATATCATGGAAGTATGTGGAATAATGCTTTATTTATATAATATATTGTTATTATGAATTTTATATATCAATTTCTGTTAATTGAATTTATGTTCTTAATAATATTGAAACACTTGCTACATATAAAACATTTTTAAATTATTATTTTAATATTTAGCAGGCAGAGTTATACTGATTTAATAGTTCATTAAAAATATGAAATTTATATTCTCAATATTTAAAATAAATCTTATTTTTAATTAATATAAAATTAATAATTAATATTTTTTTTATTTTTTTGATAAGTCTTTTTGAATGGTACAGTTATGTTGTCTCTTGAAATATAAGAAATATACTGAAAATTCTTTTTTATATATAAAATATTTAAAATTCAATCGAAGAATTGGATGGGCAATTGTAACCATATTGGCTGCTTTGGGAGCGATTCAACTTTGTAGACAACAATGGCAAAGATTTGTAGAAAATCCAGCAGTTGTATCATTAGAGAAAGATTATAGGACGTGGAATAACACGTTTTTAGCACTCACTGCTTGTATGGACTATAGAGTTGATAAAACAGCAGCGACAAAGTTCATAGAAAAACAATGGAATATCAAAGACACCGATGATAAGTTTGAGTATAAATTAAATATTATTAATAATAAAATTATGTAATTTGTGATATAAATAGTAATATAAAATTGATTCAGATATTATATGGAGTTTATTGAAATGGTGGCAAACACTACTTTAAAAGATTTAGATCCATATAAAAAATATGGAAATGATAATAGTTTAAAAGGACTAGATCTATTTCAATTAGCTGACGAGGTAATTATAATATATAGCATACACTTCTTTATAAAATTAGTTGATTTCAATGTTTATGAAAATAAATGTAGGTAGCTCCACCATTTGTAGTAACGCCCAATTGGTTTGATCAGAATCTAAATCCATTATATATCAGGGTTATGACAGATCTTGGTATCTGTTATACGATCAATTCAGTAGTTTCCCGAGATCAGGCCATCAAGTAATATTTTTAGTATTGCTTAAACAATCATTAAAAATTAAATAATAATTAAAGATAATATTTCAGACAACCTCCACAAAATGATTTTTCTTTTCAAACTGAACCAATAGCCTGTCAATATATAACTCATCCATGTTATGCAAAAATGGAAGCTACTAATATATGTGTGAAGGTAGTATAATACAATCATTACATATTTATTGTCTGATACTATATTAATAAATTATATATATATATATATATATATATATATATATATATATATATATATTTTAGTATTATGTACATTCTCCATATGAAATAATAGATAGAGCTAATAATATGGTAAGTAATGCTTGTCCGTCGCAAGATTTTGATACAGATTGGAAAGTAATGGAAACAAAATCTTCAGAGGAAGTTAAAGCACTTGCTATTAATCAAAGAAATTGTCGATATCACAATGAACCACAAAACAAAAAACACAGCGTTAGTACAACATATTAACATGTGTTTTATATAATTCAATGTATTTTATATAATAAGTTATATGTAATATGTCAGATAATAGTTGAATAAATCTGTATAATGGTATCTTAATAAATCTGTATAATGGTAATTATGATGAAAGTTTATAAAATAATGAACACTGTTATAATAATGTTTTTAAATTTCATTTGGTTAGTTATAATGAAACTGTGAAATAATAGAAATGAATGAAATATTTAATATTTTTAAAAATATTATAATACTAAAATATAAAATTATAATTATACGGATTTTTTTTTATCAAATTTGATATTATTCAATCAGCATATTTATTTATTTTTTCTAAAGGTATACAGTCCTGGGATTTGTAGACGTGAATGCAGAAATACATTAGCATTAAAAATATGTGGATGCAGACCATATTTTAATTTTCAAGAGCGTAAGTATTGTTGTTATTCAATTAGCATAAAATTTTAATAATATACTTATTAAATAGTAAACAAATTTATATAATGCAAAAAAGTTAATGCCATTTAATAACAATTTATATGCGCAGTAACGCATGCAAATGTACTTTAATTGCATTTAACTTTTTAATTGTACCACGTTTATTGAAGTATTATTTGATTATGTAGTGGTTTCTTTTAATAATATAAAATAATAAAGATTTAGTTTATATATATATATATATATATATATATATATATATATATATATATATATATATATATATATATATATATATATATATAATCAATATTATTTTATTAAATTTTAGAAGGTCCACAGTGTGATGTAAGTGGTATGATTTGTTTATCAGAAAATGAAGATCTGTTTTTAAAAACTTGCAAATGCTTGCCTTCATGTGTTGATGCAACTTATGAATTAGCAAATTTAAAAGAAAATAGATGGTGAAATAAATTATTTCAATAAAAATATTCTATAGTATAAATAAAATAAAATATTTAATTGAATTGTTTTAGGAAAGGACCATTTGCTAGTAGATCTGCAATAAAAGTAGGAGTTTTATCAGCACGTTCTAGATATCGCCGTCAGATATTGTTCTGTTTTGAAGATCTTGTCGGTAAACAGCATGAATAAATTTGATAAAACATTAATGAATCGGAAAAATAATTATATATTGTTATAGTATCATTTGGTGGAGCGGCTGGTTTGTTCCTAGGTTGCAGTTTCCTCAGTGGAGTTGAAATAATATATTTTATTTTAGAGAGATTTGGAAGTGGTATATTGAAGATATTTACATGCAATAAAAACAGAAAATCTAATGATAAAAAAACTGAAAAATCAAAAAATCTTAGGCGATTAAATTTTGGAAACAGAATGAATGCTGCCGAAGACGGATCAAGATATGGAATGAAAACATATATTAATAATATAATACATTTTAATAGATGAATGATAAGGTTTGAAAATCAATAAAATGAATACACGAAATGGTAATACCTGGAAGTTAATCTACATATAATTACATTTATCGGGGAAAATACCCAATGTTAAATCAATTAACTTATACAAGTAGAAAATCAATAGTCACAACAAATGATAAACTGACGTTTCTAGCGCAGTCACACGCAAATAATTAACAATACATATTTTAAAATAGATATTTTGGTATTTATTCACTATTTACTAACTTCATTCACTATTATTAAAAAAAATATAAAATATATTTTTTAAGAAATATGCGTATATTTAAAATACTTATTATTGATAAAACTGCACTGGCAATTTGTACTATTATATAGAGTTAGAGCATGCAATTTAATACAATTACGCATAATTGAAAGTGGTTATTTACATAGGTACACGAGAAAAATAATAAATTGGCAGTTATTGTCTTTATATAACATATATTAACCCTGCACAACATATTGAAATTTAATATAATTTATAATGTACGATATTATGAAAATTAATTAAATATATATATATATATATATATATATATATATATATATATATACATATATATATATATATATAATATATATATATATATATATATAATATATATATATATATATATATATATATATATATATATATATATATATATATATATATATACCGTATCTAGAATAAAAGTTATGATAAAACTAATTTTGGGAATATTTTTGATAGTGCAATTAGTAAAACACTTATTTGTTAGTTAATCATGAATTTGAGTCTTACAATATTTTTAGCAAAAAAAAAAAAACAATATAGAAAGACACTTTATAAAAAATAACAATAAATATTCGAAAATATCGAAATATAAATATATTTTAATATTGATAATTCATAATAAATTAATAAAAATAAAATTTAAGTGAGCAACCATTTTTATATATTTTCATTAGATAAATTATTAATTTAAGAAAGATGTCCGCACTTTGAGTCGATATTTATTGAAAAATAATGATTATAGGTATACATTTAAGAGTTGAACAAAAAAAAAAAAATTAAAAAAAATAAACGCATGCAACATATTTTGATAAAATTTTCAACTAAATTTAATTAAATTAAAATACAATAATTATTAATTGCAATAGAAAGAACATTTTATATGTGAAATTATTATACTCATAAAACAATAAAATTAAAAATTGCAGTCTCCTTTAGGGTTTGTCAATTAATAGTGAAACATATATAAATACAGGAAATGCGATGCAATATTAATTCATTGGAAGGTCACCATAGAGAAGATTACACTATTAGTCTTGCGGTTCATATTTTATAAAACCATTGGTAAGATTATTTTACGTTATTAAAAAAAATGAGAATTCAATTTAATCAAAATATTCATTTATAAATACAGGAAATGGCAAATATTGCATTTATGACGATTTTGGTTATTTTCACAATCGGATTATGTGCACATGCAGCACCACAAGGTAATTTTTTTTTTTACTTTTTAATAAACATATGGAAAATAAGATTTTAATTAACAATACATAATTTACATTGCATTAATATTTTGTATAAAATTGAAATTCATGTATTAAAAATATTTTTTCTATTCTTAGTTGGTGTACCAACAACATCTATGCCAAAAGTTCCATCTGCTGGAGAAATATCTAATCCTACAGACGCAATTCCTACAAATTCAGAAAAAATCGATGAAACTGATGCAAATTTAGATACTCCAGTAGATCCTACAGATGCAACGGCCGTAACAGATGGTGAAACAATTGAGAATGCACATGGCAGATATCGACTTAGTCCTGAAGAAGTTGCGAAATATAAAAAAGGCGCCCAATCGACAACAGAAAGTATAGCTTAAACAATTTTCAAACATGCTACATTATGTAGTATTAAAAGTTTTATTAAATATAATCTAAAATTTTGAAGTGTAATAAGTATGAACAAAATATTATGTATATTTGAAATTTTATGATAAAAGTAATATTTTTTTCAAATAAAGGATTTATTTAATTCCTCCTCATACACCTATATTATCAAAATTATCAATCATAATGTATATAGTAGTAATCGGTAAATTACTATGCATTAACTAAAAAGCATTTATCGAAATCAATCTCGGTTATTTTCACTGAAAGCCTTTTTTGTAATATATATATATATATATATATATATATATATATATATATATATGTGTGTGTGTGTGTGTGTGTGTGTAACTACTTTAATTGGGAAATAATTTATTTTACATATTATACTCACAACTGCATGTGTGTTTCATTTAACAAAATATAGAAATGGTATTGTTGCAAATTAACGATAAAAACTCGGCAAATATAAAAAAATCTAGAAACATTTTCAAAAAAATATTTCGCACAAAAAATAAATATAATAATAAAAGAAAGCAGAATGCGAATTTTTTGAAAGTGAAACGAATTCTCAAAGAATATATATGGCAACCAATTTTAGATGATACATTAGATTTTTGTGAAACAGCATCAGTTCATGGATTACGACATATAGTGGCAAAAGGATTACATCCAATCGAAAGGTAAAATAATTATAATACACAGAAACACATACATATGAATTGAAAGAATTTTTCTTTTCGGATATTTTAGAATATTATGGTTTTCGATAGTAATATTTCTTTTGTATTATGGATATGGTTTGGGAATGGTTCAAGCAAATAGATATTTTACAAATCCAACAGTGGTCTCGATACAAAAAAATTTTAGAGAATGGACGACTATATTTCCAGCTGTAACGGTATGTTTATCAGAAAGAATCGACGCAGAATTGGCAAGAAGATTTATAAAACAGTGAGCCTATAAATTATTCATTCACTATAAAAATACATATTATGAATTAACAAAATAATGTAAATTTGACTAACCGAATATAAAAGTTAATTATGTTGTTATCTTAGGACATGGAACATTACTGAAAACGATGAAAAATACACGTATGTCTATGATTTTGTAAGTTTAGTAGCGAAAACATCGTTTAGGTCTAATCTTCGCCTTTATTGGAGATACGATAAAGATCCTATGTTTGATAATATTGATTTGATGTCAGTTATTGCTGCTGTCGTACCTCCAACAGAAATAAGGACCAGTCTTCATAATCGTCAACATAAAGTCGTATGGGAGACTGTTATGACAGAAATGGGCGTTTGCAGGACGTTCAATTCCATTTTTTCAAGGTAAACCACATTATATATAAATATATATATATATATGTATATATATATATATATATATATATATATATATACATGTGTGTGTATGTATAAATGAATTAATATGAAATCAATAATTGTCAGATATCAGAGTATAGAAACGTACAAATTACAATTAATAAATAAAAAATCATTTTCATCTGTAACAAATGAGGAACAATTGCTGAAGTGTCATTACATGAATAAACAGTGTTATGCAAGATTTAATATCGTGAATAATACTGGACAGGTATAATTAATATTAGATGATTTTATTAGTTAATCATTCCAAAACTTATATCAATAATTTGTCGGATTGAAAGGATTTGGATTACCCAAATGTGAAATTTGTTTTTTTTATAGTGTTTTCTACTATAAATTATATTAGATCCATATTAACAGTTTGCGTGACAAAAATGTTTGATGTATGACAGACTTATTAAACATCTAATATAAATATTTTTCATATGGTCTCCATACTACACGATTCATATATAAATTAATAATTTTCATTTAATACTACAAACTAATTACATTAAAGGTGGTTGGTTATAGCTTATTTACAATTTTATATTATTTTAGTATTTTGTGCACTCTCCATATGAAGTAGCAGAATCAATATCGAATCCAACAGGTATCATTGAAGAAGGTGAAGAATTGGACTCCGAATTTAGAGCTTCTTATATGCTCGCCGATGAAAAAATAAAAACTTTAAATGTGCAACAAAGAGGTTGTAAATACCCCGACGAATCAACAACGAAGTCTATACCAGTAAAATTACATTTATGAAAATCATTCAAAAAGTAAAATCTCTCCATGGTTCAAAATAATAATTTTTAGTTATTTAAAAAATGTGTTAACTTTATTTCTTTGATTGTTCTCGTACAGTCAAAAAATACAGTCAGTAACGAAAATAGTAGTATTAAATTTGGTGTAAAATAAAACGACGAAAATTAATTTAAATTTTCAGTGCTTTTTTGCCAATTTTAATAAAATCAGCTTAAAGAATTAAGTTTTCGATTTGCAGACTTTGAATACAGTTTGATTGAAATGTAATACTGTATTTGTTACAACTTTTTAAGATTCTCTCTCTCTCTCTCTCTCTCTATATATATATATATATATATATATATATATATATATATATATATATAAATTTATAAATATTAAAATTGATAAAAAACAATTGATTTAAAGGCGTACAGCAATGCACTTTGCCAAATAGAATGTAGAAGTCGATTAGCGTCTGTATTTTGTGGGTGTAGACCATTTTTCTACATAGTTGGAGGTAAAATAAATAATAATGATCTTTAAAAACTAGTTATAATAATAATAAATGTGTTTCAATTGTTTGAATTTAGATGGAAAACCATGTGATGCGAAAGGAATGTCTTGTATAGGTCGTAACATGGAGATTCTTATCAATATTCCTGCCAATTTAGCAAAATGTACGTGTGTTCCACAATGTACCGAAATTAACTATATGCCATATTCCAAGAAATTATCATTATGGTATGTAAATTGAAATAAACAACTTTATAAATTATATGAATAAAAATTATTGTAACATGTAGGAATGCGTCACGAATAACGGTATTTGACATAAAAGCGACAGTCAAATTTGCTCTGAAAACTCCAAAAGTTTTGATGCACAAGGACTTAATATTTACATTTGAAGATTTAGTCGGTATGTAATAAAGCGTGTAAATATTTAAGATATATTATTAATACTAAAATAAAATTAATTATATTTATTTTAGCATCACTTGGAGGAACGAGTGCATTATTTCTGGGAATAAGTTTTATAACATGTGCTGAAATACTCATTTTCATTCTTAAGCCTATAAAACACACTTGGGACAGGTTGAAAGATAGTAGTAAAAATAAATAAAATATAGAATAGACTTCGCTCAAATCAACAATTTAATCAAATACAATTACTTTCTCACAATATTATTGTACATTGTGATATATAACACTTTTCTAAAGTTTTTAATGATTATTATTTATATCTATACTAGTATGCGATAAATAATGAGCAAGTAATTTTATAAATTAGCTGTAGGTGTAAATAAAAGACGTGTGTAAAAATCTTATATGTTCACAAATATATATATATATATATATATATATATATATATATATATATATATATATATATATATAAATCATGTAAAATAAAATGTTAATTCACAATCACAAGAAATATAATTACATTGTTATTTTTCGTACAAATCTATTATTCCCAAATAAAGATGGAAAAAAGAAAACGAAATTCTTTAAAGAATTACTTTGTAGAACGCCTAGAGGGCTCGGAAGCTGTAGGTGGTGGTGGTGGTCCCCTTTTGTCCAATTCTTCCAAGTAATTCATTAGCATTTGCTTTCGTTCTTCAGGCATATGATCCAAAACTAAATAACTAGAATAAAATTAAAAGAATAATAAAATAAGGACAAATATTTTATTATATTTTGTAATGAGAAATAATGTAATGAAAATTTTAAATTACCGAGAGTCTTGGCTTAATTGCGATTCAATATCGATAAGTTGTGCAGGTTGATCACGAATAGTGATCAAAGTTTTATGCGTTAACGAGCGTGTTTCTTGCAATAACATTCTGAATTGTTGTTTAGCAGTTGAAGTTCGATCGCGGATATATTCTTTAAATTCTCGTTCACACTATAAATATTTTATTTTATAATTATGAGATATAAACGTACAGATATATACACATAAAAAATATTCATTTACCTTGTCAGGATTAGAGAATTTAGTATAACGTGGATCTTCTTTTACAAGTTTTCTGACATCTCTCCAAGAACTAGTCAATGTGACTTTCGAACCTAAATCGTCAAGCATTTCTCTAAATTTATCACGCCTTTTTAAACTCAAATTTTCAGTATGTGTGTTAAACAGAGATTCCTATAATGATAAAATTCTAATTAATTACCTAAGAAATGTTAATTGTAAGGGCGTAATGTAATAATAACTATACCTTATCTTCTTTAGATAACAATTCAGCAAGTGTCCATCTATGATCTTTTTTAAGTTGTTTTTTAACTTCTCTCCATCCCAGTTCAGGGTTTCGGACGAGATCAGCAAGAAGTGCATTAAAGTGCTACAATATTTGAATTTTAATAGAAAACAAATAGAATCGATTATGAAAAATTCGATGAAAATTTTTTCAAACCTGAACAGCTTCATCTCTCTTATGAAATTCTCGTTCTTTATCTCTATCTCTCAATGATGTAGCAAGAGCGCGTTGAACTTCACGCTCACGTTCCTTTATGGATGCCTCTGCTCGAGCCGCTTTCTCTCTCGCTGCTGCTTCACTTTTTTGTCTTTGAGCTTCGTCATCATCTTCTTCCTCCATCTAAAAAGCATATAATATGTTGGTGAACGCACTATAAATATCAAAAAAAAAAATATTAACAATATATTTTACTTCAATCTCCATTTCTTTACTACTATCTTTTCTATCTTTTTTAGATTTTTCTTTTTCTCTATCTTTGTCCTCTCTATCCCTATCTTTATCCCTATCTTTATCTTTTTTATCCTTCTTGCTGCTACGAGAAGATTCTCTATCTATAATGAATAAAACGTTATAGATCAAAATAAACACAAAATATTTTACCACCAAAACAGTGTACCTTTATCTTTTTCTTTACGACGTTCTTCTTTCAAAATTTTTAAAAAGTCTCTGAAGTAATCTTCTCGAGTGGACGATCCATCAATAGCTTTGTAACGAGCGTCAGAATCGAGTTTCTTTTTAACGTCCGACCAACGAGAATGTCTATCCACATCTTTACATTCTCTCAGCATTGTGAAGAAATCCTTTTTTATCTGATTACAGCATTTGATGTGAAGAAATTTATGACGTTTCCAGACATAGAAAGGAAAACAAAAAAAAAATATGTTAAACATTTCATGAAAAAAACATTGCACGCGTAAATCTAAAAGCAGTCAAAGTATTTGTTTAATTTTTGGATCACAAATTAATATGGTAGATAATTTTATATATAAAAAGATAGTATAATACATTACGTATACTCTCTAAAAAAATTGAACAAATACATATTTTCCACTGACAGTTCACCTATATATCCTGAAAACTTACATATAAATATTCAAAAATAAAAAAATAAATAAATAAAAATTAATCTGAAATTAAAATTGATTACTTATTTTCTGAAAAGAAAAATAAATACATATTTTAACCTTTAAATTTATAGTTATTTGTGGTGAGCTTTTTCATTGTACCAAATCAAATAATATTTCAATTTTCGTACAATGGTAAGAAAAGAATACTACAAAAGGAGAAAAAACATTAAATATTATAATTACTAAATATGTCATTTATAATGGTCCTCCTTTCATAGTTACAAATTTTTACAAAGAAATATTCTACAAATATATTTTAAAAATAAGTATAAAATCCATTTAAGAGAATTTTATTGGAAAAAGCAAACACTGATCAGTTATTAAAAATTGATTTATGTGATTATAGTCTCAAATCTATATTACAAACCAAAATCGAAACGAAATCTTAACAAAATATTAATTAAATACATGAATTTATAAAAAATACAACAGAAAATATTTCTCTAATTAAATTAATTATGTATAATTTGACTTTAATATTCAAATCTAATTACTTTTGTACAATCAAAAATAGTGAAATATTCTTTGTTGCAAAGTTACTTAACCTTTTTAGCATATCATAATTAATAATTTTAATTAATATATATATTCTTAAAATAATTATTTTTGATTTATAATACATTTCTTATATATGTATATATTTCAATAAATTCGAACACATTTATTACTTCCTTACTGTTAAAGTAAATTTATGTTATTTATTCATATTTAATAAAGTAAAAATATATTAAATCACAAAAGGTTAAATAATAATTATGTTCGATTTTATTGTTCTTAAGAGTAATTTATTTATTCGGGATTATCAAAAAAAAAAAAAATTAATATAAATATACTATTGAAAATTTTACATAAAACTGCATTATTTTCATAATGAATTGTCACATTACAAAATAAATTAAATTTTATGACTATAATTTTTAATAAAATACTACTTGAAATAAATTCTTGTTTATTTAATCCAAAAAATTGATGTAATGATTGCGTTTTAAAACAGGCAACACATTTGCATTTTCTTCTTGTACATAATGTAAATTTGTTAAAAAACGAAAGTTAATGTACCAATATTAAATTATGAAGAACAAGTTATTATATTTCATTAAAAATTGCAAAAATCGATATATCTAATATGAAGTAAAAATATTAAAATTTCAACAAATATATGTTTGAATAAATCCCAATTTAATATACGCGTAATAAACGTTTAATAATGAAATTATAAAACAAATAACTAAGTAATAAATAAATAAAGAAAGATAAAGTCAACATACTAAATTACTGCAGGAAAAGTTTTCTTTTGGAGATAAAACATTAAGTTACCATAATTTGTTAAAAATATGTATTTCAATGATAAGATATTCTTTTCTTTACAATAGATTAAAAAAAATCAGAACATTATTTTCATTTACAATTTAAATATTGTAATTTCCCAGTATTATTGATCAATATTTAGACAACATTAAAAAAATAAATTAAATTATTAACGCATAATCATGTTAACGTTTAAATGTATTTATAACGGTATGTAGTAATTATTATTAAACAATTTATAAATTGATAAGTTGAAAAAATGATTATGAAATTGAATAGAAAAAAACGTGCAAGAAGATTTGCAGAATATGTACCCAATAACCGTTTTGATAAGGTAACATCAGAGTCTTAGTTCATACATTACATGCGTCGGGAATGCATTAACATGTCACGGCTGCAGGCTAGTGTGGTCTCTGAGCTGAAGATTCCTCACCCATAGATCTGCATGATTGAAGTACTCCACCTCCTAACCATTGAAACACTTGCACATTGAGTATTACTACAAATATGGTTATTGTGCCAAAAGAACAAAAAACAAACGTAATGTATAATAATTTAATTTTTTTTTACAAATATATATTATGTATATAATTTTTTTTCGCATATTAGAAAAATAGAAAAAATATACCATGATACTAGTTGTTAAAATCACAATAATATAAAAAATAAATAAAATCTATTGAATTGTAAAATATAGAATGTGAAAAAAAAATCAAGTAAAAATTTTAGGTATTGCAGGACTACCCATATAAATTACGTTTTTATGTTTTCAAAATGCAAAGTTTGCGAGAAAGTATAAATATTTTTTGAGAACATTAATTATGTAATTTTTGGTTAAATAGTTTCTTTTAATGCTTTAAAGTAATATAGTTATGACTTACCTGATTAAATTTTGGGTGGCCCTGTTTTCGTATATTTAATTTAAAATTACAATAATGGTCTCCAAAATAAAATAATTTTTAAAATACATTTTATTATTATTATTTTCTGTGATGATAGTATTTATAAATTAAAAAAATAATTTTACATGAAATATAAAGATTAATTTGGAGATCATTAATTATAATTATTCTAATTTAAAATTCTTAAAAAAAAAAACACGAAAATTAACAAAACCGATAATTTGTTAAAAAAAACATAACCTTTCATTTCATAACGATAAAATGTTAATTTCCAAAGATAAGTAAACGTTCGATAGAATTTTCACTGTGAAACGAAAGGTATATGAATAAATATCATCAAATTACGATATTTAGTTTTAAAATATACTATATCATCAATATAACTGCTAAATAGTTATTTAAAATAGGATTTATTCCTTTAGTCTGGAAAAGAAAGACAAATATATATGTATATAATAATGTTATAAAACGTACCTGTTCCTTTTTCATGATTTTTTCATCCTTCTCTCGTTTTCTGACTTCTAAAATAAATTCATTGAACAGCATTTCTCGTTCACGCATTTTCTCCATTCCTTTGAAACGTTCATCTTTACCATGTTTTGCAGCAAAATCAGAAAAAGAGGATCTAAAAGAAAAAAGCAAACCTGTACAATTGCAATCTATTTTTTTTAATTTTTTTTATAATAAAATGAGACATACTTGCTATGCAATTTAGCTTCTTCTAATAAGGCTCTAAAATCATCTTTACGTTGTCGCAATCGATTCCTTTTCTCTTTTCTTTCTTCTTCAGCTCTCTCACGAACGTATTTGTCGAATACCTAAAAGTAATATATATATATATATATATATATATATATATATATATATATATATATATATATATATGTATATATTTATTGATATTTTCTATAAATTATAAACCTGCTTTCTTTCCTTTGAAGTTAAAACCAAATAGCGAGAGTCAAACACAATCTTATGCAATTCTTTTTCCCAAGTGGAAAATGCTGAAACCTAAAATATGAACATAGCCTGCTGAATCATAATAAAAACTTTTTTTTTTTTTGAAAATATAATAATTACCTCTTTTTCAGCTAACATTTCACGAAAGCTTTTAATTCGTAATTCCAGTGGAACCATTGCCCGTTCACGTGCAGCACGAACTTCAGCTTCAATTGCAGCTTCCTTTCCAGCATCAATTGTTCCTGGAGCAGCACCACTTTTTTTCGAAATAATTTCAGCAGCTATATATCATATATAATAGTGTATAATATTTATCATCTTTACTACATTTAAAAATATACATAATATAAAAAAAATAAAAAAACCTTCATCTTGTTTCAATTTCTTTGCAGGAGTCGCATGAGAAATAACTGCATCTCCATCGCTGTCATCTGTTGAATCGGCACTTCTTTTGTCGCCAGTAACTGCTTGAATATTACTTCCAATCGCAGATATATTCGAACTATTTTGATTTACAGAGTTGTTTCCATTTCCCTATTTTTTCAAGATGTACATATTTAATAAATAAAGAAATGGAGAGCATATACAAAAATAATTAAAAAATTACTTGTAAATCTGCTAAAATATCAGGGGGATTACTAACAGCTCTGTCCACGTCTGCTCTACCTATCAATTGTTCTGGACGTTCCCAAACAGAAGAATGCGCTGTAGGGTTATAAAAAAATACTCTTCCATCACCGGTCCAAACAACGCACCTGAAATTTACCGTTGAAAGAATAAATATCAGCAAAAGCATATAAAAAATAATTCGTCATACACAATATTTATTTACCATGGTGTTCCAGATATAGGTGTGCTAGAAACGGGCCGAGATTTATCTTGTTGTTTTGGCTGAGATGCATTTTGTTGCTGATTTTGTTCTTTTTCTTTGATATTTCTTGTTAGATCATCAGACTCCTTTTGAAGTTCTGATTTTTGTTTTGCGTCATCTAATGCAATTCCATTAATATCTAAAAATATTTGGATATGTTTATTTAAATTACTTATAACATAAAATATATAAATTAAAACCAAAATACCTTGTGACATGAGTTCTGATGACTGAGAAATGCCAGAATTTTTAATGTTATTGTCAACTTCCATTGATTTGGCGAGTGCTGATTGATTATTTTGGTTGTTCATGCCCTAAGACAATTATAATTTATTAAAATTTAATTATTAAAATATTTAATTTCATAAAATTTAATACAAACAGGTGCTAATGTAGGTGCTGGAACAGCAGTTATAGGAGTTGAAGACGCAACGATTGGATTCATATTTCCTGGTGGAGGTACATTGCTCATAGCGGATTTTTGGAATGCTAGAAATGTCGATAATTTAGTAACAAATTTAAAGTATTATAAAATAATATAATAAATGTAAACCTTCAAGATCTTTTAATGGCTGGGGTTTTTCCCATACACTTTCTTGTCTTTTTGCATTATAATAATAAGTTCGACCATCAGGAGCTCGATGAGAAGTCCATTCAGAAGCACGAGCTAACAATTCAGGTGGTGCCTAAAAAACAATAAATTTTATTTTATTATTCAGTAATATTTAAAAAATATTAGACAATTATTACATACTTGAATCGGTGGAGGTGGTCCTGTAGGTGCACCTGGCCATTGTGGAGGCCAACCTGGAGCACCCCATTGGGAAAAACCAGGAGGCGGAAGAGCAAATTGTCCTGGAGGACCTATTAAAAATATAAGAGTAGAACGTTAAAAGAAATCATTTCAGCAATGAGAAACAAGATGTAATTAAAATAACATAATCTTTCCCATATATTTTCCTTTCTCAAGCCTAATAGTATAATATAATACTGTGATCAAAAAGTAAGGTGAACATTGATCAAATTTTGAAATTCATGAAATAGCCCAATTCAATCGCAGAGCGAGTAGCTGGTATTATGCAAACTTGACAATTAAATATGTGCAAGTCATTTATATGGTGACAAAGGGTCAGAATTAATCCTTACTAAAGTGTAATATGAGCATAAAATCATATACAAGGCAATGGGTAGTAGTACTTTCATAATCGCCCTCGCAGAACACGTCATTATCATCACATTTATGATAGTTTTTTGAAAAAAATAATAAATCATATATACCTGGTTGATTATTATTCATTTGGTTTACTGAACGTCCTGGAGAATTACCAGCGACAGCGTTATGATCACCATCATCAGTCAATTTAGAATCTTTTCCTAATGAAATATATTAAAAATTATAAATAATTGCATAAAGTAGATAAAATGTCATAGTAAATATAAATGAAAATAATTAATACACCATATATAGTACCTTCTACTTTTCCCGGTCCTAACATTCCAGGCATAGAGTTTTGGTTCGATGTATTTTGATTATATCCCATACCTGCTGCGTTATTCTGCGTTGTATTCATTGGTGTACCGGGAGGCCCGATAGGACCACCAGGAGGTCCCATTGGTCCATTTGGCCCCATCGGTCCAGGCCCCATTGGTCCATTTGGTCCCATTGGACCACCGTGAGACATAGGACCGTTAGGTCCCATGGGGCCACCCATTGGTCCACCTGGACCCATAGGTCCACCTCCCATGGGACCACCGGGTCCCATTGGTCCACCCATTGGACCACCAGGACCAATTGGACCTCCTGGACCCATGTGGCCACTCATATTAGGACCCATTGGACCACCAGGACCAATAGGACCATTAGGACCCATAGGACCGTTCATACCCATATTGGGACCCATAGGTCCATTTTGATTCATTGGGCCATTAGGACCCATGGGCCCATTGGGACCCATAGGACCGTTAGGTCCCATAGGACCATTGGGACCATTCATTCCCATTTGACCTTGAGCCATCGCTTCTACTTCACTTTGTGTAATAACTTTACAATGTGGACCTTCTTGTGGTCTTGTCCATGTTGTTTCACGTGTTCTAGCATGATAAAAATAAGACTTTCCTTCTTCTGATTTTGTTTCAACCCATAATTCGGGTCCAGGCTAAAAGGAAAGTATAAATTATGAAAAAATGTTTTATATATATATATATATATATATATATAAATATAAATTACCATATTGGGTGGAGGCCCCATTGTTGGTGGGCCTCCAAATGGTCCTCCCATCATATGATTTGGAGGCGGACCTCCCATTGGACCAGGAGGTCCTCCAGGGCCCATCATTCCAGGAGGTCCAAAGGGACCCGGTGGACCGCCCATCATTCCTAAACATAATAATACATGTACCAAAAAATAAAATTCAAAAATATTAATACATACCAATGAAAAAACATACCGGGATGTCCCCAAGGTTGGTGATCTGGTGGAAATCTGGGCGGATGTCCTCCCGCCGGTGGTGGCATATGACGAGGAGGTCTAGCAAAGAAAGGACGAGGTGGACGAGGCCCACCGGGACCGAACCCTCTACCTCTAAAACGAGCACCCATCCACCCGGGAGGAGGTCCACCTCGACCTCTACCCCTAAAAGCAACCAATTATCCTTACAGATGGGTTAAAAATAATGTTATGCCGTTTATATTTAGCATATATTACAAAATTGTTTCGAAATCGATACAAAATAAATCACAAAACTCTGACAGATAAAGCGAATTGAATAAATAAGAACAAAAGAAAAATAAATCAAAATTACAGTTAGAATAAATTTCAATATATATATATATATATATATATATATATATATATATATATATATATGCGCGTGTCAATAAAAAATATTCAGTAACGTTTAATGTCAAAATTATTTTTAAAAATTGTTGATAACTATATGGCGATTCTAACATTAAAAGCAATTAATATTGACTCAAAATAGATAAATTATGTGACAACTAAGGCATTCGAATATAACCGATATCTATGAAAATAAACTAAACAATGATCAAAATTAAACATAGAAGGCGCGTCACGTTTGGCGTTCGGGACGTAATATTGATGAACGAAATGATGAAGAAAACTGGAAATGATAATCGACGCGGGTGAATACCGACAATGATTACGAATGAGAAAAATTAGTAGAGCGGGTCGCGAAGAGTTACACGAAACGAGACAAACAAAGGCTAAGGAAAAAACGCTATCTGAGGGGTTACATTTGAAACAAAAATAAGGGTAAAAAAAAACTATTTGCCTGAATTCATCGTCGTAACCGTCGTCCTGGTAATCGGCGTCGGAATACATTTCGTCAGGATTGTTCCTGCGCTCGACGCCATCTTTATTCGGTTTGTCGTCGACGAGATGTTCCTGATCGTCGCCGTCGGGAGCGCCGGGAGCGACGCCTCCGCCCCCCACGAATTCTTCGTCCATCGCGACCAACGCCGGTCAATCGCCCCCCCGACCGACCGTCAACGACAAAACGCCGCACTGCTCGTCTAAAACCGCACTATTTACGACCATATTAACTATTCACCGATTTCATCGATTCGATTGTAAAGTAAATAATAAACAATAAAGTATTTCGAGCGATTACGTTTAAATACAAAAACTTTATTGTTTCAATATTTTAAATTTAAATATTGTTTTAAAAAAATAATTTTACGAAATAAAAGATCTTCTTAAAAATATAAAATTATAAAAATTAGATAGATATATAGAATTTTCTTTTCTCCGTTTTCATTTCTAAATAAACTATATTCAACGATATTTACATTATCATATTAATAAAATACATTTCTTATGATTAATATCATAATATAATAAAGTTCAAAACGGGCTAATCTACTAAATATAAATCAAGAAAAACAATTTCAAAGTCAATATTTTAATGAAAATCGAAATTAAAATTAAAATCTAAAATACAAATGAACAATTTTTGTACAATAAAGAACATACAGTATATGGTTTAAAAAAGTCAGAATTTAGTCGTATGAAGTGAGCAACTTTGCCGGCGCATGGCGTCCGTCGGTTCCTTCGTCGGTGCGATATTAGATTATTATCTTCGTTCGATACATTCTTTCGAATAGTAAAGTTGTCGTTTCTGCCGTTTTTGCCGTTTCACAGAACGTTTCAGGTATTTTTTATTGTTGTTTATGCAAATTCGTCATCCATCTAAAAAAAAAAAGTGGCGTTCGTAGAAAACGTCATCGTATTATGAAATTTCGGCTTCCATATCTTTTCCTCTATAATTAGTAACATAAAAGTTTATTTTATTCTATGCGAACGATTCTTTCCATATTCGTTTAAATATGTTTTAATTTTTTTAAATATTTTAATAAAAATGTGTAATGCATTTGCAATATTTTTATTTGAAGTTAAGAGTTTTTATATCAATTTTAAATTTCGTAGGATTTCATCATCTTATGTATGTTTTATATTTACTATGCGATTTTTAAATAGCTTAGAAAATTCACAAAATCGGATTTGTCGTTTGCATATTTCAATTGAATATTTTTTTGGTTATCGATCCACTGAAATAATGCAATATTAACGAATTATATATAGCTTATGAAAGTGAAATAGATAAACATGTTGAATTTTCGTGTAATAACGATTGATAAACTAATTCCTTCAGTTGTTTATACGAATATTTAAAGAATTATAATTCCATTTTTAACTTCCCGTTGAGTATTTTGATAAAACATTGAATATGATAATTAGCTATCTTATATTTTTAACTTGAGAAATATTGGAATTCGTGTTTTTATAGTAACATTCAGATCAATTTGAATAACTTTTATACATGATTGGTCATTGAGATATCTATGAGTACATTTTTTTGAAGGTAACTAAATAAGTTTTAATGAAATTGTGGCCTTATATCTTAATTTATCCTGTTCTTTTATATATATATATATATATATATATATATATATATATATATATATATGTATGTATATATATATATATGAATATATATATATATATATATATATATATATATATATATATATATATACATATACATATATGTATGAATATATATATATATATATATATATATATATATATATATATATATATATATATATATATATGAATATATATATGTGTGTGTGTGATTCAAAATTTTAAAAGTAAATAATGTTAATTTACGTATCATAAGCTTTTACGTCATAATGCGACAGGTGTAAAATCTTTTCTATTGAATCCGAGGAGTAAAGTTCAATTTTAGCCATTTATTGGTATATTTATATCTTTGCGATTTTGGTGATTTTTCTCAGATATTTGTAAAATACTTTGAGATATTGTTAAAATATGTGACGTATTCGTATAGTACAAAGTGTGACGTGTTTTTTTTTATTCAGAATAAATATTGTATAAAACTACGTTTTATATATTTCAAATTAGTGACACCATTTTTATTTATTAACTTTTTTGTAATAAAAAATAATGCATTTTTGATTTTTTTTATTACTGAGTTACATTATTTCCACATTATAAATTGAAAATATTCCATAACTTTAAAAGAAATTACACACATATATCAAGTAATAGAAATTTGTTTTTAGTTATTTATAGTTTTCTTGATAAATATATCAAATTACAACAAGCTGTATTACTTATTACTGTATATAAACTTTTTCATAACAAGGTTGTTCCCATTTTGTTTATAACATTCACCTTTTAGAATTTTGAAAGTTGTATTTTGTTAAACTTAATACTGTAGATAAACAGAAACGTTCAGGACGCGTTTATCTGTATGACCTTGTGAAGTGATTAATATTATTCTTATATTTTTTTAAAGATTTTTTATTTTATGTATTAATTTGTGAGTTAGATTATAGTAATATTTCAGAATTATGGGTATCCCTCTGTTTGAATAATTTTCTCTATTTGCAATTTAATTTATGAGATAGAATCGCAGTATTATGCATATATATTATCTAATACTTACATGTCTTGTTTTTTTTTAATATTTTATGATTTTTACTAAAATTTTAACTCTATCGCGATTTTTTTATTATTTTATAAAAATATGTTTAGAAGGTAAAAGAGGAATATTTTTATTATTCTTATCTTATTATCTAAATAGTTTATTAGTATAAGTGTGTGTGTGGTGTGTGTAAATATGGAAAATATCACATATAAATCATAAATGTTAAATTTATTTTTTGTCTTTTACAATTGATATCGATTTATTTCTGTTTCGTAATTATTGTAATATTTTTATCTCCATGATATTATGTCGTAGTATATTGAATATATTTATTTAAAAATAAATTACTCTTGTTAATATAAATTTAACACACGAAATTAGTAAATTTGCTCACTTGTAATATGTAATTTTCATTATTTTTCTGTTGTCAAAAGTTTTTTTTTAATGTAAACATTTAAAAATATTTATCTCTGATAATTTTGTTATTATTTTGAAATAGTCATTCTAACAATTTCGAATATATTTTTAATTAATTCTCTTCTATATATGGCTTGATTGATATCAGATGTTAGATATTTTGATTTTTTTTCTAATGTAATCTTTTTGTAATTTACGCATACTATGCGATTGTTGAAATTATTATAATTATTTACTTGAAAGTTAACTTATCAATATTATTTTCTTTAATTATACATAATACGGTTATTAAAATAAGTTGCACTCATATTTTTATTGATTGGCTATTACTTTTGCAATCATTGTCAGGTTATCTGAAGGGTCGTTTAGTACTTTGTGAATAAGGTGACGTTATACGTTATATATATTTTTTTTCTATAGGTCAAGACCCCTAGATATTATCATCATTTAAAGGTCACCTTGCTATTATATTCCTGATTTTTTTCAGTAGCATTTTCAGAAATGACACGATTATGATTTTTGGTATGTTTATTATAAAACTGTAAATCATATATTTGTGTTTATTTTAAACACACACACACACACTTACACACACACACACACACACACACACACACATATATATATATATATATATATATATATATATATCTTTTTTCTTTACTAAAAATGTCACTTTTATTATATATTTTAGGATTCTGAGTAATTTCATGAAAATATTTTAATTATAAATTCTTTTCTTTTTCTTCAATATTAATTTTTTTGTTAGTATTAATTATAAAAGCAAGCTTAGGATTTAATTACATTTTGTAGTTATTTTTTTATAATAAGTAAATTCACATAATTTTTTGACATTAAATGGAAATTGTATAAAAGTATTGAATTTTTTTATTTCAGCTATATTCAACTTTTTTTATTTATTAAATATATTATTGATATTTTGAAAATTTGAATTTTCTTCCATACGTTTATGTTTATTTTTTATGTAAATTATGGAGAAAATGTTTAAAATATTATAATGTTAAAATATAGGTATTTTTAAATAAATTGTATAATTTAATTTCTTTATAAATTAATGGAAATTAAAAATTGTTAGATGCAAATTTTAGCGGTATTTCATTCCTGCATTCTTGTTTATAGATATTTTCATTTATTTATTTTACAATTGTAAGATGCATTATTAATATAAATTCAATATGTTCAAGTATCGAATTAGTATGATTATAGTTTTATCTTAGTGAAATGTCAGCATTTGCTTATTGACGTCAATATATTTTTACATTATATTTTTATAGTATAATAATACTGCATACCTCATATTATTAAAACATGGTTGTTGGTGACCTCTGATTCTTACTAGTCGTATAACAGTCAGAAGTTGTCAGCTTTAGTATACGAACAGCTCTTTGAGCGTACAGACTTCTCTTGCTTTTGTAAGAAATTTATAATTGTAATATATTTTCATTGAAATATTTAACAATCAAAAAAGCCTATTATATATATATATATATATATATATATATATATATATATATATGTTATATATATATATATATATATATATATATATATATATATATATATAATATAATCTTAAGTTTTATTGTTTTTTATTTATATTTTTGTGTGAAAGTTAATTCTTAAGAAAACTATGCGCAGTTTTTCAACTTTGAACTAATTATCCTTTTAGTAGTTTCAGTTCCTTTTTTTAATCAAATGTTTTTTTTTAGAATTATTAATGTAGTTTCGAGTCATTTATAAATTTTACACTGTTGTGAATATTTAAATTTGACACGATTCTGGATTTTGTATGCAAATATATAGTTATTCTGCTTACATATTTGGGTTACTATACAGAATATGTGTGTCGATTGACTTTTAAATCGTCAAAAAGTCGCTTTCACTAATACCGATTATATATATATATATATATATATATATATATATATATATATATATATATATACATATATATATATATATATATATATATACATATATATATATATATATATACATATATATATATATATATACATATATATATATATATATATACATATATATATATATATATATATATACATATGTGTGTGTGTATTACTATTACTTATTATAGATAATTAAGTAAAATTAATCAAAATTTTAAGTATAACGATGATGACCCCCTTAAAAATTATCCATTTTTATGTAGTAATTTGAGTTTTAATTGTAAATATCTTTATTATAATTATTTTAACCTTTTTGCTCTTTTAATCATTTTTTTCATATAATTTCGGTTAATACACGGAAAAAGCACGTTTCGTTCACGCGTCCAAATTATATAATATTACAACAAAAATCTGTACAGGTAATCTTTAACAACAGTCATATTGAACTTTGGGTCACGGTCGTTCTGTTCCAGAAATTATATATTTCTTTCGTACACTTAACGGGAAAGAAAGTTACCGTACTTTTTTCATTATTAATTATTTTATTTATTAAAAACATTGAAGATTTATTCATAATGATTTCATTATTTTTTTTTTAATGAGATACTTGATTTTTAAAATTTTTATAAATTATCATTATTACAAAATGCAATGTCGTAGTATTAATTTTATTTAATTCACTATAATTAAAAGGCATATATTGATTTGTATGTGTTTTTGAGTGAGAACATTGAAAAACTCGTTCCTTTAACAAATATATATATAATATTTTAATGATGTTAACTTTCACGTCAGTATTTATGATACTTTCTCTTGTTGCTCTGTTGTCCATTTTTTTAACCGACGCTGTCCACCTTTATATATATATATATATATATATATATATATATATATATATATATATATATATATATATATATATATATATATATATATACATATACATATACATATACATATTGACAAGTTCTGAGTAAATTTTAGATGTCATTAATATATGTTCAATCTTTTATTTCTTAATGTTTGTAAATTGTTTGAAAATAGGATTTATTATTAGTTCACGTCTGTATAATTTTCATTTTGCGTGCACGTTCAAAAGGTCAGTGTTATTGGGTTAAGATATTTATATATTTTAATAATAATACGTAATACGCATATTTTATATAATATAGTAATATCGTAAATATTTTTCGATTTAATTCTTTTATTGAAATAAATATTTATTATGCTTCTATCTTTATTAAATTAATTTTTAAAATATTTTTCTTTTAAGAGCAGTAAAATTATATAATTCATTATATTTTGTAGTATGACTTTTATATCAATTTATTGTTATAGGCAGCAAAATATACATATTATATCATAAAAATGTAGATTACACGTAATCATGTTTTTTAAAGTTCTGATTTGATATTTGGCTGAGAAAAAATTTACTCTTTTATTACAAATGTAAAGTATAATTTCGTGTATAGATTTTTGATATGCTATTGAAAAATTGAAATTGCTAATATTAGTAAAAAAATTGAAAACAATGAAGATTTAATAGAATATTTTTTATTATTATTCGTTTTTCAATATTTATCATAAATTTGTAATAGAATAAATTTTCATGTTTTTTTAATTTTGAGAAAATAGTTTACATTTTGATGTACTTGGATTTTATTACGAACAAAAAATAAATTCATTTTTCTTATACTCGATAATGTATTGGAATAATATTTTTATAAACAATTATTTTATAGCGAATATTTTATACAAAGAAATGTACAGATTCGTTATATTTGATATTGTGAATGGGAATCGTTTTGGTTTGTGTAGGATGAGTTTTTAGTGTTGGAGTTCACTGATTTACGAACACTATACAATAATGGACATTTATATTAAATGTTAGAAAAACAAAACTTTTTTTCGTTGTTGCAAACATGGGTTTGTCATTATGGATTCTGTTAATTTTTGGACGTTTGACGTTTTTGTTATCAGGTCGACATATACGATAATCGACATACGTATGGTTATTTTTCATATTACGTATGTATTATATACACGAACATGTTTATACGTACATATTTTATAAGAATGTGTACAGTCTTGTACTTGTTATATTCACCTGAATGTGTTGACCCTTGCGTGTTGACCCTCAAGTTGCGACTGTTTCATACGACTTCAGAAGACGTCATTTCCTGGTAGGTGTCTTTCGTCACACTCGCTGAAGACTCCTTTTAAATTGTCTCCTATCTTCCGTTTTTATCAGATTTTATTAATATTTATATATATATATATATTTTTTTTGTTGCTACATTGTAAGACAAGTTAATCGGTAAACTGTGTATTGATCTTTTTGTATATATTTTTTTCTATATCTTTATGAATGCTTTTGCTTTTTTATCTCAATCGTTTCGATGCGTTCAAAGGTTCATTTATTTAAATATTTAATATTATGTGTTGGCTAACCTCTAACGTATTATATTTCGCTAATTGGTGTTACAAAAAAGTTCAAAGTCACTGATTAATTTTAAAAATATTAATACATAATGCATTATCGATTAATAAGGAATCAACTTGTTATTATAATGTGAATGATATTTGTGATATTTAGTTGAGGTCTTCCAGATTTTAGTCGCATAGATGCCAAAAGTCGAATAATTATCTCTTTATGCAAATGTAATGGATGTTAGATTGAATTTTTTTTTATTTCAATATATATGTTTTAATTTTATTTTAGACTTTAGTCTACATTGAAGGAGTGATTTCTATGCATATGTATTTATTTTTCTCAGATTTTCCTTATTTATTTTGTTGTTTGGCGGTCAGACTAAATTCATACTGTCAGATTTATATTTTATTGACTGTAAAAATACCTTGGCTTTTTGTATTTTTTTGTTAATGAATTTATTATGGAGTCCAAAATTTTTGCCAATAATGTTAATGAAAAAAAACCGTTTTAATTTCGCAGGTACTTGTTAATATTTAGGTCATGGAGTCAAGGACTCAATTATTCTGTTGCCACGTTGGTTATTCAGGTTGTTTTCAGCAATATTTTTTTGTCTACAAAATTTTACCATTCATGTAGTACTGTTATCCTATAACACATAATTAGGACCGATACTAATTTACTGTTTTATTTTGTAACTAACATATTGATATACCGTATTAATGTGATTATAAGTAATTAATTTAAATAATAAAATGTGCTTTAATTAGATAAATCCTTTTTTTGTATAAAACAATTTTACTTTACACAATTATAGTAGTTTAGTACTTATTTTTAATTGCCTGTGGTTTTTATGTATATATTTTATCTTCTATTTGATGTAAAAGTGTCAATGTTTAATTATTTTTATATATAAAAATAGTACATTTCATCTCTAGCGATGATTAGTTTTTTTTCATCTTAAGTATTATCATTGTTTTTAATGATACAAACGTGCAGTTCTTTTGAAATACATTATTATAATTTATATTCCATTGTTTGATATTAGTAATTTTATTGTTTACCTTGCGTATAACGAAACGAAGGTGTAATTTTAATTATTATAGTAGAAAGTAATACAAATATTTAAAATGCAGTTTAGATTATCATATAATTTGAAATGATTTGAATTTTGTATAATTCACATGTATACATGTATATGAATATTTTATTAATGATATATATATATATATATATATATATATATATATATATATATATATATATATATATATATGTATTCAATAATAGAAATATGAAACACAAATAATTCTTTGTAAATTAATATGAAATCAGCAATTTTATAAAGAAGAAAATACCAAATTGGTGGGACTAAAATATTTTGGAAGTTGTAATATAACTGGTTTTCTGTTTGGTCATAATTTGTAGTTAATTCTGATGAAAGTCGATCCTGATTAAATTTTCATTATTGATCTGGTAGTTCAGAACCGGAAAATGTGGGTCGAGTCACGTCTGCTTTTCTTATTCAAAAAACAAAACATTATTTTATTCGTAAATCGATTACTATGTCAGGTGTTATCTTAGTTGTTCCAGTCACACACACATTTATTCATATATATATATATATATATATATATATATATATATATATATATAGACATATATATATATATATATATATATATATATATATATATAGACATATATATATATATATATATATATATATATATATAGACATATATATATATATATATATATATAGACATATATATATATATATATATATATAGACATATATATATATATATATATATATATATATATATATATATATATATATATATATATATATATATAGACATATGTATTTGTGTAAATATATTTTTTAATAGATTGTTATATCATAATAGTATCTATCTCTATGATAAGATATGTTCATATTTATATTTCTAGTTTAATTCTGTTAAGTACATATAATATTGATGCGGATTTATTTACTTAAAGTATTACTAATTTATGTATTTATTAATTTCTATTTTGATAAAAACTGTATGTTGTAAGTATTCGTATGTTAATTTTGTATAAGTATAATCTCGTTTATTGCCTATATTAAAAAGATTATATGGTATCAAGAAATTATATTTATTTATTAGAAAATTGACAGTAGCGAATAAATATTTTTTTCTCTAATTAGTCTAAATATGCGATATACTGGATGAGCAATTCATTTTTTTTATTTCGTAATTTTATATAATATTATTTTTGTAACTATTGATCGATTGATTTATTTTCAGTAAAATTTTTTTTTCACATATTTGTAATGGCTTTGTTGATAATTAACTAATTTTACATTTTAGAAATATATGTGATTTTTATGTGGTGTTGCGTGTCTTTTTTACTGTTAAATTGTTGAAAATGTGTTCATGTTGCTATTAAATTTAAATCATGTATTTAATATTTAACATGAACAAATTAATTTGAAATATAAATTTTTACAGAAATATTTTTATCATCCGAAATTAAGGTTGTTTATTTTGCATAAAGCTGATAAAACGATTGAAAAAACTAGGCTCATTGATTTTTGCAGCGGATATTAATAGAAAATGTTGTGCGTGTTAGAAATTATCTAGTCTGAATTCTTTTATAAATATTTTTAAAATATTATATTTATTGATGTTGGAATTTTTAATTGTTTTAAAGTTGAATTTTGCAGATAAATAATCTAAATAGGAGCGACGACCTAATAAAAATAATTGCGTAGACATTATTATTTATTTATGCAGATTTATTTACTTTTTTTTCGCGAACTATACTGCCGTGAATTAGTTGATTTTATAATTCAATAGTTATCGGCCTGTTTTAAATGTGTTAACTTCAATATTGTTGCAAACCAATATTTAGTCAGTGGAAAGTAGTCTTTTTCGTTTTCGTTTACTTAATTATTTTAAAATGGCTGTGCAAAATTTTAATATTTTTATTATTTTTCTATTTGGCATATTTCATTATTATTTAGAAGTTCTAAAAAAATATACTATGAAATGATTTTATTGAGCCTGTTATAAATTATTGACTTCAGTTGATTAAAAAAATTAATTCATTCTGTAAATTTTGAAGGATGAGTTAAGGTTTCAATGCAAGCTATGGTGTATTGATTTTATTCTTTTTATATACAACGAATGACCATTTAATTGTAATAAATTTTCATGAAGATTTTTAAACAAGTTGCTATATATAATGCAATAAGTTTTTCCTCGTATTTATAACAGAAAAAGTAACCGTATTTGTTTCATTTCCCTTTTGCTTTTAATATAGACTTTATATGATATATTTAATAGTTTATCTCAATAAATTGTTTATTTGTTAAGGAAAAAATATCTCAGGATATGTATTCAACTATCCTATTAAGAGTAATTATTAAATTATAATTTTTAATACCTGTTAGATGATTTCAATTTTACCATTAATCGATAACAATAATTTTATTTGTAAAATATATTTTTTTCCTTTATTTTAACATACCTGTTTGTATTTTATTCATTTATTTAAATGTTTCCGTGTTGAACGATTAATAAGATTTCTGAATGGTGATTACATCAACTATTTACCATACACTTATTTGAAGAACAGTTTGTATTTAGCATTATTGTATATTTAACTATTTTACTATTTATGTATGTGTAAATAGTAATTGTTTGTACTGGGTAATAATTATAGTAGTATAAAATGTTAATGCATTATTGATTTTGTTTTTAATTAATAATTGATTAAATGTTATGTAATTAATGCACTACTTACCTCCATTTTTTTCCTAGTTATATTCTCATTAATTTTATCGAAATTGTGTAGGAATAATTCTTGTTCGTAGTCCGTTACACATTGTATATTTACAAACGATACTAATTATTGTATTTTGTAATAGTTTAATAAAAATTGTTCTTCTCATGATGAGATAATTATATTTTTTTGAATAAAATTCTTCCTTATAAAAATATTTGGAAATATATTTTGCTTTACGATACATTATAAATTGTTATACTATTGTTAGTTAGTTGTTTTTGGCATTAATAATTTACATTTTATAAACCTTAAGGATTCTATTTCTTGTTTCTTGTTTTTTTTATGCTATAATTAATATTATATTTCGATTTGATTTAGACATGTAACATATATATTTAATCTATAATGTTGAAAATGTTTATAATTCACGTTAATTTATATCTATAAGTGTATATAATAACAGGTTCTGTTCATAGATTCCTTTTACATAAATTAACCACATTTTTCTATTTTTTTCTTAATATATTTTTTCCATTTTCAATCTTACTATATTCAAGCAAATCTTTTTTTTGTATCAATGCTGTGTAAGATATTAATTTAAAACATATTATTATTAACTTTCAGAGTTTATATAGAGATTATTCTTTAAATGAAATTACTAATTATATTTTTTTTGTTTTTATTACAAGTATATAATTATATATGATTAATTAACCCTATTTTTATGAAAATGGGGATAATTAAAATCGTTATAATAATTATAGGTGGTTTGCTGATTTAATAATTTTTGTTTAAAAAGACACTAGAGACATAATTATAATCATAGATAATAGTTTTAATTAATGATGTTTCGTCATCTCATTTAATTTTAAATAAGATGAAATTCAAACGAATTGTCAGTGTTTATGTGTTTCTTATAAGCGTTTGATTTTTTGAATGCAATACCCGTTTTTAGTATGCACTATATACAAATGTAAGGAGCTCAAATTTAGTCCGATCCAACTATAAAACGTTACCTCTTGGTTTTGTATTTTTTTTTTATAATATTTATATCGGTTTCGGTCAAGTGCAATTACTCAAAATCGCACAACGAATATTGATTTAATGAATAATTTTTAAAGTATATTGAAAACTTTGGCAATGTCTTTTAGAAAGTAACGATAAGTTATATTTAAGAGACGTAGAATTGGAGCCAACGTTATAAAAGTATACATTAGGTGTCTAACTGTAGAATTTTATTTTTTACATCTTTACAATTATTGACTAATTTTCGTTGTGGCTATTTTATCGTTGATACTTCTAAGTGAAACATATTAGTATGATGTCTTAGTTATGTATATATCGATTACATTCATAAGCGAATTTGTTGATAACGCATTTATATTCGTGTGTTTCTGATCGTTTCTTACGTTCGAAACCGGCAGGGAGAATGCACGCGTGTTCATCATGAAGACTAGCGGTACGGTTCAGTGTCAGTGTTTCCGTCGTCGCTCCGCGTTCCGGTTGTCGTCGTCGTCGTCGTCGTCGCCGTCGTCGCCGTCGCCGTCGCGTCTCGTCTTCTTCTGTCGTAAGTCGTCGACGGAACTATCATCGTTAAGACGACATTAAAAAAATAAAAGGAAAAAAAAAACGGAAACGCCTTTCGACGATTTCTCGAATTCTGTTCGCTTTCTTTTTTTTCTGAGTTTTGCGGTGAAATTGCACGTCGGACGACCGACCGACTCGACGCGAACGCCGTCGATTGGTCGAGCGGTGCGGTCACGCGGGTCACACCATCGCCCGTTCGCCAATAGGAATGCGCGTTTTTTCGCGCGCGTTTTTAAACGCGTTTTCTCCGATAATTATCGCCGTTTTGAATTTTTAATGATACAGAATGACTTTCATTTATTTTTTTCAATGTTATATATATATATATATATATATATATATATATATATATATATATATATATATATATATATATATATATATATATATATCGTGGTTTTGTTTACTTTTTCGATAGATACCGTCTTATCACTTTAGTGCTATTTGTTGAGATTTTTATCTATTGAATTATCCATTATAGTGTGTTTTGCGATTTTTGACTCATTGATAATTATCGATTTTTTAATAAAATCTATCATTTTTTGTGTTAATTCCGTTGCGTGATGTATTGTTTTATTTAATCGGTTTTTATGGTATATCAAATATCATTTCTTAAAAATTAACTTATATTAATTTATTACTATTATAAATACATTGCAATTAGTTGATAAAGCTTATTTTTTTTGGAATACTAGTTTTTTTCTATTTTTGATAATTTAGTTATCGATATACTCTTTCTCTCTCTCTCTTTCACACACACAGACTATTGTTATATGCAAGTTGTCGAAGTATGAAAATTGATTTTATACAAAATAACCAACATAGGCCATTTGTGAGTGTAGAAAAATTATTAGTCAATTTTTATGAATAATAAATGAAGAGATAAAAATCAACAGGATGTAGTGTTTGCGAATGGCTTCTAAATATGTGCACAAATTGAAATTTTTATAAATTGTGCATATCAGAATATCTTAATATTTTTTGGTATTTGGATGATTAATTAGGGAGTAAATTCATTATTTTTGTCCATATATTTCCAAATTATCCGTGTCTTTTTCAAAATCGTTAATTTATCTATATTTTACGTATATAATAAAAGAAAGAAAAACAAAAATTTTACAATTACTGATTCATTAGATAATTTAGTATAACTTTAACTTCCTCACTTTAACGGCAACACGCACACACGCACACACACACACACACACACACACACACACACACATATATATATATATATATATATATGAATATTTAAACTTTAAATAAATTGATAGATGCCTATTCATATGTAATTACAATTATTATGCTGAATACCTACCACTTATTTTTCGTTTATAGTTATTCATATGTAAAGATTGATTTAATACGATGAAGTTTATATGTATGATATTTGCCAATTGCTTGCTATTGTGGTTATGAATTGAATAATATAATATAAATCAAAGATGTTAAAGAGTGGTGTTTGTTAATTTAATATTCTTTAATATCATGCTAATATAATATTATTTGTAATGTTTTCTATTGTACATTTTCGTAATGCATGTTCGTTTTGTTTGTTTTAGATTTTTTTTAACATCGAAAGGAGAAGACTGATTTATATCGTCCCTTTTTAGTCCAAATGAAAGGAGCCAGCTAGATATCAAATAGAACATTTATATAAATAGTTATTTTTTTAATTTTTTGACTTGTGTGGATTTAAAACTTAGTCAAAATGTGTTCGAAGGCGATAAGTGAAGCCTCTGGGAAACTTTTAATTACGAAACATTTGGATCCGGAAACCACTGCTGTACCTTGTCAATGCGTTACTGTTAACGATAATACAAATTGGACTACTCTAGTACAAAATAATCCATGGCTTAAGACCGAGGTAATATGTTTAATATGATGTTTGTATTTTTCTTGTTTCTTTTTTCTAACATTTACTTTATATTTAAAGAAATTGGTGGTGAAAGTAGATATGTTGATTAAACGAAGAGGTCAGTTAAAATTAGTTGGAGTAGGTTTAAATTTAGATGGTGTTAAAGATTGGATTCAAAAACATAGGACCGGTGAGAGAAAAGTTGGAGCAGTCGTTGGCATTTTGGATACGTTTATAGTAGAACCATTTCTTCCACATAAACAGGTATATTTTCATTAGATTTTTACAATCTATTTTGTAAACGAAATTTTTAAGTTCTTTATTTTATTTTTCAGTCTGAAGAAATGTATTTATGTATAACTTCCAATCGAGATATGGACACTGTCATGTTTTTAAGTCGTGGCGGTGTTGATGTAGGAGATGTAGACAAAGATGCTGAAACTGTTGACATAGGAACCGGTTGCACGATGACAGAAGAACAAGCTAATACTGTTTTAACCAAATTACCTCTAGAAAAGCAAAGGTGTGTAATATATTCATTTGCATAAAATAAAATCCACTTCTACAAATTGATTTTTGATGAAAAAATATTTTATTTATTATGGACTTTAGATTTATAATATGATTTATTATAATATAATAGTATGGTGTTCTTATGAATAAGTAATAATATAATGAATTAATATTTTGTATCTCTATAAACAATTTTGTATTATGTAAAAAATATAAATATTTATATATTTTTTTATTTTGTGTATTTCAGAATTGTTGCTCCATTCATAGTTGCTTTGCACCAATTATTTGTCGAACTTCATTTTACTTATATGGAAATTAATCCTATTGTTGTGACTGATAGTGGAAAAATTTACATTTTGGATTTGGCAGCTAAATTAGATCAAACTGCAGATTTTATTTGCGCCAAAGCTTGGGAAGGTGTTGATTTTCCACCTCCATTCGGACGTCAACGTTTACCAGAAGAAGAATTCATTGCTGAATTAGATGCAAAAAGTGGTGCTAGTCTTAAGGTATTTATCGTAGGAATAACTTATTTAAAAAAATCAAATTTAAAAGTTAATGATTTTTTTTAAATATTTTCAGCTAACTATTTTAAACAAAGATGCCCGTGTTTGGACGATGGTTGCTGGTGGTGGCGCCTCTGTTGTTTACACTGATACTCTTTGTGATATTGGTGGTGCTGATTTGTTGGCTAATTACGGTGAATATAGTGGTGCACCAACAGAGGGTCAAACAGCAGCCTATGCAGCTACTATTATTAAATTAATGTGCAGCGGTGCTCCCCATCCTAACGGAAAAGTATTACATTTTTCTAAAATCTTTCACATAGTTTTTGTTGTTGTATTATTAATATATTTCTTGTTTTAGATTTTAATAATTGGTGGTGGTATAGCAAACTTTACGAATGTAGCTGATACTTTCCGTGGTATCATAACATCTATTGAACAACATGAGGACAAATTACGTCAAAACAACGTAACGATTTTTGTAAGGAGAGGTGGTCCAAATTATCAAGAAGGACTTAGGTAATTCTAATTAGTCTATAGATGTATCTTTATTTTAAAATAATAAATTTTCATTAATAAACCACGATTTAATTTTAGGCAAATGAAAGAAGTAGGAGAACGATTAAAGATTCCAATTTATGTGTTTGGTCCTGAAGTGCACATGACATATATATGTCGGTTGGCTTTAGGTCAAGAACCCGTACCACAAGATGCTTGGTTACCTGGAATGCCTAATCCAAAATTTGTTAAAGTTAAGCCAGAACCTAATGAATTAGTATGTCTTTTTTATACATATGTAGAATTTTTTTTTGTAAATATATGAAATAATTATATTTTTTTATAATTAGACCATGAATGGAGAAAAAGAAAAGGCCATTACTCCAAATGAGTTAGAGGTTATTTGTAGTCAAGGAAAGAAACGACCATTGCCAGCTGGTGATATTTTATTTACAACAGAAACTAAATCAATAGTCTGGGGAATGCAAAATAGAGCTATACAAGTATATACTTTTAGTTTTTGTTTTAATATATATAATATTTTTTCTACTAATTATTTTTTAATTTCTAGAATATGTTAGATTTTGACTTCGTGTGTCGAAGGGAAACTCCATCTGTAATAGCTGTTGTATATCCATTTACTTCGGATCATAAACAGAAATACTATTTTGGTAGTAAAGAAATATTCATACCTGGTCTGTTTTAAATACAAATCTGTTCGTTAAATATATATGATAATTATGATAAATTTAAAATATATTTTTTTATGATTTTAGTATATAGTGATCTCGATACTGCATTTTCTATTCATACCGAAGCAAGTGTATTAATTAACTTTGCTTCGTTACGTTCTGCTTATGATTCAACTTTGCAAGCTATGACTTATCCGAATATTAAAACTGTTATTATTATCGCTGAAGGAATTCCTGAACGACTTACTAGAAAATTATTGAAAACTGCTGAAGAGAAAAAGGTTAGTTATTTAATCTAATAATATTATTATTAGGATATTTCTTTTACTATTAAATTTTTTTTTCTTAATTATTAGGTTAATATTATAGGACCAGCTACTGTAGGTGGTATTAAACCTGGTTGTTTTAAAATCGGTAATACAGCTGGCATGATTGATAACATTTTAGAATCTAAATTGTATCGTCCTGGAAGGTGTTGTATTTCTTTAAATATCTTTATTTTTAATGTTTTGTGTTATTTTTAACTAATAGTTTGGTTTTAGTGTGGCCTATGTAACTAAATCAGGTGGTATGTCCAATGAACTAAATAATATTATTTCTAAAGAGGCGGATGGTGTGTATGAAGGTGTTGCTATTGGAGGCGATCGTTATCCTGTGACTACGTTCTTAGATCATTTAATTAGATATGAAAAAGATCCTAATGTTAAAATGATGGTTCTTTTGGGTGAAGTAGGTGGAATTGAAGAATATAGAGTTTGTCGAGCAATGTTGAAAAAGCAAATCACCAAACCTTTAGTCGCTTGGTGTATTGGAACGTGTTCAGGTATGTTTTTTTTTAATGTTTACTTGATATTTAAATTATTGATTTTTATATATTTTTATGAAATATATATTTTATTAATTTAAGGAATGTTCAAGTCGGAAGTACAGTTTGGTCACGCTGGATCTAGTGCAGCATCTCAAATCGAAGAAGCTACTTATAAAAATAAAGAATTACGGAGGCATGGAGCTGTCGTTCCTGAAACTTTTGATACGTTAGGACAAGAAATTGGCGCTGTATATAAAAAATTAGTTGCAAGTGGTAAAATTGTTCCCACTGAAGAATTACCACCACCAAAAGTACCAATGGACTTCGATTGGGCTATGGTAAGTGTGAAATTAAATTTCATTTGTAAAATTGAATGAATGTAAGTATTTATTTAATTTATTCAAATTGTTTTAGAAATTGGGGTTAGTTAGGAAGCCTGCTGCATTTATTAGTACAATTTGTGATGAAAGAGGTAAAGAATTATCGTACAGTGGTGTACCAATTTCAGCTTTAGTACAACGGTCTTATGGAATTGGCGTTACTTTAAGTTTATTATGGTTATTATTTATTTTATTATGCACATTAATTATTAAATATTCTATTTTAATACAAATTTAATTTTCCCAATTCATCAATATCTCAGGTTCCAACGTGAATTACCAGAAAAAATGTGTCAATTTTTGGAAATGTGTTTAGTCATTACTGCTGATCATGGACCGGCTGTCAGTGGTGCTCACAATACAATTGTTTGTACACGTGCTGGAAAAGATTTAATTTCATCTGTTGTTAGCGGTCTTTTAACTATCGTAAGTATATTGTATTGTATTTAACTATTATAAATACATTCCTCAAAAAAATGAAATAGAATTTGTATAAAACAACTTATTAATGATAATAATGAGTAAAATGATAATTTTTACTCATTAAATGGAAAACTATTAAAATTAAAATTACTCTTAAAACATTGATTTTATTCTGAATTAGTCTGCAGATTGCTCATGCTAATTTATTTTTCAAATTTCAGGGTGATAGATTTGGCGGTGCTTTAGATAAAGCTGCTGTAGATTTCTCTTTTGCACATCAGTCTGGCCAGCATCCAATGGAGTTCGTTAACGAGAAAAGAGCAAAGGGTGAACTTATAATGGGCATTGGTCACAGGTATATTTACAAAATATTACAAATATTTCCATTTTAAATTATTTTATAAAATTTTATTTTTTTTATTAGAGTTAAATCTATTAATAATCCAGACGAAAGAGTTAGTTGTTTGAAGAAATTTATTATTGAAAACTTCCCTAATCATCCAACATTCGATTACGCTTTGGCTGTAGAGGCAATTACAACACGTAAGAAGCCAAATCTTATTCTTAATGTAGATGGAGTCATTGCTGCCGCATTCGTAGATCTTTTTACACATAATGATCTATTCACAAAGTAAGTTTGTTTGTAGTTATCTTACGTATTTATAATTATAGGCAGGCAAGTTTATTATCTTTTTTTTATTATTATTATTTCCAGACACGAAGCTGAACAGTATATTAAAATGGGCTCAATAAACGCATTATTCGTTTTGGGCAGAACTATAGGACTCGTAGGTCATCATCTCGACCAAAAACGATTACAACAACCACTTTATCGTCATCCATGGCAAGATATCGCTTATTTGCCGAAAATGTAAAGCTTTTGGTGACATTAGTTTTCGTTATAAAAAAATCAACCTCGAATTTATAGTCATTTTTAATTTTATTAACTGGTGTATAGCAGTTTATATTGTTATAATTTTGTTTTCGATCACATCCTTATATTCAAATTTCTCTTAACGATTAAAAGAAAAAGGTCAACAATTTATTAATGTAATTATAACGAATCTCAGCATTTTAAATGTTTATTTGAAGAATTGTTTTATTTTTTTTTATTATTATTACTCGTTGGGATGTTAAAATAGAGATTTTAAGATGGAATGAAATTTATTTAAGTATTTTTAAATAAATATTTTATATACGTTATACAGTGGAGTACAAATGAAAACATTCACATTGTGTATGGATTTTTTTTGTTTTGATCAGGGTTAAATATTCATTGGAGATGTCTTCGATTTTACATATTCTTCGTAGATAAATTATATATTTTATTCTTGTAACGTTTTTTAATGGTATTTCGCCAGCATGCTTGAGAATTTTTGGTTGATTACATGAAAAGTAGTTATCATATTTATCTAATATTATTCCATTAATGGCTAGTTATTTAATGCATTAGTTTTTTTTAATTTTTAGAGTTATACAGAAAAAGTGTACTTGTAAACATTTCCATTTTTTGTTTATATATATATATATATATATATATATATCTTTTTTTTTTCATTTTAATTAAAAGGACGTCAAGTATAATTATTATGATTTTTTTTATTTACCTATCCATATTATATACCATTAATCTTACCATTTATCATTTTTTATGTAGTAATGAGATTCACAGAGTTCAGAAGAATAATGTACTCATTTATAATTGAGGCTTTTAAATATAATATTTATAAGATGTGTCTCATAAAAGACAAATTTGTAAAGTATGTATAAAATACTACACTGCATAAAATCACTTCATTTGAATTCCACGATTGAAGTAATTTTGTTCCATTTCGTTTTTCTTTTCATAGAATAAAACTCATTTGCTTAAGAAAAAATATGAATGTAATCTGGCACAATTTTATTGTCTGTCGAGCACAATAAATGTTAATATAACAAGTATCTGCTTTTCTTTTACTCTGATAGGATGAAGTAACATGTCTTCTTTTCTAATAAATTCTTTATTGCAACAATTTATTAAAAAGATCAATAAAACGATCCATACAATTATATTTCACTACTTTTGTCCTGCCTCTCGCTTTTAATATATTATATTAATAATAATAATGATAGTTCTAAGAATGACAATAGTAATGTTTTTATTTAAAACCTAATCACAACATTAAAAATTCAGTATTATCACCATATATTTCTTTTAACAACATACATATTTCTAATGAATTGTTGAAGTATTTCATAATATATATATTGTCATCCTGTGACATTTGGTAAAACAGTATCTAAAAAAGTGAATTTTAAAAGAATAAGTGAAGTGTTTTTTATTGAAGAATTTGTCAACTACTTTACTATTAACTTCCCTAACAATACATAACTTCAATATGAAATACAGTCTTTTGGAATGATTATATTTTTGAGCTTTTCTAATGTGCAAAATAATGCATGTCGATTTTGTGTAAGTCAATCAATATTTTTCAGCCATTATTAGAACAACTAGACTTGTCCAACCAGTGAATGGTTTACACCCAGATCCTTGTCCAGTTTTATCCGAATATTGCTCCCAAAGATATCCTGTTCTTTTATATTCTTTAAAAATGTTATCTAAAAATAATATAAATATTAAAATATGCAATTACACATAAGTGTTAAAATATTGAATTAAAATTTTACTTATAACGTTGTTTCTTAGTCGTTTGTATATTGATAGAGAAAGTTCAGCATGTGGACCTTCAGTGTTACCATAATGATGTAAAGCTCTAATAGCTAAATAATTCATGTTAATCCAAATTTGTCCTCGCCAATATGGTGGATCATGTTCTGTATTCTTTTTCATATATAATGGAGATGATTTTGAAAGAGATCTATAATATAAATATAAGTTTTTTTTATAGTTCATTATAGTATTTCTACTGTAATAATGGTAATTACCGTAAACCGTACGGAGTCCACAACATTTCTGGTTTTGTTAATTGTTGTAAAAGACGCCCAAGTCTCGGACAGTCTGGAGGAAGTACTTGCAAAAGTAGAGGAAATAAACTTACGTAGCCCATAGCAGAATCAACAAATCTTGGTTCTGGAGCTCGTAATGTAACTCTGATTGGACTACCTGTTCCACTGGCACCGCGAGCACCCGCTGCGGGTCTTTTTAAAGTAACAGAGTCGGTATGGAATCCTACGAGTACAATAATCTATATACTATTTTAAAAATATGAAACTGCATAAAACGAGATTTATAATATTATATGCTAACCATAATCACTAAATGTATCAGTGTATGATGACCAATGTAGATCAGCGAGAGTTGTGGGATTAGATAAAATATTTGCGGCTACAGAATATCTTTGAGCATGTGATGTACGACCGAGTGCTTTTGATACTGCTGCAATGACTCGAGCACCAAGTTGCATCCAACATCTAAGGTCCACATGTCTTTCGATTGAAGTGGGATGAGAAGCTCTATATACATACATATTTATTTCTATAAAAAATCATTTATTTCTTAAAAGTAAGGTTTTTAATAAAATTTAATACCTTGGATAATCATCGAGACCTGAGGTTAACGTTTTAGGATTAAGTTCTGAAATTGCTTCAGGATCTCGACCACGCCATCTATATGAAGTGGGTACTTCACCAGCTTGAGTAGTATTAAACCAATTATACCATGCCTATATTTAAATATTATTATTTTATATAAGTAAAATTATAATTCTGTAAAAAAATGTAATTATAGTTTAATGGTACCTGTAGTCTGGGAAACATACGACTTAGTGTTTGAAATTCAATACTAGATGGATCTAATTCTTCAGGATTGTCACCTAATACTTGTAAAAGTGTTAGAAAAAATGTAGGGGGATTGGCATTTGTGTTTCTTTGTGTTACAAATTCTTCAGGAACTCTAGCTACAGCTTCAACGCCTAAAATCATTTTATTCTAAAAATAATACTAATTGAAAATAAAACAATGAGTGTTTTTTCTTTTTACCTAATATCTGTTCTCTTGGTATCCAACCTTCAGCATTCATTAAATCAAACCAATGAGCCATTATATCAAGGGCAATTTTTTTGTCCCAATGTGCTAAAAGTAATCCATGAAATCCTTCATCCCATAAGAATCCTCTAGGAAAGTGCGATCTATTAAAATAATTAATGAATACTGATTATGAATGTGATTTTAGTAGTTTAACTCAAAATATATGTGTATATAACCTAGAAGGCACTGCAGTATATAAAGCTGCTTTCCAGTAAGGAACAGGCTCTTGTGTTCTTGATGAGAGAACTCTGCTGGATCCATAAAAATATCCGATTCCACCAATTAAATTGCTGAAAGCAGCTTTAGCAAAATTAATAGTGGAAACATTAAATCTAAAAGAAAAGAAAAATAATTTGTTAAATATTACCCTTAAAAATTAAAATACATTATAATTATATATTTGATAATAGGAATCGATATATAGAAATGAAATGAAAAATAAAACAAACTAACCCTTTCTTTTCTAGTTCAAATGTTTCTTCAAATCTTCTATCAAAATTTTCTACTTTTTCTATTAATTGACTAGTATAATAATCACCACTTAATTCATTTTCACGATCTGTGAAACTTCCAGACTCAAACACTATGTCAAGTGAAAACGGAACCTGAACTGTTAGTTGAGTAGCAACTAAATTGGGTTCAGGCTAAAACATATTTGTCAATAATCTTTATAGTGTCATTTGTTATAAAATATTTCATAATATTAATTTACTTTGCTTTTATCGGAGAGACCTTGGCCAAGCAACTGGCCAGCCAGTGCAATCCATTGCCGTCCAGTTCGAGAATCTCTGACTAGTCGCAAGGAAGAAGTGATTGTTTCTCGCAATAAATGTAATCCAAGAGATGTTGTACTTAAATATGATTCATGAAGTAATTTGCCTAAATAAAATAATTAATAATTAATATGTAAGTGATATATTTAAATATTTGTACAAAATAAGAAATTAAAACCTTTGTAAGGCACTAAATTAAGTTTAAAATCTCCTAATGATGGAGTATATCCTCTAACTCCAGTTGTTTTGCGTGAAGCCGCTCCTGACGGATGAATCTCAGCTCCTCCTGATTTTTCTGTTCCTTCAATACTAGTATACCATATTAAAGAAACAGTTTCATTATGTGCAAAAGCTGGGTGATATTCAGGAGAATCCTAAGAATAAAGTAATTTAAAATACTAATGAATATAAATAGATAATGACATAAATGAGAATAAATACTTCATCAATTTCTATAGATATCCTTGCTGTCCAATCACCTCCATGTCGACCACCTAATTGTTTTACAAATGATGTAGTAATTCTAAAAGGTCCATCTAATATTTCCTGATCACCAAAATTAACACCATCATGTTTTAACCAACCATATTTCCTTAGATTATCAGATTGTAAGCACCAATGTCTGAAATTATAATAATAATAGTATGATATATTAATCTTTTCAAAAACAATATTTTATAAATTTTGGCATAATACCTTATTCCTTCACCGCCAGGTTGAAGACGAGAAGGTGAATACCAAACAAGACCCATAACAAGAGAATGGGGGTCTCTAGTTTTCATACCAAAATAATGACCTGGACGATATGATCCCCAAAATTTTTCAGGTATATCTAAACCTGAAAGGTGAACAACCTGCAAATTGAGATAGTAATGAATTAAAATAATATCAAAAAAAAAAATGTAAATGCTATATAACTATTTTACGTACTTTATTGTCATCGAATGGGGTATTAACTCTAGTTTCTAAATATCCAAGATAACCAATATAAGCTGCAATGATGAAACACGTAAAGCCAAGAATGGACTTCCAATAACTAAGAACACCATTCTTCTTTATTTCTATTTTTTCGCTTCCGGTTGAACTGCTACTATTTCCATTATTATTTTTATTACTGGATAACTCGGAGTGCGAATTGACATTTTTTCTATTTCTAGCCATTTTGAATATTTAATTTTAACGCTGAAAATGTGAATGTTTTCATTTAGATACCAAAAAATTTAGACAAATGTATATTTGCACATTTTAATACACGATTATATAATATAACATGTGAATGAAAGTAAGGTGCACGTTAATTTATATTAATAGTTTTGATTGGAAGTTCTACGTGAAAATACATACTTGTACTTAAAAAAAATTGCTGTTGAAGCGCAGTTATGATATGTTTCCGTTAAAATTTACGGATATTAAGAACATAATATCAGTTTTTTCACGATAACATGTTATATTAAACTGAAAATTGGCATACGTTGTAGAATTTCAGATTTTGTTTTCACAGTAGAACAAGTTATAATAAAATATATTCGTAAAGATGAAATTAAGATTGACATAATCTTCTAATTAGAATATTGCATAAATTCAACAATTTACTAGAATAAAAGATAAAGAACATACAACTTCTGAATGCCACCTGTCAGGCGACTTTTTTTTTATTTTGGTCCTAACCCATTTTAAAAAGAGCAGAGCTATTTTACATCTTTGCAATCGAATGCTGATATTTTTTAATTTGATTAACCCACAATATAACTAAATAGCTACATTCTGGGTTGAATTCATTGTTTTTTTTCTCACGTATATATATATATATATATATATATATATATATATATATATATATACGCATTTCTATAAACCGAATAAAAAGAAAAAAATATTCTTTTAATTGTAAAATTTACAAATTTATATATTTATGACGATAAATTTTGAAAAAATTATAAGAAAATGAAAAATTTAGTCTCAATAATCTATATATTTAGATAGAATTTTATAACTTTTAGTGAGTAGTAATTTGAATTTTGCAACTTAATATAAATAATAAAAAAAAAAACTAATGGTCGTATCGGATGATATTATGACAAGTGTCAGTTGGGCGTGCCGGTTCAGTTAGGTAGAACATCTGTGTCAATGATGGAGGAAAGTCAGTTGGATTATCCGGCGCAGGCCTCTTCTGAGCTGGTCGAGTTTATGGCGGCAAGTCCCGCCGAGGAGCAGGACTCCCTCATCAATGCTCACATTCGCAAGCTCTCGGACGACGCATCGATCACTTCTGTTTTTGATCCTTCCGAAAGTACGTATTTCTTTTATGCACATAATACATTTAAGTATTCCTCATATTAAGATTTATATGAGTGCGCTCAGTAAATTTTCAATATGATTGATTTTGTATTTAATATTTGAAATAACATTCTGCCAAGCAATAAGGAACTGATTTCAAATCATGACTTTTTGTTGTTTCCAATCATGTAATATAATTTTTAATTAATTATTTTTTTACAAGTTTTACGAAATTGAAGCGTTTATAGTATATCGTCTAATAATTTCACTAAAATAAATATATTTTGAATAACGCTTATACAATATTTGCAAATTATTTATATAAAAATTGCTCAGTATTATTCGTATTATTTTATTTTTAATAATAATTTCAAAAATATTATTTTCTCTGTTTTTAATGATAATCATATTTTATGTATTTTTTTTTATTATTTAAAAGTGAACCCGTGAGAATGTATGATTTATATTTAAATTAAAACAGTGATTTGTATTTAAATGAAAACAGTCATTGATTTTGAATTTGATTGCACGTTTTCCATATGTCTATTTACTGTTAGTTATTGATTCGTTAATGTTTTCTATATATAGCACTTGAAATTAACTGTATATTATGGTATGCTTGTCATCGTGTTTCCGTTATATTTGTATGAAATAAAGTTTTCTTGATTCTCATGTATCAATACTTGTATTTGTTTATATTTTTGATGTATGATTCGATTAATAATTTCAGAAGCAGACTGGATATTTGGTCCTAAAGGACATTCACTAGCTTCATATTGTGCCGGCCGTGTAGCATTATTAGATTTTTTTACATATTGTTGCATAAATTGTCAACATGTATTACCCGATTTGTATGACCTTGAACAATTATATTCGCATAAGGACGGTTTAGTAGTTGTAAGTTAATAATAATTTATAGAAAACTTATTCTCGATTATATATATTCTAGTTATGTTATTTTTATTCAGGTCGGAGTTCATAGTGCTAAATTTGAAGCAGAACGATTACCTTCAAATGTATTGCAAGCTGTGAAACGTTTGAATATAAAACATCCCGTTTTAAACGATCCAGAAGCTAAACTTTGGACAAGACTTGGGATTCACTGCTGGCCAACTTTAGTTTTATTGAGTAAGTTGTATTAATATTATATAATCTTGATAATATAAAAGACAATCTAATTATTTTGTATAAAAATTTTAGGTCCCGAAGGGAAGCCCGTATTAGTTTTAGCAGGCGAAGGACATAGAGATATTTTGTTTAAAACAGTTTCTGTCGCTTTAGCTTATTTTAGAGAAAATAAGTTATTGAAAACTGGAATTGATAAAGATATTGTTTTGGATATGGATGAAAAAAATGATCCAAATAGCTTAAAATTTCCCGGGAAGGTATATATGTTGATAATTTGTTAATGTAATTCAAGTGTAGCAAATAGGTTGATTTAATTTTTGATCGCTCAATAGTTTTATGTTCGTTTTTCGTCAACCATTTTTTCTTAAAACGAAAAAGTCAATCGTATATATATATATATATATATATATATATATATATATATATATATATATATATATATATATGTATATATGTATATATATATGTATATATATATATATACATGTATATATATATGTATATATATATATGTATATATATATATATATATATATATATATATATATATATATATATATATATATATACATGTATATATACATGTATATATATGTATATATATATATATATATGTATATATATATATATATATATATATATATATATATATATATTATTTTGATGAAATGATGAAATAAATTTAAGGTATTTAAAATGCTGTTTTTTTAATAGGTTAGTTTAAATCCATACTGTACCCAAAAAAGTGATGAACCATGGTTGGCTATTTCTGATTCTGGCAATAATCGTATTATTCTTATTGATTATTTCGAAAATGTTACTCACGTTATTGGAGGAATGGACTCTGATCTTAGGGTAAATATTTTTTTAATGCTATTTATCATATCATATTAATTTTAATAGGTTTATTTTTATGTATAAGGATGGGTCTTTCGAAGAAGCAAGATTTAATAATCCGCAAGGAATTTGTTGGTTAAAAAACAATATATTTTTTGTATGCGATACTGGTAATCACGTAATAAGACGTATTTTATTGGATGAAAAAAAAGTTGAAATATTTGCTGGTTCAGGAATTCAGGCCGAATTTGGAGATCAAGGTGTTATTATTTCGAATTGATCAATTGTTTAAAGTTTTAATTTATTAATATATTTTTTCTTATTTATAGGGGGGCTTAAGTATTGTCAACAACCATTGTCATCACCTTGGGATATACTTTTGTATCGAACGGCAGATATGGATATGTCTATAAGAAAAACAATTGTATCATCAGAAACCGATCCCACAGTAATTTATGATATTTTTCAAAAACAAAAAAAAATCTGATATAGTAGCTGTTAAAAGCCATTGTTTTTTTGAGGTTTAATTATTGAAATTTCGTTTTTGTCATTTTTTTTGTTTAATATTCTTTTTATATTTTAAGGCCGAAGAAGAAGCTGAATTAGAATCACTTAAAAGAGTTTTATTAGTTGCCTGTGCTGGTTCACATCAAATTTGGGCTATTTTTCTGGATAATACAGTGTGGTGGAAATATAAAACATATGCAGAAGGTACATTGAATTTTATTGTGAATAGAATTTTTATTTTTTATTTGTAATTTTAAAATTCATGTTTTTAGGTAGTGTTTTAGCGATTGTAGGCAGTGGACGAGAAGAAAATCGAAATAATCGTTATCCTAATTCTGCAAGTTTAGCTCAACCTTCAGGATTAGCTCTTAAGGGTGAAGCCGTATTTATAGCTGATAGTGAAAGTTCTTCGATTCGACATTTAGATATAAGATCCGGTCAATTATCACCGCTTGCTGGAGCAGATCGGAATCCTTCTGTGCGTTACATTTGAAATGAATAGAGTTTGCTACTTTTTGTATATTTTATTATTTTTTCTTATAACTTTCAGAATTTGTTTGCATATGGTGATTTAGATGGTCGAGGATATTCAGCAAGATTACAGCATCCTTTAGGTGTTGCTTGTAGTTTATCATCTTCTTTTGTTTATGTTGCTGATACATACAATCATAAAATAAAATCAGTAGATCCTTCAAACGGCGATTGTGTAACAATATATCCAACAACTCAATCGACAGTCGCTCTTAGTGAACCAGGTGGACTTTGTATGTTAAATAAAAATCAAAGTTTAATTATTGCTGATACGAATAATCACAGAGTAGTGATTTTGCACACGCAAACTAAAGATATTAAAGTTTTACAGCTGAAATTCCCAACAGTAGCTGTAAAAATCGATAAACAAAGTTTTACTAAAAATAATCTAATTATGTCTTCAAGTACTCTGAAAATACTAAATACAAATGAAGGAAAGTTGATTTTGAGTGTTGATTGTGTTACAATTAAAGATGAGAAAGGTTTGCATCTTACTCCTGAAGCACCACAGCGTTGGCTAGTTAGAATATTGGATTCGTCTTTACAAGAAGATTTAACCAGCGAGTGGGAAATAACTGGCGGTATTCGTAGCGGTAAAGAATTACCAACAAAAATAGAATTGCTTAGAAAACCAGGAATGGAACTTGACGGTGTTAATCAAGTTATTCGTATGGAATTTTTTTTATCGCTTTGTGAAAGTGGAAAGTGTTTTATGAAAAGGTTTGCCATTGATTCCACATTAGTTTCTGCAAGTAACGTTAAAACTATTCAAAATTATAATCTTGAAGTTACTATAACTCCAGAAGGAGACGTAATGACTATTATTGAAAATAAATAAAATTTTATCTGTATAAATATTATTGATAATTAATTGTAACATATTGTTCCACTTTTGTAAATTATATAAATTAATTTGTTTTGCATTTATCAAAGATTTTTCTTTGATGTCTGCTATGATTAAATGCTATTATTAAGAAGGTTAACACAGTTTCAATAGTGAAACTACACGATTGCTTAAATAACAAATGATTATAAACCAAATACGTTATGCTTTTTGCTACCTCTGTATTTTCAGAAATGCCTTTCTGTTATACTTATTATATAGTATATGAAAATGAAAAGTATATACAAAATAAATATGTACCTCAATTTTTTTTAATGATTTAAAATTAATGATTTGATGAATGACATGTGAATGTGATGTATTTGATATAATTTTAATTTTTTTTTTTGAGTTGTGACATTTATTTTTACAGTATTTGTATGTATTGATATTAATATTTTATTGTAATGATTGAGATTAATGTATACTTTACATATAAATAAAATAGGATTTTTATGAATTTTATTTTATGATTTATCCTATTAAACTATATAAAAATGTTTTATATATATTTAATTTTAGTCTTTTTCTGATGCAAAAATAAAAAAATCGTTTAAATATATGATGTCAAAGGAAGAACAATTTTCAAATGATATTTTGTACGAAATATTTTTAAAGGTAATATTGCCAAAAATATTAATGGTTGTGTATTTTTTTGTGAATAAATAAGAAAATATATTTAATATCTCAGAGATGTTATTTAATTCATACTATTTTTTAAATAATACGACAAAAATTTTTTAGCTAAAAACTAGAATTCAACTTCAAGAGCAATATAATACACATAAAGATTTAGTATATTCTAAATGAAATTTTATATTTTTATTTCTATATTAGTTTTTTCATTAATCAACATTTTGATGAATATATGAATGAAAACTATTTTGTGAAGTTGTACTTCAAGTATTGTGATCAAAATACACATGGACAATGTTTTATTATTATTATTACTAAATATAGATTGTGATGTTAGAATTATTGTATTTCTGATAGGGTTTAATATGGAATATAATTGAAAATACAATATGCCTCGCGTGTTAAGAGTATATTATATTATAAGTGTTACCCTAAAAATGTGGGTTAACGTTGTTTGTTGTGATATTATGGATTAGAGTTTGTTGCTATGGTAACATGTTTGTTTACATGACTTTGGAATATAACTCGAGCAGTTAACTTTTAACTTTCGATGCAGTCGATTCGTCTACGGCTATGTTAAATTTCATATTATTATGGTTATTATTCGGTTTTACTAAGGTGATGTGCTCCATTCAAGAAGTGACTCCGTTTATCGCGCATGAAAATTGCACAAAATCACAATATTTCGATACGAACACTTTCAAATGTGGATCTTGTACTTCCGGTTTTGAAAAATCGTCATCGGGTAAATTTTAAATTTTATATAATTATTCTATTTTTTTTTTTAAGTAAAAATATTCGTTAAATTTATATAAATTTTTAATGTGATCATTTTAAAATTACTTTGTTTTATTATTCTTTAGGATTATTTTGTAATTGTATTGGAGCAAATAAATTTATAAAATACGTAAACGATACAATTAAATATAATTGTTTATCATGTAAGGCTTCTGAATATGCATCCAGAGAACGTTCTTCGTGTGTGCCAAGAAATTGTTCAAATATTGGCAATGGAAAAATTACATGTACGGTCTGTAAGAAGAACCAAATTATAGGTTTGTATAATTTTAATGATATTGAGTTTTGAAATAATTTCTGTTAATCTTTAGTTAACTTTTATATAATATATTTTATAAAGTCAGCGGTTCAATTTATTTGAATAAGTTAACTGCAAATGTCGTACTCATATTATAGTCATTATCTTGTTTATTTTTTCAATTCATTATATAAAATTTCAAATCTTTCTTTTAATATTCGAAATTATAATAAAGTTTATAGTTAAATCTAAGTATAAATTAATTAATTCGTCTTTTCAGTTACGAATTCTTTGAACGGTTCAGCATTAACAGTCGTGGAATGTGTAACATGTGCTTCCGGATTCATGCCATCACCCGATAAAACTTATTGTCAGCCATGCGATTTGAGATCTTCGAATGATGACAAGTTATGCGATTGCGATAAGAAAAAATTTAAACTGATTAATAATGTGTGTATACCGAATTCGTTCACTAAAAATATGACCGTTTTCAAGTCCACCACGGCTTCCGGAGAAAATTTTCAGTCGACGTTCTTCGATCAAAATCTGATATCGTCTGCATATTTGTGTTCAGTAATTAAACAAATTATAATTATCGATTTTTAACCACTGTTAAAGGTTTTTTTTTATAAAATTAATTAATGCACTGGTTAAAAGTTATTACAAAATAGCTATATATATATATATATATATATATATATATATATATATATATATATATATATATATATATATATATATATATATATATATATATATATAATTAAAATATGATATATTTTTTGTAGTTAAAAAATCAAATATCATGTCAAGCTCTTGCGAATATGTGTGTACTTTCTTTATATAATAATGCTGAAAGTTCTCCTTGTAAATTATGGAAAAATATTAAACATCAAGGTTAAAAAAATCATTTATAAATAATATATATCCAATATATATATATATATATATATATATATATATATATATATATATATATATATATATATATATTGTATTAATTATAGTTCCTACAATAATGTATGGTGAAGAAGAATCATATTCAGCTTTATTTAGAAAGAAGACGGATCTATCTTATGGTTTAAATGAAGAATCGAAGGTAAATTGTTAAACTTTTAATTTACTTAAAATTTAATAAAAAACGGTGTTAATATGAAATGATTCGCTTTTTGATTAGGTTAAGTTTATTTTTTAAAATAAGTCGTTAATTACTGTAAAGAGAAACTGAAATTTTGATTTATATATAGATTGCAAAAAATAATATGCAATAATTTAAAGAAAAATATCTAATAAATATTTAATGATATTTTGTAATTTAAGAATAGTGTTCTGTATTTATACATGTTTAAAATATAGTTAAAACTAATGAATTAAAAAGAAAATGAAATAAGAGTTATGTTTTTAAATAATCATATGTAAAAAGTTAAAATATTTCTCGCTTTTTGTAAATTATAATTTTATTGTTTAAGAATTAATTAATTTAATTACATTTTTTCAACAAATAAAATATAAATATTCGACTGATATATTTTTTTTTAAATAATAATTTAGTTCAATTTCTTATTAGTTTAATTATATAAATATTGTAACTTATGAAATGGATCCATTGGGTAATGATCACGAATATTCTGAAGATATTTTTCGATGGATTTTACCATGCCCATCCATAATGAATAAATACAAAAAGGATATTCTTAAATTTACTTCAAATTATGGGTAATTATTTTCAGTATTTTTTTTTATTTCACACGAGTTAAATAATTATTACAAATAATTTTCAATTTGATTAGATATCAATGTAAAATTTCATCAAAAAAGCTATTATATAGCAAGACAAAAATATTCGAACCATATATTAAATATACTGAAGACGACGCAAAGGATTCGACTCCTGTTTTACACACAATTCCTATATTGATTAAAGGAAATTTGGTCCATTTTAATAAAGTAAGCAAATTTTATTAGGTGTGAATAAAAAAACAAGAATGTAATTATGATTTTTTTTTTTTTAGGATAATGATGTAAATACATGGCAGTTGGTGAGAAGATTTTATTCTTTTGATAATATAAGTGGTGTGGTTAATACGAATGGAAATCAGGTTATTAAATATTTTAGATATATCAAATATATGGAAATAAAAATAAGGTATGTATTTCTATATCCCTTAAATCTATTATACATATATATATTTTAAATACTGATCACTAAAATCAGTGTTCTCAGAAATTATATTAAGAATTAGAGAAAATGAAATTATTGAATCATGTTATCTGAGAAATTGATACTTTAAAGTTCTAAAAATATTTAGTAATAATAGGATGCTTTAGAAAATTAAACATTTTAATAAAGATGTTTTTTTTTATAATTGTCATTTTAATATTACAAAGGTGGTTTTAAAATATTAATAAATAACAAAAAATGTATGAGTTATAATTTATTCAATTGCCAATTTTTTTCATTTATAAAATAAAAATCAATATTTTTAGTAACGTAATATGTAAAATTTGATTATACTAAGAAATGTGAAGTTTTACTTTATATTCTCATGTATCATATATTGTATTTTTATCATAAAAATATGCAATAGATTGCAGTATATTATTTTTTTTTCAGAATAAAACGAAAGAGCAGAAGCGAAAGAAATAATATTTATACACCGTTATTCATAATTCAATATGGAGAAATAAATCATGACGATATAAACCAGAATATCGATGTTTATATGAAATTCACCATTAAATACGAACTGGACGAAAACAGTATAGTTAACGGGATGGAAGTGTGTATTTTTACATAAACATGCGCCAGTTACATGGAATATGCACAGTTAATTATTTATTTATTTAGATTGCAGTGGGATCGATATCTGCATTTGCGGTACTATATACCATATTGCAGACGTGGACCCATTCGAGGCATACGGGAAAATTGGGTTTTGATCCGTATATAATTATTCAATTTTTCATATATGCATGTGGAAATTTGGCGAATTCGTTTTTCGTTGTACGTTATGGGTTTATTTATTTTTTTTTTTTGTGACATCGAAAGATAGAAGTACGAACTCGCAAAACTTTTTTTTCTATAGAATTTTTTAATTCTATTGTAATTAAAAATATTTTTATTTTGTATAAAATTTTGATTAAATTATAATAGAAAAATAATATATATATATATATATATATATATATATATATATATATATATATATATATTCGACGAATTCGTATTCAACCTTTCGACGTCGTCAGATGTGTAAATATTTTTTTTTTTCATGAAAATATTCACATTTTTGTTCTGAAAAAAAAAAAATAGGTATCATTCGGTGCTAGCAGTTATTCGTTTCTCGTATATAAAATGCAGAAGGTTGTTTACATGTTGCCACCGTCGAACAAAGATGAATATGTCATAAAAACCTATATCATTGTAGCATTTTCCTTGAAGGTATGATATATTATAATACGCGGTTTTGATTAAAAAAAAAAAAACAGAAATGCTTTTCATAGTAGAGATAAAAAATATATTCAAAATAAAATAAAATGTATTGTTATCTAGTCATCAAAGGTGTTATATGGAAAATGATATAAAAGATATATGATACAGAAGAAACATCATTTTAAATTAGTTATAATAAAAAATAGTATATGATATGGTTATATTTTTATTTCTCAAATATTCTATATTAATATATATTATTGATATTTTTTCTTTATAATTTAATAGATAATGGAAATGTTAGCTTTGAATTGGAAACAAATCAATGTCGATATATCGTTCATTGATTGGGAAAAGATCGTTCAACCATTATTGGAGATCGGTATTAAAACACCAAGTAAATCCGGTACGAAACATTAAATCACAACACACACACACACACACACCGTATAAAGGGCAGCAAAATTCGCGAAACTACAATCGAAATATTAATTAAATTTTCAGGTCTGAAGGCGGATCCTTCGGTTTCATTCTGGCGGCCGTATTTTGTTGCGAACGAATGGAACGAAATTCAAACGGTTCGCAAGATATCATTACCGCTCCATTTCGTCGGTTACGTCTTCATAGTGGAAGTCTTCGGTGTTACGTCGTGGTCTAGAATCGGAATCGGTATCGATTCGAACGATAGTCGGGAGTACGTCGTATCACCGGCATATCAAATGGTTTCCAACGGATTGATATATTTATTATTGTATTTCGTACAATTAATCGTGTCCGTTGTGTTGTACGAAAGATATGTAAAAAATTCGATTTTGGATTTTATGGACGTGTGTTCGATCGCCAATGTTTCCATGCTCATTTTGGATACGCCGCTTCACGGTTATTATTTACACGGCAGGTAAAGTGTTAAAAGTGTGATATATATATATATATATATATATATATATATATATATATAAATATAATATCATATATTTTTATTAACCCTTTGTATGCGAGAGATGCCATTTGATCACCATTTAGATTAATGCAAAAGTTCGATGCGCGCCAATTTCTATTAATTATTTGTAACAAATTCACACATTCTTATTATAAAATGTAAAGTGAAACCTTCTAAAATAGGGATAAGATTTTCTTATCTTGAATTAGTTCGCAGTTACATATATTACAAACTGGATTGCATTTTTATGCATTGAAACTTTGAATTTTTTTTTTTTTTTTACATCAAATTTGATTATTTGAACGATTACTAAAGTTAAAAGTTTTATTATTTATAAACACGGAATGATAAAACGATTGTGTATATCAATATACTTCAATGTACTGTTTTTTTTAAGAAAAATTATGAAATGGTGGTAAATACTGTTTTTTTTAGGTTTAGAAATTTGTTCAATAAATTCATATATTCTATTATATATATATATATATATATATATATATATATATATATATATATATATATATATATATATATATATATATATATATATCATCCTCTAGCGTTTATCCCGCGTAATTGCAGGGTCCGCTACTCTAATTTTTTCCCACTTGGATCGGTTCAGGGCATCATTTGATGTGGCATTTACGATTTTTAAATCGGCATTAATCCTGTCCAATATATATATATATATATATATATATATATATATATATATATATATATATATATATATATATATATATATATATATATATATTACTACATTTTATCGAATAAACTATAATATAGTAAAATAATTTCAGATGTGTTCATGCTTCGTGTGAAACAGACGTTCGCGGACTACAACCCGGTTTACCTCATAGGGCGTTCACCGTTCGTTGCACTCCGGAATTTAGGTTTTTAGATTAACTAAACGAAAAAAAAAAAACAGTTTAACACGTGCGAAATATTAATTATCAGACGACGTTGACGTATGATTTTAGATTGTATTTCGATAGACTCAGTACTCACATGATTATCAATGGAGTGAAATGGCAGTGGCAACATCATTTATCGACCGTTGGCGAACATATAGCCGTGAACACGTCAAGGACTTCGGGTTTGTAAATCTTCAGAATGTTCGAAATATTTTACATAGTTGTCAGTTGTAATTGTGTGCTTATTTCAGGGTTGAATTCAGCTCGTAAATCCAGCGGAAGATCGTCGAGGAGGGAAGAGAGCGAAATGAACGGTGTAAACGGATTATCATCAGTAATTCAGCACAGGGAACAGGCCGCCAAATTGATAAATAAATTTTTAACCGCGTTTTTAGATCATGTAATGAATAATTTTATTATATTCATATATATATATATATATATATATATATATATATATATTTAATACATATTTTTGTAATTTAATAATTTTAATATTTTATATCAGGCATTAGAAGATTTAGATTATGAAGTGAGAGAAAGACGATTTTTAGAACGTCTTTTAGATATGGAAATGATGGATGAAGGAAATTATAAATCAGTATTTTTGTATAACAGTAATGGAGATAGTCAATCGTTTCAAAGAACTATTTGGTATAATTATATTATTATTATATAGAATGTATAAAATTATTATTTTTTTCAATTTAAAAATTATTTTTTTAGGTATGGTCAAGAATGGATATTGGCAACATTTGATTTATATTTATTTTGTTTAATTCAAATAACGACTGGAAATTATATAATATCTGTATTAGTTACTATTGTTATTTGGAAGGTAAGTATAAGTTTTATGTTATTATATAAAATAGTATATAACAATTTATATTTTTGTAATTTATAGTTATTGGAAATATGTCGACAATTTGGCGGTAAAACAAATTTAGCAAGGAAAACTTTGGTGGATGAGAGATTTTTAATTTAAGAAATAAAATAAATATTTCTAATTTTTATTGAAAGATCAATAGATTAATACATGATTTAAATGTATGTATTTTTACAGTGAAATATATTTTAATTAGAAAAGTTGTTCGATCTTTTCGTTAGCGGTTTGGTAATTGATAAATTTGAGGAATTCCTCCCCCCCCCTCCTTTCCACTCCCCATTATTCATGTTAATTGTAATCGTAATCGTGTACGTGTATAGAAAGTTCAGGTGTAGCTTCGGATATGAAGCATGAAGCGTTTGATGTGGGTTCCATAAACGAATTCCGTGAAGTTTCAGCGCTTTCAGCATGATAATTGACGGACAGCCGCGCTTTTCAGACCGTCGACTGAAGGCGCGCGTTCACTGTCGATGAGCCAACTTTGTTCCGTGGTCGATTCGTTCGTTTCGGACGCATAAATTTACCGAAACGATCAATCGAATTTTGGCGTGTTTAATTTTGAAATGGTGCCCTGATCGGTCCACTGAACATGACAGCGGTCATAATGCGAATATTATAAACTGGTGAATTATTTCGATATTAAAGTATTTTATTAATACACTAAGAATTTCGACTACAAATTAAAAAAAATTTTTTTTTTATATATTTTCAAAGATTTTTGCATAAAATTTTATTTTAATATTTTGCACTGTGAACAGTTGAATATCAAAGTTTAAAATAATTTTACATTATAATAGTAAAGTTATTGATACTGTAGATCAGAGGTGTTCAAACTTTTCATCACCACGGGCGTTTTTGTAAAAAAATAATAAATAAAAAGATAACAAGTAAACATAGAAAAAAAACGACAATTTAAAAATAACCTCGTGGACGATTGATAGACCGCGGTCGCCATTTTGGACACCCCTGCTGTAGACTATTACTTGCTGTAATTTGAAATAAATTTTAGTTAAAAAAAAAAAACTATTTTTTTAAGTTAGAAAATTTATATTATATTGAAATTATTATTATTTTTTCATTAAAGATTTATTTAAAATATTATAATATATATAACACGTTCGTGGAAAAGTTTTAATTATTACACGAATAACATTCGAACCATTTGTCGTTCAATCGACAAAATAAAGGTAGTCATCGACTAAAAATGCAATCTGCAAAATGTCGTTGTATTTTAAATATATATATATATATATATATATATATATATATATATATACATATTTTTTTTAACCAAGTAAGACCTTAAGCGTTCCGAACAAATGCTCTATTCTAACGTGTGCTCGAATAAAGCCACGCACGTGACGTGCATTTTGTTTTGTATCCGCATCTAGATGCGAGTTTTGCATACGAAATACGCGATATTCGACTACGTAGTCGCGAAGTTCTACGGTGAATGCTACGCTTTTTGTAACGCCCGTCTACGATAGTTGGCTTACCGGGGAAATATTGCTTTTTGAACTGTATGTATGTAAATATGAGAATATTGTGCGGAATATTCGTATAATTTTATCATTTCAATGTACATAATTGTGGTGTTGTATTAAATTTTATTGTGTCATTGCGAAACATTTTCAATATTCATTTTTTTTTATATTGTACAATATTTTTATATCAACATATATTATTGATATATAAACATTAATTATAATAAAACGATATTATCATATCAGTATTCAATATTTTTTGATTTTCCGTAATATAACAGTTAGTTATTTATGTGATTATATTTTTGTATATTTTTATTTTTAAATTCATATTGATAAAATCTAATGTATTTGTCTTTATGCCAAAAATAATAAATTAAATTTAACGTTTATATTTATTTAATATTTAAAAATATTATAATGATTTTTTAATAACGATTTATTTTATATTTCGTTTATTGTGCTTTTATTTTTTTTTTAATTACGTACTATTTCAGTTATGTGAATACTTAATCAATTTGCTGATATCTTTCAACGTAAACTAAAATTTATAAATAAATAAAAAAAATATTACAAAGTGCGTAATCGTATGGTCGTTAGATGAGTTGTTAATTTATGATACTATAATATTTGTAATTTAATTTTAAAAGGTGTATATTTCTAATGACCTAACATCCACGGTGAGTCCGTGTTCGAATTCGTACACGGGTCCACTTGTAATTTATATATATATAAATAAAAAATATCGCATTAAATTAATTTATTATGTAATAAAACTACGAATCGGTTAGAACGAAGTGAAACGTTAGTTTTAGACGCAATAAATTACCAATAATAATCAATCGGCACCAATTTAAAGTTATCGAGTGCAAAATGTATGTGCGGATTTATGAATCGCGTGAGTGTGTTTGTCTTGAGTGTGTAACTTGTTCGATGCACGTAAACTCAATTATAGTCCGCTTCCAATAGTTGCTATAAACTTAAATCTTACATCGTCCCGCTAATTCAGTAGTTCAACTTGCTTTAGTTCAGTTCAATTTTGTACAACTTGCTTATTATATTGACACACATTGGGTAAATGCATTAAAGATATTTTAATAGAAAATCCGATATTTCCTATAGTACTATAAAACGTATAATATAATATATTTAATTTAAATTCATACGACGATTTTATATATATATATATATATATATATATATATATATATATATATATATATAAAACCATTCTAAGGTATTAAAAAAATAAAATAAAATAAAAATAAACCTCATACAGTATATGGGCCGAGTTTTATTCGAAAAATTTCGTTCGAATTTATGAATGGATTTCTTTATATGTGATTTTGAATACGCGCTACGTGTCATACGTGCTGAGCGGGCAAAAATGGCTGTTTAAGCTACGGCCTGATTGGGCTGTTCTTGCTATAAATCCGAAGGATCGTTTGATCGTTACCAATGATTCATGGTACTATTCCGTGCAAATTTTATGCTAAAACGATGCAGTAAAGTTGCATTCGGCGAACGTTTTCGGTTCTCTGTCGGACTTCTCCATTATTAGGGTTGTCACATTTTTTTTTTTTAATAATATATTGTAATAAAAAAAAAACGATTTATATGTATAAGGATTTGCTCAAAAATTTAATATTAACTGTAGTAGAAATTGTTCTAATGATTTCAAAAAGCCTTTCTGGTATACATTATATATATATATATATATATATATATATATATATATATATATATATATATATATATATATATATATATATATATATATATATATGCAAATCGGTATAGAAAACTTTAAAAAAATTGTATCAAAGTAGTGTCATTTCTGACAAAGATATTATTGACTTAACTCTTAATAATGAAGAAAAATAATAATGAAATTTTATTAGACTGATTGTATGAAATTTATTCTAGAACGTATCTATCGTATAAAGCGAGGTTTAAGTGTATATATATTTATTTTTTTTATATATAATTATTAATGTATTTTGAAAAAGTGCGTGTGATGATTTATATAATACAAAAAACACGTATGGTTTTTCTATTATTGAAAATAAATTATTTAAATGTTTTGGGTACAGAAGCGAAACGACATTACGGCTATCATTAATGCAACCCTAGTCGTCGCAACCCTAAGGTGCAGTATTCGAGCTATTTTACAACTTCTCGCCGACTCCGAGGGTGCCTTTTGAATACCAATAGTCTGATTGAGGTTTGAACTGACATATTGTCAGGTATCGTTGGAAATTCCATTTTATTGTTATGACGTACGAACAGATGCCATATAAAATACTTATTGTTCAAACGTTGGTTCTAAACTAGGAAATGAAGCGCATTATGCAATCGGAATTCAAATTCAAATCGTGCTGATATATTCTCAATATATCGGATATGACGTAATAGTTTTGATTTAAATAGTAACGATTTTATTTCGTTATAAAAAATATTTGTATTATGAGAGAATTTTCCTTTTGGAGTTTTATTGTTTCAATTGTCGCTTCCGAGTATAATAAAAAAAAATTGCGCGTGCGTTATTTTATTTCTGAGCTTTCATTCTTATATATCGGAAAATTTTATTTTTCTCCATCGGCGTTGACAAAACAATGGCGACACAGACGAACTTTCAATTTTTTTCTCGTCGTCTCGTCTCTTTGAGGCGAAAAAGTGAATAATAAAAAAAAAAGGAAAGACGACAGAAAAGAAAATATATCAGAATTATAGGCGTGACTCGTGAAAGGAACTTTTGCGTGGGCATTAATTGCGGTGAAGTTTTCTTCCACATTTCCTTTCCATCAGAGGAAAGTAATAATAAAAAAAAATCTCCGTTCGCATTTTCAATTTTGTCGAACCTTTTCTTTAAGGGCGGCTTTTTATTTCGAAAGCGCGGACGTTCTGTGATTTTTCATTAATTCGTCTCCATTATGTTGCAGTAAGCTTTTCGTCGAGCGAACGTTAAGACGGCGAACTTTCAGAAGAAATTGGAAAAAAGCTCTGACGAAAAAAAAAAACGGAAGAACGTTAAAAATGACAGATATTGAGTGCTTTTCGTAAAATATAACTATTAGCGTTTGACGACTAATTTAATTAATTTTATTTAAATTAAATATAAAAATTCTAAGCTTTCTATATAATAATGAATTTTAAGATATTTAAAATTTATTTTTATAAATTTTAGATACATTAGGTATTTCAATATTTATCAACTCAATTTAATCATTTATATTTTTTTTAATATTAAATCAAACTTTAAAGTCAGGTATTTCTTATAAAAATGATGTTTTTTTTTGTAGAAATGCTGTTAAAAATTTTTTTTCGGCAATAAAAATAATAATAAGTAAATGTATATAAATATTCGTAATTTATTTATATTGTTCAACAGACAATTGATTTAAAAAAATATATGTTTAGAAAAATAAAAATTATCGCGAGAAAAAGTAACTAATTAAATTTTTTCACTTGAATAGTTTTCACTAAGAAAGGATTAATTAACGTTTTCCATGTCAATTTTGCATCCATTTTCTTAATTAACTTTTCTTTATATTCATTTTCAATGATAGATATATAATTATATATATATATATATATATATATATATATATATATATATATAAATTGCCAGATCGTATTTATATATTTTTATAAATGAATATAGATATATACTGACTGATAAAAAGGACTACGCGTCTCTTAAAAGGCAACCGAGCGACAATGCGAATTACGCAGATCGGAAAAGTCTTTTTCCTCCCATCCTTTTATTCCTCTGTATTTTTTTTGTATTCATTTTTTATTTTATTTTATTTCGTTTTATTTTTAACGCCGAATAAATACGCATTGGAAATTCAAATATTTAAACAAATCGAGCGAGCTTAATTCGGTTCGATTATTTGCCGAATATTCGCGGAACGGCGTGAAAATTTTTTCGAATTTTTCCGCGGGAATATTTCGCAAAAAAGCGGCAATTAATGAAATAGAAAAAAAAATATAACGGGTTAAATTCGTATATAGATGTTTTTTTTTTATATTTTCAATATGAATCTGAATCGACAGGGAAATCGTGTAATTGGAAAATTTGTGATCGTTAAACGAAATAATGAAAAGTGTTTGCGATATTTTAAATAAATATATGTAAACATATAATATGTTTATATTATATAAAATATGTATATAAATAAATCTACACGTGTAATTTATTTTAATATTAATTTATTTTATATATAACTGAATAATGAAGTCTTCACTCAATATTCATACATTTTTCGAATATATATTATATAAATAAATGAATTCTGAGAATTTAAATATAATATTTTTATTATATTATTATTCTAAATATTTTAATAATAATGAAAATTGTATATAGTTGACTCATATTAAGCTCATTTTTATTAAGTATACAATTATGCATAATTTTTTCAATATTTATTTTTAAAGATAAATATTTTGATCGGTTTGTTTCATAAAATAGTTTTATTATTATTAACAATCCGATTGTGCACCTTACAGGTTCTTTGTTTGCAGACCTCAGTTCGCATTTACGATTTTCCTTCGAGCGTTTTCCACGGCGGATTTTGTCGTACGTCGTGCATCGCGGTATCGGCTTTTCATTTATATTTTCCCACGAGGAAAATTCCCGTTTTCCACATCCACTCCACGTACATTTCGAACGCTCTCAGGAATGGGATAAGAACGAAGCTAATATGTCCCGGTTGTCGTTTCTTGTCGACGACAATAACACCGATTCCCGGGAATGTTGTCGAATTTTTCCCGTTTGTCTGACAGCCGACCGAAATTCCTACAGTACTATAGCGGTATTAAGGCTTTTGTGTTCCTATTATTTGTGCCATTTATATATATATATATATATATATATATATATATATATATATATATATATATATATATATATATTCAACCATAATGTAATATTACAAATTGTATCTTTAAACTTAACAAAATTCACAAAATTGACAGTGAATATAATATTTGAAAAAAATATCTAAATTATACACGATCATACATATTCATATAAATCGATATAAATTCTTATTGTTCATACTTTATAATAATTTTAATAGATTGAAATTATTATAACATCAAATTTTTATTTATTTATTTATTTTTTTGTTTTTGTAAAGACGCCAATTTAATATTTAAAAGTTTTGAATTTAACGCAAAACTATAGCAGAAAATAGTTTGAGAAGCGCTGACCCAATTAGTGCAGTGCTTGTTTAGTCAACGGTACTTTAATTAGAAGTAATTTTCCTATATCATATCACAAACATTGTTGATGAAAATATTTTATAAAATATAAAATATTTATTTTATATATATTTTTTATAATTTTAAATATTTTAATATTATTATTTTTTCTGTTGAGAAAAATTATGTTGATTTTTTAATGATATTGTTGTATAATATTTAATACGTATATTGATATCAATTATATACTTTTATCACAAAAAAAATATTATGACATATTTATACCTACTTTCACATTAAAAAAAATGATATTAATTTTTAAGTAGCAATTAATATCCATTTATTTTAATAATATTTTCATGCTGTAGATGTTAAAATCATCGATCGCAAACTTACTTTATTGCTTCGTATTATGTCGTAAAATTTTAATAATGGAGAGCTTCGTAAATTATATTGCAATAAATTTAAATTTAATGATTCGCTCTTAAAATGCACTCACATAAAATGAAAAAAAAATTCATCCTTAATATATATTATTAAAAAAAATAATATTACATTGTAATACAAAAAAAAGGTTTTTTTATTACATCTTATGTAGTTTTTATTCGTTTAATTATAAATTTAATCGTGAATTATTTCTTGTCAAATAAATGTAAATTTTCCATTTAGAGGAAAGCTGAACGAGAGACACCCGTTTTCGACAAGAAATTTTACATTATTCTTATAGAAATATAAGATGTATTTTGAAATATTATGTAATTTCGGAAAATGTAATTGACTCAACGGAAGAACGGGAAAATTGGACTTCCCCGATAAAGTGAAAAGTGGGAATAATCAAGTAAAAAGCGGAAAATTTTCATTAATTTATCAAAATTTGACGATTAAGTTGATGCGGTATAAAATTGTAGATAATAATAGAAGCGGCGTAATTTTTGGAAAATGTACAAAGTTTTCTTTCAGCAATCGATTATTTTGCGTCTCAACGTTTAAATTTATTAATGCATATTTTAACATAATAATAAAAAAAAATGTGTATCTGGAATAAAATAACAAAATGATTATACAGCAATCAAAATATTACATAAATTGCGTATTATAATAAAATGTGTTAAATAATAATAGAAGATCTTCAAAATATTTTTGCTAAAAATGAGAACGACTTTGTTTTTGAATATGTGCGATAGTTTTTATTATAGAATTTTTATATAGCTAATCAGTTTTTATTGATATTTTGGTCAAAAAAATAAAATTTTCTATATTTTCTGTATTAAGAAATAATATTATACTATCAAATATAAAGTAAATTGCTAAAAATATTGAAACAAAATGGTTTTCTTTGATATTTCCTTACTTATTTTTAATTAAAAGAATAATATTCATAAAATCATTACAAAGTTTTGTAGATAAAATAATTTTAATATTTTTATAGTAATATACGAATATTGCTTATTATATTATTTTATTTAATCAATCGATTAATCCAAATACTGATAAATAATACTAATTTATTTTTATTAAAATGAATGTTTCATATTTATAATATATATATATATATATATATATATATATATATATATATATATATATATATAAATTTACTTTATAAAATCGGAGAAATAGATAAACCGATGGAATAACAGTGTTAAAATATCGGATTCTATTAATTTCATCATAATTCATTCAAGCTTTGACAGCATTATTAACGTGTTCTTCATTTTCAATAGTTAAAGTTTTGTTTCTAATTAAAGTTTAATCAATACTTAGCTATAAAGGATTATTTTGAATAGTTAACTAAAATATAAAATATTTGCTTTGAAATATAACGGATTAAATAAATCAATATTGTTATAGCTTTTTTGTTGCTAAGCTTTGCAAGTTTCAAGACGATAATTTAATATTACGCTATGAATATAATAAAATTATATAAAAAAATGTTGTAAATAAATATTTAATTTTTTTCAATCTTTATAAATTAAGTCAATATTTGTGTTCACTGCATAAATTTAAAATTAATATAATTCAATTGTAAGAAATACGTTGTAAAAATATTATATTTTCACTCAGAGTTATTTGAAGTTGAATAGAAAAATTAACGAATAATAATATAATAGTGGAAAGAAAAAAATAACATTCATACGGTCGCATATAAAATATGGTGTAATTTTTATTCATTGTATTCTTCTTGAGCATGTTGAAGTGTACCAGTGTATTTGCATTTTCCGATTTTCACCATTTTCGCGGTCGGTTCACTCGGCGTTTTCCGGAAGTGTGCGCTTTTTTTTTGTTTTACTGCAAATAGCAGTCTGTTTGCTTTTACATTCGCGGCGGCTGTGCAGCGGAAAAATAAAGAAAATGTTTTTCATAAATTGAACTTTCGAATGATGATGACCGTTAAATTTAATAACTGTTCATTTTCATTGAACCGTTTCATGTTTACGACTGTCGAAATGTCGAGTAAAAACCGACGATGTTATTTTGAATGTTTATATATATATATATATATATATATATATATATATATATATATATATATATATATATATATATATATATATATATATATATATATATATATATTGATATAAATTGAATTTCGCGTTTCAAAACGGCGATATTTAAAATTTTAAAATTCACGATTCGATTATGACTAATGGTTTAAATTTATTTTTACGTTTATATTACATGAAAAAAAAGTGTATGTTTTATTTTTGTAATCATGATTTAATTATGAATATATATGAATTTGATAAAATGTTTTATAATACATATATATATATATATATTATATTTATTTTAAAATTATAGAAACGTATTTTTTTCCTTTACTAAGACATAATTTTATAAAAGAAATCGATAAATTATTTGGAAGTTTTTCATCTTATTTAAAATTTATAAATTGAAAAAGTTTTAGTATAATAATTTTAACTGAGTTTTGAATATTTTAGAACTGTTTTTTTTTATATTACAAAATATATCGCTTCTTGGAATATAATTCTAAATGAATATATAAAAGTTAAGAATTGAATCGTTGATTTTGATTTTGTGGAAAGTAATTTAGTGTTATGTATGAATATATTAAATATCGTTGATTTAGTTTAAAATTCTCATTTTGTTCTATTTTTTTTAATGAATAAATTAGAATATAATTTATTTTTATATCTTGATTAAATAATTGAATAAAATTAAAGGTTTTTCGGAAGTAATTTAAAATTTTATTAAAAAAAGTTTATTTCAAGCATGTTTTAAAATTGTAAATTATAAATAAATATAAAGAAAAATCAACGTTATATAGTAAAATAAGAGATTGAAAATTTAAATAAAGTATAAAACACTTATTCAATAATAATTGCGGTCAAAGTATTTTAATAAAATGAATGTTTTTGATATTCATTAAAATTGTTCTTCGTGCTATTAAAATATAAATTACAATAAAATATATTTATAAAGGGAACCCTTAATTCGTATTTATAAGCAACGCTCTTTCAAGTCAAGTTGATAAATTATAAATCTCGCATTTTCTCAAATATTCGAGCGACTAATATAACAAGGCTCTTAAGCAAAAGAAACAATAAGGAAATAAAGCTCTTCATTAACATATTTTATTAACGGGAATGAGAAAACAAGCATTGTGAACAAAATTCGAAATAATTCATTCTTACGTAACATCCGTTTTTGTTAGAGTTTAAATTCGAAAACCAACTTTGATTATATTCGGAGTTTTACATTTGATTCTAAATATATTGATTAGTTTTTAATAAAAAAAATCTACTAGAACATTTACTTTTTTTATTATATATTTTTTAAAAAATATGTCAAAATTAAGTATACTAATATTTTTTTGATAAATCAAAAATTGTTTATTATTAAATTAATATTTTATGATGTAAAAATGTTGTACTTATTTGTTTTTAATTTTTAAAACATTCTCCCTAATTATTAATGTTTGTAATATGTATTGCCTTAAGCTGGCTTCAAATTAGATAACAATATTTATAAAGTCAAGATTATCATCATCATGTATATTATATAAAATCTAATACATTACATGAAAAACTTTTGACGACAAACGTCATAATTTTTATATGTCAAATGTTATTTTATTTTTACAACTCAATACAAAACGATTTTTATAACTCAAAATATACATGTAAAACATTTCAGTATATACGTTTGAATTTGTTCTATTTTGAAAGTCGTTCCATTAATTTATAAACGAAACTTTGTTTTCTATACAATAATAAAATTGTTTGTTAAAATATTTATTTTTTGTCCGATAGCAAGAATTTTTCTCAATATATGGTATATCACTTATGCAACTTTCATTGATCACTGAACAAAAATAGGTTTGATGTGATTGTTGAAGAATAATCAGTAAAAAAAAAAATATTTTAAAATATAATATCGAATTTTGAAATATATATATTTCAAAAAATATATATATATTTTTCGCGGTCATTTGTTGTTGCGACGAAATCATTGTGTCGCACACCGATTCACGACTCGGATACGAGCTGGTCTCTCGTTCACAATACAACAATTGTAAATATTAAAATTCGGTATCTTTCGAATATCGTCAAGCTTTCCCTTAAGTAACTCGGGATTCAGTTACAATAGACGTCTTACGTCTGAAGTTGACATGTCACTTAGCGATATTCAAGCCTGAAAATAGAACACGTCAGTCGAGTCTGAAACTCGCAAAACAATGTTCAAGACGTGCGTAATATATATATATATATATATATATATATATATATATATATATATAATATTTTTTATAAAGCCTCGTATTGTCGACGGTTCTAAATTAATGGGCCTCAGAGAACAAAGCCTTCGCCGTTTCACGTATGGAAAGAGCAAAAACCTTTTGCAAATGTTCTAACGCACTTGTATATTGCGATTAATATTCTAGTTCGTCGTCTTATTATATATATTATATAATATAAATACGTATTTTCAGCGCTGATAATCACCGAAGGATTTGATAACACGAAACAGTAATTGTGATATATAAATTTTATATTTATGTCAAAAAAAATACATATATATATATATATATATATATATATATATATATATATATATATATATATATATATATTGAAAAGATATGAGCGTTATGATGACAATTTTATTGAGCATTATTATCGTTTATTAAATTTAAAAATATTTTTTTATTATGATTAATATATTATGAGAAAGAAAATTCTATAGAGAATACAATGTTTTTTTTTGTTACAGAATTTTTCTGAAGAAAGTCATATGATATGATAAAAAATATTATTCATTATTGTTATTATTATTAGATATTAGGTTTATATAGAAAAAAAAATATTATTTATATACGATATAAATATAAAAAACAATTATATTTATAACTGTAATATTTTATTTTATATATATAAAGTATGAAAATATATTTTATATAAGTGATTTAGATATCAATATAAAATAGTTTAATGAATATTATATAGATGTATTGAAATAAAGTCATTCGTATTAAAATTTGTATAAAACTGTATTGATATATAAATAATAATTTTATTAAAATATTTTCATACTTTAAACTATAAATTTTTAGTTATAAAATTTGATATTATAACATAGAATTTTATATAAAAAAAATGTATATATATATATATTGTAATAATCAGATATCGATTTTGAAATTTATAGATCGTAATATCATCGGTTAAAAGTGCTATAGAACAAAAAAAAAAATGAAAACGGATTATGCTGAATCGAATTTCGGGCAATATGCTGAAAATGTACATCGGCATGTGTGTGTGTGTGTGAGGGAGCGTGTGTCTGTCACGCGGTTCGTTGTCACGATTGTCACGTAATGAAAGGCAGTCAGTGGTGCTTCACCTGCGGCACCGGTGCCTTTTCACGTAATCGCCCATTGTCGTTACATTAACGTACGTCCAACGACCGCTGAAACGTTCGGATTAAACGATTTAACGGTTTCGACGTGAAATTTTCCCATTTTCCGCATGCCGTATATATATATATATATATATATATATATATGGAAAAACGCGTCGTCGAAACTGTTATTTCATTTTACGACGACGCGCGCGAACTGCGGCGTCGTAAAAAAATAATTATTTGCATATTCGCAACCGGTGTTCCGGGTTAATTTTGCGATCGTTGCATATTGGCGATTTTATCGAAAATTATTATTATTTTTTCTACAATCTATAATAATATATTAAATAATTATAATAAAATATCGATAATTTTTATTATAGATAAATAGATATGTATTTTTTTTATAAAAAATATTCAAAATTAAAATAGATATTGATATTTTTTTTTATAAAGATATTAAATTTTATGTTGACAACACGATTTTGGTAGTCATTTCTTGTTTTAGTATTAAGTTTGATTAACATTTGTACAATGTTTATAAATTATGTAATTTTTATTATGAAAATCATGGTTTAGTACGATCAAGCTTTTAATTAATTCGAATAATAGTATATAACGAGCGTTGTCACAGATGTCATATAATGAGAACCAAAAAATGCTATTGCTGTTGTGGAGCGTAATATTGAGGAAGTCCTGAACGAATTCATTCGACATGGTGTTCGAAATCTTCATCCACTTTATGGATGAATAGATTTTGGATGCTCACAAATTTCAACTCGTTCAAGAAACGCAGCCACATGACTATTATTATATTTTGATAAATTGGTTCAAAACAAAATTGATGGAAAAAATGATCTTCAAGATCATGCGATTTGAACATTGCTGGACTATTTTTTCTGGGACTATGTATAGTTTTTAGGCTTCGTCGATAAACTGTAAACATTTGACACCTTAGAAGACAATATCACGTTGCGATATTGACAAATAAGATAAATGTTACGTTGTCATTGACACATGGTCTCAATTGTTGCGAAAAATGATGGAAAATTGGACTTCCTATTCAGACTTCGTTCGAACCAATCGAGGTAGCCATATTACCGGAAATCAATATTCTAGTAAAAAATGGCATAATAAAGTCGAATTCACGACAAATAATATTATTTATCTATGTTATATTTTAATTTAAAGTTTTATATATTTAATATTAGACATCATATATAGGCAAGTTTAATTGTATTAGAAATTCAATTAAAATTTATTAAAGAATGAAACTTTGTAAAACTATTATACAAATTGTGATATTATTATTTTTTATTAAACATTACAATTTATCAGTTAAAATTAGAATTAATTGAATGTTCAAATTGTATGCTATATATATATATATATATATATATATATATATATATATATATATATATATATATATATATATATATATATATATATATATATATATATATATATATATATATATATATATATATATATATATATATATATATTGTGATAAAACTAACGATACAATGAAAGCCTTAGTCTATAGAGTGAGAAAAGCGATTGTTTCAGCTACTGCTCGATAAGGATCCGTTCTCCTTCGATAAGCATGAAAAGCCCTTTCGCGGAATGACTTCAGGACTCCAACTTGTACTCCATTCACAAACTTTGCCAGCACCTTTTTGTTTTGACGTTTTCGACGACAATGGCTTCGTAGCCGCGACATTATGAATGCCCTTCGGCGTTACTTTAATTAGAACGTCTTCAATTTAATATTGTAACACTTGAAAAGTATCGTAATCAAAATTTATTAACGTCATGACAAGACGACGAAAATGCGATTAAATATTATTCACATGGTATTAAAAACCGGTATTTTACAATGATAAATATATTATCGACTAAACTGGGTAACATGCAAAATTAAGACCTTTAGGACTTTTTCGTGTTCACCATTGGAACTTTGTGCATGAAAAATGAACTTTCATTTCAGTTACCTTATTAATATTAATATATAGCATATAAATTATTACATAATTAATAACAAATTTCTTTTAGAACGCCACTCGTTGACTTAAACAATATTTTAAAATTAATTATAATACGAAAATATGGAACAATATATAGTAAATTGTTTAAATTTTAATATAAATAATTCAATACGTTCTTTGGTTATTTGAATATATAAATATATAAATATATATATATATATATATATATATATATATATATATTATACGAAATAACCGTTATTATACATCGCAATAATGTTGGTATTGTCGAAATTGGTGTTGGAAACTCTTAGAAGGTTGAATAATTTATCGATTCGAGGAGTCTCTTCATCCTGAAAGTCGGTAATTGGGTAAAGCAATTAGCCACGAAAACTGGATAGATGTGAACTTAGATGACAACTTTCCGTGACGAACGCAGTTAAATAAATTTGATCAGCCGTTTAATTGGACAATATTCACGTCGAAATTGGCGATTGTGCTATATTAGACTTTTAGAAAATTATATAAAATGTCGTCAATTTATTTGTTTTGTATATATATATATATATATATATATATATATATATATATATATATATATATATATATAAATATATTGAGTAATGCACATGTGAGTCGATTGAATGAAAAAATTAAGTATATATATATATATATATATTTTCTCATTTTCCGTTCGATTTTCTTTTCAATCGAAGGCAATTTAACTCGGCAACTGAAACATATTTCACCGGCTAAATTGTTAATGACAGCTTAGAGGATAAAGCAAGCAGATATTTCATTCGCAAATCCCGGTTGATTTGCCGTCAATAACCTATCTTATCGAAACTTTAGCGCGATTAATCTTGTTTGTCTTGGAAATTTTGTAGAAAATACTGACCCAGTACCATTTTTTTTTATATGTTTGTTTGATTGTTCATTTTCGTCTAAATCGCTCAACAAAATGAGATTATATATGAAATAAAAATAAATTATGTCACGTATGAATATAAAAGAAATACACATTATTATTATATATATATATATATATATATATATATATATATATATATATATATATATATATATTTATGATTAATGCGCCGTACTAACATTATATGGATGTGTGTCGATTTTAAGAGGTGTTTTGCGAATGGCGTCGAGTTTCGACGCTGTCGACTTTGATGAGGGTTTTCCAACGAAAGGAGCTTCGACGGTTCTCTCCTTTCGTCGACATATCCATCATGTCTTGAATGTCGAGTAGACAAACATTTGCATGAGAGAAAAAAAATAAACTTTGCATTTCAATGGCGATCAATACGCAAACCCCGGCACGTTCGTTAACATGACACTCAAGGGCGAAAGACTAATCGATCTTCGACTTTATACTTTTAACAATGAAAAGGTATGCCTTATTAATATATAGATCATTTACAAAAGTTCGATATTTGATTACAGTTTTGATGTATGTATATTTAAAGTTTATATTATTTCGTATTTAACGATGTTCATGATGTATTGTATAAACTATGTTTAAAAATAACGAATATTTTTTAAATATAAAATAGTCTCAAATATATATTATTACTATAACATATTATAAATATTTCTGTGACTTGATCTTTGTGAGAGCTTTGAGCTTTTTGTACTATCTTGTATACTGGGCATGTCAAACTCATATCATATTGAGGGTCACATGAACTTTTTTGTACTAAATTGTGGGTCACACTGTTAAAAAAAATAAGAAAAAATAATTACCAAATTGATTATATTGTATTTATTAGTTTTTTTATATGAAAAATATAAGTATTTTATATATTCAGCAACTAGTGTCAACAAAAAGTTATAATTGAAATATCACTGCACATTACAGCTTTATTAAACGTAATACATACAAATAAAAACAAAATTTACTTAATTTTATATATGTTATCAAAAACAGGGCAACATCTCAGCGGACCGCATATTGCCTGCGGGCCTCGTGTTTGACATGTCTGTTGTATACAATTGTAAAACGCACGGGGACACGTTTGGTGAATACGGAGGCCAAAGCATTATTACATTCTTATTTCTTGCAAAAAAATAATATATAACATATTGGAAATTATTTAAAATAATATTGATTAATTGTTTAATCTTTATAAATAAAAAAAATATGTTAATATTTAATTACATACCGCTTAAATGCTTTGTTGTGAGTTTTTTTTATTATATTACTAAGAAAATCTTTTTTTGTATATTTTATTAAGTATAATGTTACAAGTTCTTGGTTTAGATCTACTATTAATTAAAAAGTATTATTCAGTGAAAGAAGGTCGAAAGTTGGACATGGAACTAATGAGAAAGAAACCAGAACCGAAGAACTTGAAAATGAGGTCAGGGACAATTCGAATCGTATTCCTAACAACTTTTTATCGTTATCCTTGCAAATTGAGTTCATATTAAGACTTGCCGGTTAATATCATCTTTTCATGGTTGAAAAGGTTTCTATAAAAAATTAAAAGATGTTCAAAACGAAAAAAAAAATATTTTAAATTTTAGATGAATGAATAATAATTTTTATGTTGTGTGATTTGAGTCAGTGATGTCTCAATAATGCGATATTCAAAAGATGGATATAAAACTTTGAAAAAAAAAAATAATCCACGGCGTCGTCTGTCGTGAAAATGAGTTTTCTTCGGGATTTTCTTCGAGATCACGATATTTTTTTAACGCAGAAAAAAAATAACCCAAAAAAAAAAGAGATAGAGATCGACCGTAGTACATATAACGAATAAAAAAAAAGCACAAGAGAAAAATCGGAAGCGGATAATAGCGAACCTGGAAAATAAAATGGTAAGGGATGGTAATTTGAGCGCATTGTTTGGCGAACAGTAATCATAAACAAAAATGAAGATTAGTAAGGATTGTGTTTCGGACAGTGGAGCGGCGCTCCGGCAATAATACCGCGGATTAAGGTTCACGGACTGCGTTTGCATTAAATTTTTATCGCGGAAAGCGCGAGCGGGACGCTTTTCCGGGCTTTTCCGAGAGGTCGTAACGATTCGTACATATTGAAACGCTGGCGAAACATACGATTTTCACGCGCGTGCGCAAGCCATAGTATAAAAATATTTTTCCAAAAAAAAAAAAAAAAATCAAGATATACACATCCACATTAAATATAAAAATAAATAAATAATTTATTATTTTATATATATATATATATATATATATATATATATATATATATATATTATACAAATTTCATTTACCATTTTCATTAAGCCGCCGATATTTTTATCGTATATAATAAATTATACGAAATGAAAGCGAACCGTTTTATGTGAAAACGTTTTTATTATTGTATTACATATTAGGAAAAACTTGAACAATAAACGATCGTACGTTATTTTAAATGATTAAAAGATTTTGCTTAATATTTACAATTTACCTAATTTATTTATATTGTCTAACTGGCCGTGAAATTAAGAAGCAATTAGCACTTGAATTATATGCACAATAATAAAAGGGTAAATTTATATAGATGCCGTTAAGGGTCGAGGAATTTACATTATTATTGTATACAATTTACACTATTGTCGAAAACGTTATATGAAAATAAAAATATATTAAGTGTAATATATATACCGATATATATACCATATATATATATATATAATTCATTTTATTAAATGACGTCAAATATTATGCTGTTATAGATATACGAATTTAGTGACATTAATACAATGATACGTAGTGTTTTTATTTTTATTTTTAAGAAATATATTATGCATGTAAATAGGATTAAAAGAGAACTATTATATAATTATATAAAGTGCCACGGAATTTCAATAACGGTAAAAATAGGGCAGGAATGTCGTGAATAGGCAACATTCACTATAAATACCGTAAGTAAATTCTATAAAGATGTCACGATAAAAAGTAATTAGTCCACCTGGCAATCAGATTACACTAATGTATTAAAATATAATTCCCACGATTTTTTTTTCACGTCTTATTTATTTATTCAGACGACGAGTATACGGTTGAAATTTTTGTCGTTATTCTTTTTACGACTTTTTAACAAAAATAATAAAAAAAAAACAGTACACGTGTTTTTATATACAATTACCATACATTTTTATTTTATAATATATATATATATATATATATATATATATATATATATATATATAATAAATTATTATATATTTCAATATAAAAATAGTGATTAGATCATGCTTAAAATTTTGTAAAATTTCGTAATGTGGTTCGTTACTTGAAAAAAAAAAGCTTAGGATTGATTAAAAAATTTATAAGAAATTCATCGAAATAATTATAATGAAATCAGATTTATTATGTAAGAGTCAACTATAATAAAATGCGTTATTTTTATAACAAGGACTCAAAATTGCGATAGATCTCCTTTAATGAGATATATTTAGAACGCGTTTTTATTCAATGATATTCATTAAATTGATAAGCTCGTATCTTTAATCAAAAATTAGATAATGAAAATCTATTCATAAACAGAACATGTGATAATATTCATGTTATTACTATTCAGTGAGGAAGTAAATATAGAAGAAATATAAATTAAATTATAAAAGTTTTTTAGATATGAACCGAACATCAACAGAAAATGGTATAATTGCTATAAAATGAAATATTTTTCAATTTCGAATGTTACAATTTAATTTTATTTTAGTGTTTTAATTTACGAGAAAATACACTTTGGAAAAATGTATGGCATTTTTAAAAACATTTTTCATCTATATATATTTTTAAGAAACAACATTCTCTGCAATGAATGTTATTAAAACAATATTTCGCTCTCAAATAACGGACCACAAATTAAAACTATTTTTATGTTTCGCATTAAGTTCATTTGAAACTGAATAGAAAAAATATCGATAAAATGTAATACCAAAGTACTACAGCAGATTTTTAATATCCGTACAATTTTAATATATTATATTTGTATGTCAAAAAAAAAACAATTTAATCTAATTGTTAATCTCAACAATTACTGGCTACTGTTTTTAATGAACATTTATTCTTCAGTTGCATTTGATATATATTTACAACGATTTTTTTGTTAGTAAATTAGAAGATGTTAGGTCGGTAAAAAGTTTTGATACCCCTGGTATTAAAATGAATCAATTCTAAAAGATAAGTAGAAGCTTAAATCGATTTAGTATGTTTTGTATTTGAATTATATATATATATATATATATATATATATATATATATATATATATATATATATATAATGTAAATAAACGTATTAATTAATTCTATGATCGATTTATATTATAAATATTATATGACAGTCTGAATTATTTATCTTTTAATTGGTAGTCATGTTATTTGTGTAATTAATACTGCTCAGATGTAAGTATTTAGTAATATTAATGAACTAGAAAGATGTTTATTTACTTAGACAATGGAATAATTAAGTAAACGCAATCGTTACACAAAACATGCCAAATTCAAACACATTAAATATTCAGCGATTAATGCGCCAAATTTATATATATATATATATATATATATATATATATATATATATATATGTATAATGAAACGTTAGTAATATAAACATATATGTGTTCAGATGTTGAATAGTGAATACCTTTTGAAATTGTACAATTATTATAGAAATAGCTAATGTATTGTAGTTAATATACGATCTATATAATAGCCGATGGTATTTAGCTTTAGATTATACACCTGTGATGACTTTGTTTGTGTTAAATAGTTGTTATCATTAGTGATAAAAAAATATTTTTATCACTAATGATATGTAAAATTGTATAAGAATTTTTTTTTTTTTTTGCATATATAATATTACACGAATATACGTGAAGTTGTTATATGGTTTGATATTTATAAATGTGATATGTGAATTTTTCGCAACATCCTTTCATATATATTAAATTTTACTTTAATAAAGATCCGGTCTGGAGGCCGCTAATTGAGCAGGACTGTTTTAAAGTGTTCCATCCTTTATTTAAATTTTACAAAATGCGATACAAATATGATGAAAGTTATTCATTAATTACAATTTTTTTTTCATGTTTGTTAATATTAGAGGAATGTATAAATAAATATTTTTAATATAATTTATTGTATTGGAAAAAATATGAATTAACTTAAAAATTATAATTTAAAGGTGAAATTAAGGTTTTATTTTTAAAATTTAATTATAATATTCTATGATAATATATTTTGTATTTAATAGTATATATGTTATTATATTAATTACGCTGTTTAAATAAGTTGAAAGATAATAATGAGAAAAAAATCTAAGCATAAATTGTAGTAAAATTTTTTTTAGTATTAAAAATCTATTTTTTTACTTTGATATTTATGAAATGAATAATTTTCAATAGTAAATTACATATGTAGAGTCGTTGAATCATGATGACACGTAATTTATTAAGAGAATATTTTATATTTAAATAGAATATCAATAAGGGATGAAAGAGGGTGGCAAAATATATATATTTAAATATGTATATATATATATATATATATATATATATATATATATAAATTAATAAAAAAAGATACGATTTTATACGTATAATAAGTCGACATACACGAGAATGCAATTTATATATTTGCGTTGTTCAAAGTTTTAAACGGATTCGAATGCGAAAACAGGTGAGTTTTGTTTTGCTCTCAGTTTAAAACAGTTATCCGTTAAAAGCCGGTAACGTACGTAATTAGAGGCGACCGATTGTGCTTTTGAGCGGTGTTTCTCAAAGGTTTTCGCAGCGCCGAATGGTAAACGGTCGGAAAAGCGGGGTCGAAGAGAAAAACAAAATAATTAAAAAAAAAAAAACGCAACAACAACGAAGAAAAATAATTCCGAAACCGCGTTTATAGTAAAAATGCAGGACGTGTGCGGGTTTGTTGAAATGTTAAAATAACTAGATAAAAGAATGTGCATAAAAGCCTCATTTTTCTGATTCAAACGAGGCATTTATTTATTTATTTTTATATACCATATATATATATATATATATATATATATATATATATATATATATATATATATATATATATATATATATATATATATACCATATATATATACATATACATATATATATATATATATATATATACCATATATATATATATATATATATATATATATATATATATATATATATATATATATATATATATATAAAGGACGTATTTGTAAAATTGTGTTTTTGAGCTTTATAAAAGCTCATTTTATCTTCCTTCTCTATGAATGAATATCCTTTAAAAAATGTATTTAATTATTTCTTGTCAATTAATCTGATTCAAAAGTATGTAAAGATGAGGCAAAAAGTTTAATAAATTGTTATAAAAAATAAAAATTATGATAATTATGAATATAAAATATTATATACAATATTTTAAACTAATATTTATTATATATATATATTGAATTTTTATTTTTGAATAGGATTATAATTTGTCATTATGAATCAGTGTATTATAAATAATGTTCAATAAAATCTTATATAACTGAAATGAATTAATTAATAAATCAAAATTAAATTAAAAGTTTGAAATTATGATGACGTTAAAAATTAATTATATTAGCTATATTTTTAAGCAGCACCAGTTTTAAGTTTTAATTTAAAAGTTGATAAAATTTCATAAAAAGAATAATATTTTAATATTTTAGTTTAATTTTGTAAAAATGAGCGATTGTTTTTATAAAATGCGAAATATTCAGATAGGTATATGATAAGTATATTCGTTAATAAAATAAATTGAAAATTATATTTTATTAAATGTATTAGAGTAATATTTTTTAGAAATAATTATTTATGTATTTGAATAAATATTTAGTTAAATAATAATATGATATAATTAAATGAATGAAAAATATATTTTTTTAATTTAATATATAATATTATTCAATATAAACATCGATTATCGATATGCGGTGAATATCAACTCATTTCACAGAGGCAATGAAATTATAATTATAATTATATATGTGTGTGTGTGTGTGCATAAAGTTCACAAAATGGATGGATACATTCGACCTCGGACGTTTGGAAAGTGCTGATTTGTGATTGTAGACAAACAGACCCTTTGATGATCCGAAACAGGGTGGGTTGATACGAACAGGGTCTGATGGGCTAGCCCCTTTGTTCACTAGGGTGAAAGCTCGTGGATTTGTTGATGAAATACCCCTGCGGGTATAACTTGTCCGACTGTAATTAAAGCTCGGTTTCATCGACCGTGTTCAGTTTTGTAATCGAACATGTGTACATATTAAGCGATTGTTGTGCAAAATTTGCTATACAAACGTTTCGCAAACATATTATCATCATAGTCGTCGTCGTCGTCGTCATCATCGTCATCGTCATTATTGTCGAATTCAATGCGATGAAATCTATGTCGAAATCGACACGGTCGCGGGTTACGACACGGTAAATATTGTAGTTTAACAACACCGTTACTTCTATATAATGTACGGTCGAATGGCATTGAAGTGTCAATGGTTATAATTTGAGGTTTACGAATAATGATGATATATATATAATATATTAAATATGATAAAAATATGCGGAAATTGTATTCAATTTTGATATAAAATAATGTTAAAATATTAATCATACTGTATTATGAATAATGTATTATAAAATATTAGCGTTAATGAACTATTTCTAAATTATATTGTATGAATCGATTCATATAAACAATATAAAATGTTTAAATATATAATTTAATCAGTAGAATTTTTGATATACAATATTATAAAAATAATGAAAAAAATATTCAATGTTCAGATTTTGACGTCATTAAAAAATATGTTGTCCAGCAATTAGTTGTCAATATAAATTTTTAATTATTTTTACTTTATAATAAATAAAAAAAAAACTGAATTCGCTATCAGATTCCAAATGGCTTATTATTTAAACGATCTGTTTGTTGTATTCAAAAACTTGTTACATATGATTCAATAATATAAATCATAAATATGTGATATAATAAATCATATTGACGTGACAAATAAATACCATGTATCAATGATAAAAATAAAAATAAACAATACACGATAGATTAATGGTAGGTAGAAAAAAAAAACATTTTATTGATTTAATAATAAAAAAAAACATTCTCTTGTATTTCATTATAAAACCATTTATATAAAATATTTGTATGAAATTACAAAGAGATTTATGTGATTTAATATTTATAATACACGTACTTTATTATATGAAGAAAAATTATATAGGCTTCATAAATCAAATTTCAAGAGAGAGAAAGAGAGAAAGCTTATATAAAAATAAAATGTAATTTCACTTTTTTTTTTATGATAAAGCTTAAATATTATGATTGAAAATATATAATATTATATTGTGTTTTATTCAATTTTAGGATTTTGAAGATTTGTTTTGAAATTAAAAAGATGAAAAAAATCTATTGTCAAATGAAACCAATTATGATAGTTTAAATAATGGAAAAAAAAATTTTCAATCGGAGAGGATCGGAAGGAGGGGGGGGGGGAAATTTATATATATATATATATATATATATATATATATATATATATATTTATATAAAGTGAAACGGATATGCGGTAATCGAAAAGGACAGTAGACGGAGAAAAATGTCAAATAAGGACATTTTATGACGCAACAACGTCGTTAACGATAATTTGTCAAATTGTGGCAAGGCTAGACAGATACGATCGAGCCATTTTCCTTTGTCGAGGATAATTAATCACGCACGAAGATATCGTATCGTATTTTTCCCCTTCGCCCTTCGTCGTTCCATTGCCCATCGTCGTTTCCAAACGTTGCGGTCAGATTTCGAGCCGCAATTGCGGCCCTTCGGTGTGCAAATATCAATTAGGAGCGTGCGAAGTGTGACGTCCGTTAAAGGGAACGCAGTTCGCCACTTTTAACGGCTTACGGAATTGTTTTATAGATCCTCATCAAAACGTTAAAATGTGAAACGTTGAATATGTTTAAATTATTTAGTTTGATTTTAATGGATGTTAACAGCGGTTCGTTTGCGTGTAATTTGAAATCGACGGTTACGACTTTGAAACGCCGACGTGTTATTTTAATTTTCACGTGTGAAATGCGTCTTTATCTTTTTAATATTTAATTATCGAATTCATTTACGTGTATAAATATGATATTTTTGAAAATATATTAACAGTTTGCATTGGAAATAGGTGCCGTTTGCATTGGAAATAGGCGCCGAAAACTCGACGGGCGAAATTTTAAAATTTTTTTCTTATTCAAACTTGACAATTTTGCTAGAAAGATTATTAAAGTTAAAATTATAAAAACGGAATTATCATTAAAATTATCATTATAAAAACGGAATCGGAAAACGATTGTTTAGATTAGTATACGTCAATATATTGTTTTTTTAAGAAAATTTCTGAAATGATGATAAAAATTATTATTTTTTTGAATTTAGAAATTTGTTCAATAAATCTATGTATTCTATATAAAATATCAAAGCATACATTAAGTTGTATATATAATAAATTTAAGTTTGGAGTAAAAAATGCTCTTGAATGCAAAGGTAAATATGAAAAAAAAAGTTTTTATGATATTTATTTGATTTGATAAATTACATAAAAATGTATTTATTAAAAAAAAATAGATAACGATTTATGGATCGATGTTTAGTTTATATAAACGTTGCTAATTTGGCACTGAATGTAAATTTGAAGGACACGCCAGAACAAAATGCATATTTCGCTTCTATACTTCTACAAGAGGGTTGAAAAATACGGAGAGGGATATTAGGGGTTGAAAGTAGCTTTTTCCTCCAAATGTAAATATTTGCTTTGCTAAAAAGCTAAGGGTGGCATTATTTTGTAGACGATAGCCTCCGACAAGACCCCTTGTTTGACTTTTTGTATCGAATTCAAAGTTCGACGTTTTCTTGCTGCGTTTCGTTGCCAGATTTCTACCGTAAAATGAAGCAAGAAATAAATAAAATAAAAATAAAAAAATAAAACGAAAATAGTCAACGGGGAGGACAATGTTTCGATCTGAGCTTTTTCATGTTTTATAAGCTTTATTTTATTCGAGTACGATTAACGAATTTTGTATTGTGTACAGAAAACTTCAAAGTTCTAAGCTGCGTCTGTTGATTTTGAGGTTATTGACATTTTTATATAAAAACATATTGATTTTAATGAATTTTAAAAATACTAAAATATGTATTTTTAATTTCAAAAATAAAAAAAAATATTATAAAATCTAAAAATATGCATAACATAAACGATTCATATCTTATATTATTTATTACGTTATATATATACAATAAATTATAGAAAATTATACATAGTTCTTATAAGAATGATTTGATTATTATATATTATATATAATAATATTTAGATGAAATAAAGCATTTAATTAACGATATGATTACATAAAATATCGATTTCAAATGAATCATATAATAAGTTATACGATTCAGCGAATGCAGTCACAGCGTTTATTTGATTAATTTCAGACACTTGACGAAAAGCCCGTTCGAAGCTTTCAGCGATACACTAAAGCTGATTTTCAGGTATCGTCGGAGTCCAGTCACGTAAATCCTACGTTTCTCAAATACCTTCGTTTTACGTGCTTTTGTATGTGTGATCTCCGTGACAACCCAAATTAACTGGTATCATTCGTTTACTCCAATAGAGAGCTTTTTGACTAACGTAATTACATTTATATATATATATATATATATATATATATATAAAGCTCAATAGTTTTTATATATATTATATAAATTATTAGAAAAGAAAGTAAATACATTGATTGAATTCTAAAATATTTCTACGATATTCAACATTTTATAAATGTATATAAAATCTACACTTAAAAAACAGATAAAACTTTTAATATGGACGACGATAATAGTAAGAGAAAACATAGATCTCGTTAATCAAATTCTACGAGTTAAAAGCTTAGATTTGAAACGTAAATTTATCGTCGAACGGAACACTTTAAATATACAATCGTGCAAAATGTAAAACGCTTAAAAAAAAGTCAACACGATAATCTAGAGCATCATTAACATAATGACAACGTTATAAATGTAAACCCGAGCTTTTCATCCCTCTCGAATGTAGAATTGGGCGTTTCGTATGTAACGCGGTGCGTATATAAAGTGATGGGACTGAATATATTTCAATATAAATAAATAAATTTAACATGATATTATATTTATATATATATATATATATATTTTTTTTTTAATAATATTTAAAGATTGATTTAGATAGACTATTTAAATATCGCATAATCGATTCGAAATATTATCTCGTATTACGTTTATATAAGCGAATAGTGAGTCATATTACTTAGTATTATTATAGTGAAGTTAAGGAAGGCTCGTTTTAAGTACATTACAAAATGGATACAGTACGTCATCCGACGGTCGAGACATTTGTTATCCTGTTTTACGTAGAAATCCTGCAGCGGGTGTCTCATGTGAGGCTTATCCTTTGATGTATGTTCCCATTTTGTAGAGACAAAATGGAAGGCAATTTCAGCTTCAGCATCGATGTCGAAGAATCCTAGTCTGTGCTTTAATGTTATATATATATATATATATATATTTGTATGTTCGATGAAAATAGTGCTGAAAATATGTCCGATGAAAATCGTGAAATTGAATTCATCCATGCGTCGATAAATGTTTTTTTTCCGAATCGAAATACTGTAACATTTTATATTCATATACAACTATATAAAATATAAGAATATTTTATTTTATGCACAGTTTGTAATTTAGATCGAATTAATGTAATAGTGTACTGAAAATTTTATTGTTTTCAGACTTTTGTAACATATATTATAATGGTTTGTTAGTTGTGAACGAATTCATACTAAATAAAGTTTGTTATTAAATTGAATATTTTGAATGTTTATTTGATTCATTTTAGTTATTCATTTAAGATACACACAAAGGATGAAAAACAATAAATTTTGATTTACAACTTTTTTTCTAATTAGATGTGTATATAAAATATACATTTATTCTAAAAAAATAAAAGTCGTATATGTAAAATAAAAAGGTTAATTTTATAGAATTTAATAACTGTTTTTTTTTATTAAATAAAAATTGAAATGTCAATATTAGATGATATATGTGAAGTATTAAATTGAGATTTAGTCATAAATTTTACCTTTAATCTTTAATAATAATTTTACATATTATAAAAATTTTATTTTTTAAATTTATTATAAGATTTAAATGAGTTTGGAGTATATATTGTGATAAAGAAATATTCTTCAAAGATAATATTATACACTACGAAAATATATAATATGAAACAATTTGATTGAATTACTTTTAAATATATATGTTCTACTTCATATAAATACATGATTTAATGTTATTCGTCTGCTTTATTAATTTATATTAAAAGGTTGTATTATTTATACATGAAAAACAGCTGTAATTAAACGTGTACAATGACACTTTGGGATTTGAATTGTGAGCACGTTGAACTATTGAATTATTGAACCGACCATAAAGGCGAGTGAGTATGGAATTTGTATTGGATGACCAATAAAATTCTTACAATTTAATATTTTATATATATATATATATATATATATATATATATATATATATTAAATTATTTTATAAAATATTTAGAATTAAATTAAATAGTAAAATATATATTAATTTTTAAAGAGATATAAAATATATTTATATATTGTATATTATAAAAATGGTAATTTATAATACACAGTATTTTAAATTATAAATATTTTGACTTTTATTAATTTCAAAAGACATCTTGATAATATATTTTTTCAATATTATATTTATTTTATTCGTAGTTTATTCTTTTTGAATTTAAAAAATAGTAATAAACACTATTGATTTAGATTTTGTATTGAAAGAAAAACGTATGAACGAACGTTTTTGGTTAACTAATATATGGTGTTCAAAGTTGTCAAAAGGCCAAAAGGTCGTTGTGCTTCGTTGTTCATCCGGAAAAACGGATAAACTGATAACTGCGTAATGTATTGCGAGTCGGGAAAACGAGGAAAATCCCACGCGGAAAGCTTGCGAAGCAACATCGAAATTTAGAAGTTATATCGCGTATCATGTCATTTTGTCCTTTTGAAAATTTTCTACACTATTTTTTTCTGCTCTATTTTTTTTCTTTTTGCGACCACAAAGCGTCACTTTCATAGTTTTTACATGAAGTTTGAACCATGGTAATTTTTCATTTACATTACACTATTGGGAATAGACTGAAAGTGAAATTTTGTTAAGGATGTGTTACATATTTTTTTTGCATAAAATATCAGATTATCATAGTTTATATACGTATTTAAACATTGTTTTAAATTTGAATGTTCTAATATATCATTTAATATTTTCATATCGATGTGAAAATTTTCATAAAGTAAAAACATATATTTTGAAAGTAATAATGCTGAAAGCGAACATAACAATATTGAATATTAAAAGCCAAATGGAATCCAATTGTGCGGGTCCGATTTTTTTTCTCTAAGGCTTTTGCCTTCAGCTTTGTATCTTATTCGTGAAAATTTTGAACTTTTTTACGGTCTTCCGTTATAGTAATGTCTGCCGTTAAAGTTTCGTTTCCTGATTTACTTTCGCGATTTTGGAGCTTCACGAGGAAAGGAAGAGATGAAATTAAATTTAGGCCTACATTTCGGATTCGATTTCAGAATATCTGAAAGAAGAAAAAAAGAAAACCTCTTGACCCGCTTCCTTTCGATCGTTTAGACGCGGCTTATTTCTCGAAATAAACAATTCTTAGGTATGCTCTTATATATTAGAATAGTCCGATATAAATATAAATATATATATTTATTTATTTATATAATATTTTAATATATTAAAAAAGATTCGAATTAGTATTTTATATAGATCGTGTGCGCATATGTTAAAAATGAACCGAGGTTTACGCGTGTGCTTCATTTTCTTATATTTTTCCTTGGGTTCTTTATTTTCTTTTCGATTTTCCGTCGGAAGTTTTTCGCATCGGAAAATTTAAAGACGGTATCTCTCGTCGGCGAGTTACGCGATCGAGTTTCTTTTCGGGGGCACGACTTGGATTCAGTACGTAATCGCCGTGATGTTTATAAGTAGATCAGTTTTTCCTGAAAAATTTTCTTACTGTGACGATATCGGAAAACTCATCGTTGAAACTTTTCGTATATATGTATAAATATGAACGGAAAAATCATGAAGATGATCCGTTTATGATGAAGATATGAAATTTATCTTTTTTATTTTGTAACTATAACTTATAATATAATGTATTATATGTATATATATATATATATATATATATATAATTGTTTTTTTTTATTTGTATATTAGATTATTGTATTTTGACACTTGTGTTATATAACTGAATAAAAATTATTTTTTTTATCAGTATGCCGAAATTCAGATTTAAAACATAATTAAAATAATAATAAAGATACAGAGTGGGTCATGAATGTGAAAGTGAAAAAAAAATAATAAAAGATGAAAATACTTTCCCTCTTCTCGCACGTAATTACACAATTTCAACTAATTAAAATTGCGTACGGCGTATTCCTTATTAAAACGAAACGCACCCCCCGGGACCGATAATAGACTAAAAATATTTTTCAAACTCTAACTCCCCCCCTCAGTTAAGTGCCAAGTTTAAAGCGCGAGACGGAAAAATTGGAAAATTTCCACGTTAAATCCGAGGTGCGTGAAATTGGTCCGGGGAAAAGCTGTGTGGACGGGGACGGGGGGCAAGTGAAAAAGAAGTCAGAGTCCCCTATTTATTTTCGTCGTTCCCGAAAACGTCTCGATTTCCCAAGAATTCGAGCCCTCTTAAAAATCCATTCTTTGACCCCCTCATTTCCACGCGCCCAAATATTCCCGTTTATTCCCTAAGAAACGGCTAATTCTTACGAAAGCGGTGAATAATTAAATAGGAAAAGTCAGTCCCGAAGAACAAGATAGTCCAGGGTTATGATTTTTTTTTTGCACTAGAAATTTGCGATTATCTTTATAATTTTAAATTATATACATTTTCATATTATTATTACTCATATCATGATTATTATTACTTATAAAATATTTGATATGATAAATATTTATGTTATATTCATGATACATTTCTTTATAAATAATATAAAAAAATAATTTAAATCTATTGAGCATATTCAATTTGCAATTTTAACAGTAGATTAAAAAATAAAACGGTAACAAAAAAAATATTTTTATAAAACTTTTTTTTTTAACAGAGGGTTGATGTTGATTAAAATTTTTACGAAACTGAAATGCTTTCTCTACATTCAAATTATAATATTATTTCTTAATAAAAATGTAAACATTCCATTGTATTTTAACACGAATTTTTTTATTTCAATTCAGTTCTTCCTTTTTACAATTTGATTTTACTATACCATATATATATATATATATATATATATATGTAATTTTGTATAGATTAAATTCATCTGTATATTTTTAATATAAAAAATATTACATAATATATTTTAACAATATAAATAATTTATTCTATAGGTATGTTAATTTAAACATTAAATCATCATCGATATGTCGATTTTTTTTTAAATCGGCGATTTTAAAAATGTGCACATACGCATATATATATATATATATATATATATATATATATATATATATATAGTGTGTTTGACAACCCTAGAAACGGTGTCCGCGTCGTCGGAAAGTTTCAGCGGTTTGAGAAGCGTCGGTTGGAGGCTTTACAATTACCTCTGACGCTTTTGAATATTTCATAAAGTGCGGCATGCGTACGTTTGCGTCGTCTCGTTTTAAATTATGCGCGATAAGAACCTAAAAAAAAGTGACGTAAGAAAGAAATATATATATATATATATATATATATATATATATATATAATACACGAATAGTATGTTGGGGGAAAAAAAAGAGAAGAAAAACCTGGATGAAAAGCTGAAAAAAAAGCAGGAAAATTCGTAGACGAAAAACGACGATGCATCGTATAAATCTTGAGTCTGTAAGATATCTTCGCGTAGATCCTGAATAATTTAGTTGCCGTTACTCGGTTGGGCGTTGTACGAACATGTTTGGTATTTCGTTTTTTTTCACCTATTTTTTTTGGTATTTTTCTTTTTTTTTTTGGGGGGGGGGGTTTAAAATAGATAATAGAACCTCCTATCTCGTTGGTTTTCTCGTGAGTTAGGAAAAACCGCACGGAGATAACATGTGCGGAGCTTAGCTAAAACGATCGTATTTTCTTAACGTATTTGATTTTATCGTCTAATATGCATTCTTAATTTTGTTTTGTGCTGATTTATATATTTTATTTATATGGATTAAATTTGAATTTTACTATTTATTGTAAATGTGATAGATAGACTAGATAACAATATTATTTTTCAAAAATTTTATTTTATTACACATATTAAAATTTAATCAATTAGATAAAAAACAATAAATTATAAATTTTATCTATATATTAAATTGTAAAAATAAAATATAATTTCATTAGATATTAGCCATTTTTCTATTAGAACGTTTGATAAGGAATATAATGATATCTGCTGAAATTTCGTACTCACACGGTTAATGTGAATTTTCAGCATTATACAGATAACTAGGAAACATTTATTAGAGCTGAAACAATACTGCGGTTTGATCCTATATTAATAATACACATTTTCTTCGTTGTTAACATAGTGTTTAGGTTTTGCGATATTTGAGTAAATGATGTAGCGGTTGGGTTCACTTTAAAATTCCGTTTAAATATAATCAGTTAAATTTATACGAAGCACAAGTTGAAGTATGTTATAAATTTGGAATAAATTAAATACTGACACAATAAAGCGTCAAATAAAAATAAATAAATCTGTCTACTTTATTTTAAATCACGGATTATTTTCGATATTTTATTATATTTAATTCAAAAAAAATATATATTAATTATATTTATATATAAAAAATATATAAATATAATCGAAATACGGTAATGTGTATAAAAAAACAAGGACAACGGGATTACGCAAGGTAATTAGTGGAAAGTAAAGTTTACTTAAATCTTACCAGAGATTATGCAAGTTTAAACTTTTGGTCCTCGTATTAACAAAAACACACACATACACATATATAACGCGTGTTTGTTTGAATATGTGTGTGCGCATTTACGAAGAAACATGTACAGCTTTTAAACTGTAAATGGAACATCTTCAATGGGTCCCTTGCTTTTTGAGGATCACAGTAAGAGAGAGGCATTTTCCAAAATGACGTCGTTTTACAGTTCAAAGACCTCCGTTTTGAAGCAAAAGTGGAACGTGATGAATTTGCGTTTTTCGTTTTATTTATAAAAAAAAAATAAATAAATTAAATATGATACTAGAATAAGATTGTTTGATTTTTAAACATATTATTTTGAGTCATATATGAATTGTGGTTTTCAGAAAATTTATAAAAAAAAGTCATGAAAAATCAATATATAATAATAAAATATATTTAAAATATACATAGAGCTATAAATATAATAAAATCATATTTATAGATAAGATGGTATCGTATAACAATATAAGTTTAAAGTAATAAAAATTATTTAGCGTTGTAATTTGATTCCAGGATAGCTTTGTATTGTTTTATATATGGGTTAGAATTGCGTGTTAATTTTTCAGATGATTATCTATTTAATGCTTAATTGTATGAAATAAAGAATTTTTATATTGAATGAATTTAAATGAGATAAATATTGTATTTAAATAAATTTTAAAAACATTTTTTTCGCAACGATATCGACATAGTTGAAATGTGACAAAAATATTAAAAACGACAGTAAAATCATTTAAAAAGTACAAATTTATTTTTTTTGTATAAAAAAAAGTGTATTTTTTTATATAAGTATAATATTTTTTTCTATCATATTAAATACTACGATTATATTATCAAAAATGATGATGACGATATTTGTGTCTATTTTGTATGTATTATTTTTAAAATATATATATATATATATATATATATATATATATATATATATAACGTACAAAAAAATATTAAAAAATACACACACACACACACACATATATGAATATTTTGAAAATCTTACGCACGCGAATATGCAAATGAACGTAAACGGCGATCGTATTAAATAATGAGTTGTAATTTAATTAAGTATTGTATTAGTAACGAGCGTGCGGGCCCGAGCGCGTGTAAGTCACATCGGGGCCCCGCCCAACCACGGTTCAAAACGTTTGGCCCGTATCGGTTATGGCGCAGCTCGCGACCATTATCATTTTAATTGACTTCGTAAAAAAGAGCTGACATCTCCCGAATGCTGCCCCCTCCCCACCCATTTTAACGGCCGCCGGCCAAAAAAACGGACCAGTGGTATTAAACGGGAGGTTCGCGTGCCGAATCCACTGTTATATTAACAGTGTTGCTGTTGTATTATTAAAATAATGCAATTTGGAATGTTGTTTCGGAATATTTATACAAAAATAATATAAATTATTATCATTCGATTATGATAATTTAATAATAATTGACAAAAATCTATTATATAAAATATTAGATGGAAAATTACGGAGAAAAAATATAATGTTTCATGTATGTTATGAAAATAATATTCAAGCATAAATTGAATAAATGTATATGCATTTTTATATTTAGTAATAATTATATTTATTTAATTTCAAATGAAGCATAGTATTTTTTATGTTAGACGTTTTTAGAGTTATTTTAAATAATTTATTATATAAGAAAAATAATTAAATAACCAATAAACAAATATTATATTATTAAAAGTGGTTGAAATTTATACAAAATATATAATAAGTTGAACACAAAAATTCCATTATCATTAAAAAAAATGAATTATTAATATTTTCTTTATGCAAAAAAAATATATATATTTTAAAATAATATACGAAAAGATTTTTCAGTTTTAAGAATTTAATATATTATATATTAACAAAGATCGTGTTCTGCTTTTGAACGCGAGAACGACGCGCAGTTTAATTCATACAAAATACCCACTTTGAATTCAAAAGTATGAAAGCAATCTCTGGATAACTTTTTTTTCCTGTCATTTCTATACTTTTTTTTTGAGGTCGAGGGGAACGAGGTGTGTGTGTGTGTATGTATGTGTGTATGTGTGTGTGTGTGTGTAAATTTAATTTTTTGATTTTTTTTTTTTTGGGATCGCGGACCTTCTGGTTTTTGGCGGACGCTTTTTTGCTCGTGACCCCGCGCAATATTTCCACCAAAAATTGCCAGAGGCCGTGTAGGTGTTATCGTTAAATTTTATGTGTTCAGCAAGGGTCATGTTTGTATAATGAGGAAACCTAATGTTCGTTCGTTGTATTCGCTGATGGTATATGGACACGTTTGTAAAAATGCGCCTGTTCAGTATTATATATATATATATATACATATAAATATATATATATATGGTAAATATAAAAGCTGCACACATAAGACCCTTAATCAATAAGGTCTCGTTTTGTCGAACCGTGTTTTTTTTTGTTGTTTTTCAATATTTTTTTTTTTTTCACGTTGCGATGTAATTTTACGTCGGTTTTATGTTGATGTCGACATTTCAAAATTCAACGGAAAAACGAGGAACGGGTGTGGAAAAATGTGAGAGTGCATTTTTTCAATGTTATTATTTTTATTATGATATATATGTATATATATATAAAAAGTGGCGTTTTTCCGCTGTTGGGTTTCATTAAGGATGCTATGAAAATTTTTATATTAAGTACTAGATGTTTTTTTTTTTCAATCTAAAATAAAGTATGAAATATTAATTTTCATAAAAAAATATATGAACTGAAAAGGATTTTTTTAACATACTGAAAAAAAAAGTGCAGATCTTAGCAAAGCGTATAAAATACATATATAGGATGTTTTTATAAGTACTTTTATAAAACTTTAAATTAAAATTAAAGTTTACTTTATTTGAAAGATAATTTTATGTCATTTTACATGAATATAATTTCCGGTATTTGGCTTTTTTTGATTGATTTAGAGGAAGTCTAAACGGGATGTCCAATTTTTGATCACTTTTTACATATCAGTGGAATATGGAAACACATTGACATTCAAGGTGTTAATCGTTTATAGCTTATCGTCATGACTCAGAGACTATACATAGTCTTGTGGTATATAATCTCATGATCTTGAAGACCAATTCCCATGTTTATTTTTACCAAAAACTTTTTTTTTAAACTAAATATACAATGGATTATTGGTCATTTGGTTTCAATTATTGTATCAGTTAATTTTTTTAAATCCCCAAATTTAAATCTTTAATAAAGTGGATGGACACAGCTCCAATTGTTGAGCATTATGTCGAATAGATTTATTTGGGTCTTTTATAAATATTGGACAATTATAAACATTGCTCAGGTGTTAATCGATATATGATATAATGACATATCAAAATAAATACTAAAACATGTAATAATTATCAAAATAGTGTATATAATAAAAATAGTTGCCAATATAGAGTTTTATACCTCTAAAAAGAATACCCTATATAATTATTAATATTATAATTACGATAATGTATAATATATATAAATTTTTATTAATTTAGATTTTATCTAAACAAGTAAACGATTGAAATCTATTGATCATATTGTATAATATAAAATAATTATATATATTTTTTTATTATTATTTAATATTAATATATTTATACGATTCATATATTATATATATATTGGAATATATAAAAGGACACATTTTGTGTAAATAAAACTTTTTGCCGTTATATATTATATATTTTTTATTTATAAAATACGTATGATAAATTACTTTTCACGTTGAAAAACGCCGTTTTGCAAAATTTTAAAATAATGGTTTTCCGAATACGAAAATATGTTTACGTTTTTCGCAACCCCCCCCCTCTCCTTCAAACGTATAACTTTAAAAATGATCAATTAAAAAAAACGGACATTTTAAAATAACAAGTCACGCTTTTGATGCTTTAAAAATGAGAAAAATTAAACAAAATGATTGTGAAAAAATAAATAGAATAAATTAATATTCGCAAAGAAATCAACGCTTTTAAATTGTATTTTATTTTTATATCGAGAAATTAATTAACATTGTTGATGCTTCAAAGGGAGCGTTGTTTTTTTTTTTAAAAGGATTTAATTATTTATGAATATTTAGAGAATGACTTCGTCGAATAAAAAAACACGACGATAAATAAACGAATTTAATTAAAGAAAAATTAATTAACGGCGCTGCAAGAATGTAGTTTAAATTGGAGCCTCCGTGAAACAAGTTGAACGCCACTGAATGCAAAATAAAAACGAAGAATGCACGTCGTCTTGAGCTGTTTTTTTTTAATTCAATTTTGCGTCGTCGGAAAAATGAAAATCTTTTGCAATTTTCCGTCGCCGTTTTGGAATGTTGAATGCTACGTAATATTACGAAAAAAAATATTTATATTATATATATATATATATATATATATATATATATATATATATATATATATATATATATATTGCAGGGTGAATTTGACAGATTGCTTTTCATGCCTTGCATATTTTTCTTATATGAATTTTTTTTTAATAATAATCGCTTTGTTGCATTAATAAAAGGATGTCTCTTTTAATTTTCGCTCATTCCTCAGTCAATATGCATAAATAAACCCGACGTAATAATGAAGCAATATTAAGTTACTGAATCTTTCTTTTTTTATTTTTTTTTTTCGGATAAATTCATATCGTAATAATGTTCTCTTCATAAATATTATGAATACGGCTTTGTGTACATTTAATATACATTACAATTTCTGAGAAATTTTGACTGAGAAAAAATATGAAAAATATCTTAAAAATATTATAGATATTGTTATTACACATTTATCGATGAGATTTCCGAGAAGTCTATTAAAGAATAGCGGTTAAATATGGACGTCTAGATTAATTGTAATTTATTTATATTTTGAAATAATTCGATATTATTGAAAGAAAAATATTAAAAAAAAAATTTATATTATTTCAATATATCAGTTTTCAATAAAGAATGGAAAATTTTGAAAAAGGGTTTTAATTATCTTTAATTATATTTGAGATATCGATGGTAATTTGTTATATTTTATTATGATTGATAAAATTAATACACTTTTAAATTTATTTGTTTTGTTAAATAAAAAAATATATACCAAGTTTTTAAAATGTCTTCATATTTTTATAGTATATATGATTAAAGTTGTTCTTAATAGATTTAAGATATGAAAAATATATTTTTTCTATTTTTGTTCACTTTAATATAAAAATGTCATTTTTAACAATAATATTGATATTTTTTTAACATTTTATTATATTTTAAATGTATCAATTATTTTTTCATTTTTTTTGATTTTTATTAATCGTTGCGAATTACATAATTAATTTTAGAATTATTTATTTTTATATAACATGAATATATGTATTGTATATAAGGTGGCGTAAAATATTTTTATTAAGAATTTAAATAGACAGTTTAGCATCCTGATAGCGGAGGTCAGCTTTTATGTGTGCGCGGAAAAATGGGAAAGAAAAGTGCAGATTTTCGAAAAGGGTAGCTCAGGGCCGCGCGAAGGGCTCAATAAAACGGTGGGCGAAAAAGGCGACGGCCGAAAGAATTAACAAGACGAGTTAATAAAGGCAACGACAGCCTTTTTCGACGTCCTAAAGTCACAAAGGATCCATAAAAGCCTCACAGTTTAAGCCGACCACAAAGACCATCGACCAAGGGGAAAAAGGGCGGCGTATAGAACTTCACTTCTGGTCACCTCCATCTCCTTAGGTTTCTTCGTCAAAGAATATTATCCGATTTAATACTGAAAGTGACTACGTCGAACCAGTAATCCGACCAATTTCGCTTCTGGGGAAATTACCCTTCGAATGTTGCCCTTTTGTAAATTTCTTTAAGGGACAATATGAAAATAATTCGAATCGCGAGAGCGATTCATTTTCCGCTCACTGTTGTTAATAATGTACGTGGATATTGCAATATTATTCTTTTCAACGTTGTGATATTTTTTTTTCTTTGTTGAATCTATGAAAAATTTATTGTCGATAGGTTTTTACGAATATAAATATTGTTGTTTATTTATGAATTTTCAATAAATAAATCTGATATTCCGAGCGAGTAAATATTTATTTTTTATTACTATTCACAAAACTTAAATGAAACTATAGACTCTAAAATAAAATCAACACTTATATATTTTGAATAAATAAAAGCGTTCTGCGTATTTTTAGTTTATTAAAATAAACTTAAATTGGAATTTTGATAGTCAAATTTATATAAATCTAAAATTGCTAAATTTTATTTAAATTCAAAAGTCGCAATAAATTAATACTATTTTTGGATAAATTTTAAGTAAATTAAGCATTTTGACTTTTGTAAATATTGAATAAATAATAAACATTGTTTGATATATGATTTTATTCTAGACGTTATATATTATGTTGAGTAAATACTGAATATTTTAAATTTTGATTATATTTTAATTATATAGATATTATAAAAGAATTATTGAAATAAATCAAATTTAATTAAAAGTTTAACACTATATAATATATATTTTTTTTATTATTACAACATTTTACCAAATTATAATATTTAATATAATACATATACAATATTTAAAGCGAAAAATAAAATATATAATTATAAAAATAAATATAAAAATAAAATATATTAAAGGTCTCAAGTATTCATTTCACATATATAAAAATTAAGTATGGTGTATAATTTTAATAATTTATTATATCGCATAACTGTGCGTGCGTACATCTATTTGTAATAATTTTCAACGTTTTCGCATTTTCATTTTAAGATTTTCCGATACGCTTTTCCAAAGTGCGTGCCATTGGTTATTAGAGGGCTTTTTAGATGTATATTTTTCTTTGGCTTGAAATAAAATAAAAATATATCGCCTTTCAATGCGTTCGCAGTGAATTAGCGTGCCCTTCAATTTGATGGGGTCGAAAAAAAAAATTACTCGAATTTTACGAATTGCATTATAAAATTAAAAACCTTGAAAATTTTCAATTTTGTGCTCTTTTATTTAGATTGAAAATTTACATTATAAATGTTTCGATTTACGACGTGTTTTAGTTAATGCGCCGTTTTAAATGGAAATGAAGCATTCTGATATATATTAATTTTGTTTTGCAAGAAAAATGTATAATGAAATTTAAATAAAAATAAATTTATGATTATTTTAATATATCATTAAAAAAGCATATTAATAAATCAGTAGCTTTGTGCATAATCATTTGATTATATTAAAAATATATATATATATATATATTTTTACGCATTAAAAATTAATTAATTTATATATTTTTAGTCACAAAATTTGTAGTCGTACTGTACAGAGATGAAACAAAAGTTGCGATTTTCTTCAGATATAGAGAAACATTTTCCATTTAACAACAGGACCGGTAAAATAGTTAGGTCCGCCCACAATATTGACATTACAATTGAGTTATGCGTTAAAGTTTCGCAGGCCAGAAGTGCCAAAGCGGTTATCGATCCCTGCAAATTATATATCCAGAACACATGTCGGGCACTTAAACCGAAAAAGGTTACCCGCATACTGGTTATGTTGGTCTATTATATTGACTTTTGCGGAAAAATCTATGAGAATATCGTTCGAGATCATGAATTTGATATGTGAATTGAGTTATACTCATGACTGAATTATTATCATATTATTATATATTTTATAAATATATATGAAATATACAATGATGTATTATATATGTATAGTAAAAGTTTATTATTTTATAAATTTACGACGAATACATAAATCGCGGATATGGAATGAAAATTTGTATAGGATTATAGAGGATATATTCCATGATTTTAAATTAAAGAAAAATACGTTTATCGAAATAAATTAAATTTAATAAGTGCTTTTTTAACAATATATATATATATATATATATATATATATATATATATATATATATATATATATATATTGTTTTGAGGATTTTGAAAAGCTTTTCAATTTAGATTGATATTCATTTCTGAAATATACATATATACCAATAAGTAAATTGAATAGGAATATTGTAAAAAGCGAACGAAATGAAGAGCTTTTTCGGTAATATCATAGAAAAGTTATATCCATTGTTATTGTACGGTCTTTTCAGCAATTTTACAATGGCGAACGTCTGAAAATAGCGGAATATATATTTTACGAGCGCAAAAATTCTGATCGGAATGTTTCCAAGAAAAAAAAAATTCACCTTACTAATGAAAAAATTCCGCCGTATTCCGAACGAGCATTTATTTACATTTACATGTTGCAGGCAAGGTTTCACTTTAATACCGTTTTAAAAACATCAAAAGAATCGTCAGTTATTTCATGAAATATTTTACAATATTCAAATATTTCAAATATGCAAAATAGTTTAGCGTAAGGATAGTTTTAAGTAAAAAATTAATGTTTATCGACCGATCAAAAAACTATTAAAAAATTTATCTAAAAAATTTTTAACAATTTTTTACTTAATAAATAAATATTGATACAGCTCTTTCAGTTATAAGAATATATATTTTTTTTAAGTTTAAATATTTTATACATTTTTTTTAAAGTCGAATATATAATAATATATATATGCTATGTGAACGATATTTATTTAAGAATATATTTAGATTACAAATGTTTAATTTTTCAGCGGGTTAATAATATGTGATGGTTCGTTTTCATAGTCTTTGAAGTTTCAGACGTATGTTATTTGTAAATGGAGTCGAATATTTGCAATTCGCAGTCAGATGCATTTCCGTCAGTAGGATATTTAAAGAACGGAAAGGAATTTAAATTGCAGGAAATTGAAAATGAAGCAAAAAGGCTTTTTTAATCACAAATGCATATGTTTTCAGGGCGTTCGACTATCCAATATCCTATTTCAAGTGCAGTTCTTCTATTAGATAGTGTAAACTGAATCGAAAAATCTATGTAAACTTGTATATAGTATATTTTTGTTTATATGACGTACGAATCTATATTTGGAAAGTAAATTTCATTTTTCAATATTCTAGTGAAAATTTTCTTAAAGTTGATTAGTATATATCTAGAATATAATTTAAAAATATTTATCATTATTTTTTACATCAAAAATTCAGAATGATTAATGAAAAGATGAATTATTTGAAGTGGGTCATATTTTATTTGATATATATTATATTAGATAGCGTTTCAAATTCATTCAAGAATATATTCAATTATAATATACAAATAAACAACGCAAACTTTCCAGACACGAAATGTGTTTTGAAATTTTCTTACGACCCAAATTTGTATTTCGATATCAAATACTAGAAAACAAAGGAAATAAGCGTTATATATATATATATATATATATATATATATGTGTGTGTGTGTGTGTGTGTGTGTGTGTGTGTCGTGTTTATTGAAAAATATACGTTTTTATTGTGCGCTTCGAAGTTTTCAAGTACATTTGATTTATATACGGTCGACAAAATAAACCGTACACAAGGTTGTATTTAATATCGAACAAACAAATATAATATAAATAATCGAATCGTTCGAGCGATCCTCAAATATTTCGACGACGAACCGTGAAAAGCGTTAAACTTTCAACAGCTATGCAGTTTAACTTAATCGATAGTTTCGAACACATTTCCGGTTTAGAAACATTTGTAATTTACATAAATTCTATAAGTATATTGATTTTATATCTATTATATTATATTTAATATATGATATATATATATATATATATATATATATATATATATATATATATATATATATATGATTTTTAATGAGATCATATTATCATCAATGTATCGTCGAATTATCTCTAACATTTGAACTGATCGTTAGTATATATAAATATATATATATGTGTGTGTGTAATATATATATATATATATATATATATATATATATATATATATGTATTAGTGAAAATGTAACGTTATATTTCAAAAACGGTTTGTCGGTGACGTTGATAAATCGAATCTGTGGACAAATTACGCGAAAAAGAGACACGAAACGTGAAAATAAAGAAAATGGAGATCCAAAAGACGAGTGCGACTCGGTTTCGTGCAAACACTCACAAAGGCGAAATAATCTTTTGATTTATTCTTCTGTTCGATATGAATTTTCCCCTTTCATCTTAATATACTAAAATATTTTCCTGTCAATATAAGTGAGCCTGTTCGTTTTGCAGGATCGACTTTGCGTTATGGTTTTATATATATATATTATATATGTTATATATATATATATATGAATATGAAAAGTCGTATATTTCTTGTAAAATTGCAGAAAATATTATACTATATATAAATTTGAAAAGTTCTTTTTATTCTTTATTTTATATAGCAATGGTCTAAAATTATCAAATTTTTTGTTGCATTTTTACAAGAATATCTTAGAAAAATTAGAATTTTGATTTTTACTCTAAACTGATATATAAATGAATTTATAAGATAATTTAAAAATATCAACATATTAATAATAAAAAAAATGTTCAGTCAAAACATGTTTATACAAACATAATTCTTTTACAATAAGTATAATATATAGTATATATTAATTATAAATCAAAATATATGTTATATTTATACAATTAAATCAAGGTATACTTTGTTACTATCATATATAATATTAGAATTTTAAATTTTGAAAATTTACAGTGGAAAAATTTTATATGAAATTTATGTTAAAATACGCGTAAAATATTTTATATATGAAACCGTTTTATGCAATAAATAAATGGAATAATAATGAAAAATAAAAAAAAAACGAATAAATTGTACGAAAAAACTTGTAAAAACATTCGATACACTTAAATATTTTATAACAATATATTTTTATTGCATCTTTATTTTTATCGAATAATATTTTTTCGGCGAATTTATTTCGGATAAATCATACGTGAAATTTTATTCAATTTATTAGAAATAAATCAAAAATATTCGTTATTATTGAATTCATATAATTTATATATATTTATCTTTATAAAATTGTGAATATAAACGATTTTTTTTTATAATAGTCAATTATTTTAAATTTGCATTTAAACTGCTGAAATATAATATATATTCTTGTTGTATTTTTTTATATATCTAAGATCGGTAATAAAAATTCAATTAGAGTTTTTATTTTAAACGATTTTGCTTATATTATATTATTGAATAAAATTGGAAATGAAAATTATAAATATATATATATATATATATATATATTTCATTATATTTTAGAACAATATAAATAATAGTATTATTAATATAAATATATTTTTTTTCAGGTTTGACAATAATATGAAAAGAACACGAGAAAGAACCATTATGTGATACGAATATATATATATATATGTGTGTGTGTGTGTGTTTATAAATACATATATATATTTTTTTTAATATACGTAATAATAAGTAGAATCGTTTATGACAACGATAATAAATAATGTGGGCAAAAGCCGAATTTAATAACTGTTGTGAGGAAAGAGGGATGGTGTGATATATTAGGCGGTCGGAGGCCAAAGGGTATAAGTGGAATTAAGTTGGAATTAGTGCGTGTCGACGAAATATGTAAAAATCAACATGAAAAATATAGCATTAAACATATTTATATATCGGATATATAAATATTTTTATTGAAATATTGTCTGTTTTTCAACAATTATTAAATATATATATATATATATATATATATATATATATATATATATATATATATATATATATATATATATATATATATATATATATATATAATTTACTTTGTTTGAATTTAAATTAAATTTTCACAAAATATAAATTTTGTGATGAATCCAAAAAATATATAGTTATACATAATATTGGAGATAGTTAATTAAAAATACATATTTTCAATTTATTTTGTTCATTTTTCAATCTAGGATTAAATAAATATGCATAAAAAAGCAATAAAAATTTCAAATGAATTTGCACACTTTTTAATGATTGAAATAAAAATTAAATATTTTTTTTCATATATTTCATAATTTACATATTAATTATTTTTTAATGATTCTATGAAAAATGTATATTTTTAACACAGTATTGCGCGATATTTTATTTTTAATATAGAAAATGAATATAAAGATCTACAAATTGATTACTTCTGTATATATATATATATATATATATATATATATATATATATATATGTATTATGATAATTTTAAAGTACAATTAAAATTATATATGAAATAAATATTATTTAAAATAATAGATAATAGATTTATTACTAATTTTAAACATACGTTAATTTGATTATTAAAAAAAATTAAATATTAATAAATTATTTAACGAATTGTAACAGATGTTTAAGCTTAGATATATTTTAACACGTTAAGGTATATGTTTTAATATAAATTTTGGGCACTTAAATTCTTTGGCTTTTGACTATCTCCCGCATTATATATATATATATATATATATATATATATATATATATATATATATATATATATATATATATATATATATAAGAAAAAAAATAGACAACAGTGGTAAGATGTTCTCTTGATTTATTAAACGTGTCCGACCGTCGGAATATGGTCACCCGTCGACAAAGGCCAGCTTCTCGGAGTTTTTCCGCTTTTCTTCGGGGGGGGTGGGGGAGGGATAGGCGGATGGACTTTTTTCCCCTCACCTCTCTTCTCCCTCCGGTTGTTCCGTCACGACGATTCTGTCGCTTTTCTTTTAGACGGAAACGAAAGCTGACCGCGTTTCACTTACCGCCTCTTCCTCCCCGTTTCCTCCCCCCCTCCTCGCCTTATTATTCTTTTCGATTTTTTTTTTCGTCGTGGTAGCGTCGGTCCGAGTGTCGGTTTTTGCGAAAATTTCGACGTAAGACGAGTCCGCATCGTTAGTCGACGAACACGCCACGAAACCATTAATCTGACTCGGGTCTCATTCATCACTCGGCCCTGGGTCGTTTTTGATTTGAATTTGTTACAAATTTGTCAGTTTTTGTCGGTATATATATATATATATATATATATATATATATATATATATATATATATATTATATGTTACGGCTAAAACTTGTGTAGAATCCATAATAAGTTAAGGTACGGTAATAAATATCAAAATTATGATCATAAACAATATAACGAATAAATCAATTATTCTAATTGTTAACTATATATATATATATATATATATATATATATATATATATATATATATATAATTTTGAACATTTAAATGAAAATATGTATATTTTTTATGTCAAATAATAGCTATTATGAAGTATAAACTATGCTAAGACAATTTGTATAATGAATAATAATTTGTAGAAATATATAGTATATATTATAAATCTGTAGATTAGTTCAAGATAATTTCTTGACATATAATAATGCATTAATAAATATTAAATTATATATATTGGTCTATCTAATATTATCATTTTTATTGAAAATCAGTTATTTATCGCTGGAAAAAAAATAATTTAAATATTAACTTATTTATTAAGTGCAAATTATTTACATAAATCAATTCATTTCATTTTTTTTTAATCGAAAAATTTTAAAAGGCGAATGTGACGACTTTCAAAATGTAAATAGCATAATAATTAAACGCCGTATTTTTTTTTCATCATTCCGAATTTTTTTTTTACTTTTTTCACATTTCTTCGTTTCTTTTCTTTTCATTTCTTTTCATTATTATTTCTTCGTCTTTCTTCGGACCGATATTAATCTCGTAGGCTTGCGCAAGGATGTTTGAAATTAGCACGAAATTTCGTGCCACTTGTCCGAGTTTACCGCTCCAGAATTCGTTTCCTTAATTTAATTAGTGTTTACCAAGTAGCACCGGGATGCGAACCCCGGACCCCGGCGCTAGTCGAAATTAAGGGTGCGATACTGTATATAAAAAGGGGGAGGAGTCGAGGGAAGGGATGTGGGGGTGGGGGGGGGGGGCAACGAAAAGAAAGGATTTTAAATTACGTGCTATATAAAACTTGCCGGTATTAAATGTAGCACGTAGAAAACACAACTCGGTGATTAATTATGCGCAAGTTGAGTTTCTCGGTACGTTTATTTATACAATACCATATATTCAAAGCTGCAACATAAAACGGGTATAGTTTTTGTTAGTTCACCGTTTTAATTGAAGATACTTTTGTAATCGAATGTTTTTATTATTATTTTTCGCTTTTTATCGTATGGTAAATCGATATATTATAAATAGATTTCATACATCGTATGTGAATACGATTAAAAATTTCAACAATTGTAAAACAGATTCGTTCGTAACAAATTTAGTGTTGTTTATTTTTTATTTTTATTAAATATTTTTAACAGTAATTAAATCAATATAAGTGGAAATAAATACAAGAAAAAAAACACGCAATATTCTATATAATATTTTAGAATTGTTTCATATACCGCTGTTTGACAATCTATGCATTGTCAAAAAAAAAAATAGCACTTATTCCCTAGGGTCATTACTTTTAGCTACATACATTATATGTCTCTATGTACAAAAGTTTAGAAATAAAAATCGAATTTCAATTTTTGAAACATGAAATAATAATAGTCATCATTTTATTTTTTTTTGTTTGCATATTTATCGGTCTCTATAATTATTTTAAAAATCATTTTGAATTATAGAATATTATGTTAAATAGATAAACAGTTCTATAGTTATTTTAAATTTATCATAAATTTAAAATAATTATAGGACTGTAAATTTTGCAATTAATTCTCATCTCATAAAAACCATTACTTTTTCGCTTTAAATTACTCTTATATGAATTAATAATATAGATATAGACTTTTTGATTTTTAATCATACATTGTTCTTAAAGTTATTATTTATCATACCAGTGAATTCTAATTGTTAATTTACTTAGATAAAATCTGTAAAATCAGCATAATACTTTATAATTCCAAAATATGAATACACCAACGAAATATTCCAAACATGGAGTGTAAAGGGTTAAATTTGTATTTATTTTATTGCACTATTCAGTCATTGCTAATTATAAAATAAATAAGTTATTTATATTGAAAATAAAATTGACGCTTTGAGAATCTTATAGTTGCTATTGTTTTATGAAACGCAGTTCATTGTTGTGAAAGAAAGAATATTTACATTTTAATATAAAGCAATTATTTTTTTTTTTGTAGAAAATTAAAAATTGTTTTTGAAAATAAGCGACTGTTTGCTTTTTCGCGAATTTCGAGTAAAAATAGTTAATTAAAATAAAGAAAATATCAATTAGCTTTATTGAATATTTCGCAGTGTAATTGTGAAAAATATTTTCATTTACAGAAAAATAATTGGAGATAATTATTAAAGGACTTTTTTTACTTTTTTTTTGAAATATTACGAAAATTTCCTTTTTTTTACGAGAAAAAATATATATCGATATAAAAGACCAATTAGTACGATAATTAATTGATCAAAGCAATCGATTTAAATGTAATAATTGAGTATTACGATTACAATTGGTTATTATTAAATATTTAAGGTCTATAATTGCTTTAATTATTTATATACGGATTTCTAAAGATTTTAATAATTAATCGTCCATTAAAATAATTCTATATAGAAATGAATTATGAGTTTTAAATTGTTGATATTATTTATATATAAAAAATTAATAATGTATATAATTGATTTTTTTTTATTAATTAGATAAATTTTCGAGTTCATTTAGCTATGCAGCTATACATTATTGTTACATTAAACGTGATCTTACTAGTTGAGAAGCGCTCTGGCGACATTTGAGAAGCGATTTAATTTATTTTGTGTACACGAGCGAAACGAAATTATAAGAGATAAAGTGGATTTTTTTTTTCAAAAGTTTCAGTGAAGTGCCTCGAAGGAGGATGAAGGCAACCGTTTCTGACACAATGGAACTTAGACATTATCCACGGTAATTTGCATTCTCGTTTACATTCAACGAAACCTTCAAATATGCATTACACCCTTCTCGGATTAAAGTAATGAAAATAAAAATATATATAAATATATATATATGTTCGTCTTATATATACTTCATTAAGATGCGGATGCTGAGATGTTTCTCATATTGAAGATCGTTGCTGCAACGTTGGCTTTCAGCGAGACGGCATTAAAATTTCACACGGTAGCATCGAGCGACCGGGGTTGGTTTATCAAAAATAGATTTTGTCAAGTTTGACGAGTTCGAAACATTCGAGGGATGAGGGTCGATGGTGTAGAATGTCGAAAAAGGTGAGCGTCGTGGGAGTTTTCAAACGCCAGTGGGAAGAGATTGATCCCGGAGTTTCGGTGAAACACAAAACAAGACTAAAACAAGAAGATTAATCTCTTGAAAGTTTACTTGGCGCACGTAATAAATTATAGTGACAACGTCGAGTCGAACAATTGAGAAAAACGAAAAATAAACATAAGCATTACAATAATAATAATAATATAATGTTTGATTGATTTCAGGCATCAGAAATATATATATATATATATATATATATATATATATATATATATATATATATATATATATATATATATATATATATATATATATATATATATATATAGAATTCAAGGAAAAATCGACGCGATTCAATTGACGGACGTTTATTGTAAAAGTTTAAATTCGGTTTTTAAAACGTAATTATGTTTCAATATATAAACAATATGATCAAAATATTTTTTTTACATATAAAATATAAGTATAAATATTGTATCATATTTTAATATATTTTTAATATTTTTTTTATTAAATATTATATATATATATATATATATATATATATATATATATATTCATAAATAAACAATACTTTTTAATTAAATATTAAATTATAATTCTTTATCAAATTTTACGTATATATCAATAGAAATGTTAGAATTATATATACGAATATTTTGTTGACACGTTGACGAATTAATTTTTTATTTAACCACCACAAAAAAAATATATGACTAATCGTTTATTTTACGCAACGATTACAAATCGTATTAATTTCGTGAAAAATTATTCGCATTTTTTTTTTTTTGTAGATCGATATCGAATTTCAAAAATTGAAAAAAGTCTAAAAATTCGTCGCATTCACATTATGTATTTTTTATTTTTGAACTTTAAAAAAAAAAACGCAATTACGACCGTTTAAATACAATAATCGTAAAATAATTTACGACGTCGGCCGCATTATGCTTTGTTTTGCAAGTCCTTTGTGATTTCCGAAACGGGGTGTGAGCGGGTTGGATTTGCGATAAATCTGTGATAAATTTTAGACGCGAAATTCAGCATCTGTTTACAATACAAATTGCTTTATTGAAATAATAATTTTAATCAAGCGTTGAAATATTTTAATACGGCGAATGATTTATGTTCGCCGAGTGGGAGTGAACGGGCGGACGGGCGGGCGGGCGGTTGGGCGGATGGGCGGTTATCGTGGTGGTTTTTGAGCGTATTTAAAGGTTTTTGTAATATTTAATTTCGCTGTTGCGTTTTAAAATGTAGTTGAAAATTAGCTGTCAAAAACAGTAACGCTTTATTAAGACACACTTATTAGCGTATATTATATATATATATATATATATATATAGGTTGTTTTAAAAATATCGATTAATTGATAATTGTATAAAGTATATTTATTAGATATATAATTTTTTTTGTAAATGTATTATTGTTTAGTTTTTGATTTTATTAGTGCGCGAATTCGCACACGGGTCTACTATTATATATTAAGAAGTCAACTATCAAAATCAAAGTAAATCGACGTAATAAAATTGGATTGTAAATTATATTGTAATAAATTTAATCTTGATAAGGCAAAAATTTTATTTGAAGTTGTAAAGATTGTTTAATATTAAATTGTAAAAATAAAATATAATAAATAACATTTGACAACAATTATATTGACATACTGTTTTTAAAATTACAATAAAATTTGATTTATATATATATATATATATATATATATATATATATATATATTATTCTATCCAATAAATTGTTTATTATTAAGTATTATTATTATTATTATTATTATATTTATAAAATTTGTTCAATATAAAATAAAATAACATAAATTTATTTTTATAGAAGAAAATTGAACGTATATAGCGTCGAAAACGAGATAAACGATTAGATTAGGGCTGCGAAAGTTGAGTCTATGGGACTTTTTGATGTTACAACTTCTGGACACTTTTGGCATCGTTCAGTTCCTATTTTTTCAAATTAAAGTCACCTAGACGCCGTTTTAGAAATCGTCGCCGTGGGAAGTTATACGCTTTATATATATATATATATATATATATATATATATATATATATATATATATATATATATATATATATATATATATATATATATATATATATATATATATATATATATATATTCTTTCGTTTTCTCTTCGTCTATATATATATATATATATATATATATATTTTTTTTTTTTTTTTCTATTCGCTTTCGGAAAATCGGAAAAGTCCGGCACGTGTTCACAGCAGTTTTCGGCATAAGCGTTCTCGAAAATGGGATTATTTTCCACTGCGGCCTCCCGTTTCGGAGGGTCGCTTTATGTTCGCAATATGCCGGACAATTGTCAAAAGTTACACGATCGCTTTCCATAAGAAGAAGACGAGATTTCAGCGAGTGGCCAAAAGTGAAAAAAAAAAAAAAAAAAAAAAAGAAACGCGCACGGCCCGAAGGAAGACGAGTAAGAAAAAAGGAAAAAAAAAGAAAGAATGAAAATAATAGAAGGAGAAATGTGCGTGTAGAAAAACGGCAGAGTCTGCAGGAAGTTGACCATACTTTTTCAAAGATCCCTTCATTTTTTTACGGTCGTTTCGATGTTTTTTTTTTCTATCTCTTTGGGGTCCTAAGGGAACATTTTGCGCGATTCGAGAATATATTATATAAATTTACAGCGGATCACTTTTATTTATAAGCACAGCGGTGGACATTTGATCATACATTCAATATATTCTCACTTTTTATATATTTTTATAATAAAATTAATAATAAAATTTTCATTTTTATAATAAACTAACGTTCATTATTATAAAGCTATTTACAAGAATCGCATTTAATAATTTCATTCTTCTGATACTTTGACGTTTCTTATAATTTAATTTTATACATATTTCTGCAGATGACGTATAAAAATGCATTATACTGTATAAAATATTATACATTATTATCGACAGTTGAATCTATATTTTGTATAGAATTTAATCATATAATATATATATATATATATATATATATATATATATATATATATATATATATAATAAAAGATGTAATAAAAATATTTTTAATATATTTCGTAATGACATTAGATGAATTAATATATAATGAATATTTTATTTGTATGTAATATCAGTTATTTTTCTGTTTTCACGATACAAAAGAATATACGAATCGAAGAAAAATGCGCTTAAAAATTTACGCCGAACGAGATCGCTATACCGTGAAAGCCTATAAAAGGAAAACGGAAGGATACTGAAAATGAATATACAACGCTCCCAGTCGAAATATACGGTGTCCTTAAAAAAAATATCGCTTCTTTATTTTTACGATCGCTTTGTATTATTATATTGTATGTAACATTCCGAATGATCGAATGGTGCGTGTCTGTGAAAATGTGACTGATGAATAAGTGGATTTTTTTTTCGTTTGTAATAGTTTTTTTTTATTGTATATTTTAATGTATATCAATCATTTTGATGAATTTTCTGCAGTATTATTTAATATTTTTTAATATTAAAATATTCATACTATCTCAGTTTTTTTTGTATAATAGAAGAGCACTTAGGCAATTTGAAATTTAGATTTTGAGTACTCAATTATTTTCAACATTGTTGGTATAAAATTATATATTATTTTATAAGGAATATATAAGATGGATTAAACATATTTTGATTTCTATTTTATTATTAATAATGAATATAATATAATATTTTAATATAAACTGGTTGATGAATTTAGATGTCAAATTATGATATATTAAGTTTTTTACAAAAAAAAAAAAAATAAATATTTCGATACACATTTTATTATATTATATTTTTAATATTGGATATTGCGACGATAAAATCTAAAATAGCGTAATTTTAACAAATAAAATTAACGAATATAATATAATTTAAATATATATAAATTATTATTAATTCATCGATGACAATTATTCATTTTCAATAATAGTAATAATAATGATAATATTGAAAAAAAAAATGGATTTCACTCAGTCGGTTGCTCGATTTCGACGCCTAATTGTGTTTATAACGGCGAAGACAAATTTGAATTTTAAATTAAAATTTTAATTAAAGTCGAAGGGGGCTCGTTTTGAATCCGTACCCCTTCATTCCCCGCTCTTTCGTTTCGGTTCGCCCCTGTCCCCTATTCGTGTCGCTTTTCCGACAGATTTTCCGACGTCGTCGTCGTCGCTTTTCCGTCGGAAAAGCACACTGCGGTCCAGCAATTATTATTACGAATCGAAAGTATTTTAATACTTTTCGAGGTATAATCCGGTCACGAAATGACGAAGTATACACGGAAGAACCGAAAATCCCTCTTTCAGATTATTATATCCGTTCATGTTTTGCCTTTATAATTCCTATTTGCATAATGTAAATATATGGAAGAAACGACGAGGAAAAAAAATTGAGGTCAAAATATTATACATAAATATAATGAACGAGGAAGTGAAAGTGAGACTATATATTTTTTCTGGGACGTCGCTTTATAAGTTTATAAATATATATATATATATATATATATATATATATATATATATATTTTTTTTTTTTTTTTTTTGGAAAAAAAGATCGTTTTTGGGATATATCCGACGTAAGAAAAAAACTTTGTTGAAAGTCTGCATAATGTATAAAATAAAGTATTGGGAAATAAGAGCGACATTAATGATCCACTTTTTTTTTCGGGAGTGTGTCAAAAAGTTTGAGACTCTTTGAATATTGATTGAGGACGTCAGATGCAGGCTCAACTATATATATATATATATATATATATATATATATATATATATATATATATATATATTATTTTATATAAATAATATAAAATGTTAATTTTTTATTTATTCTTTCAAATCAATTTTATCTCCCTCAATATAACTACACTTTTGCCAGCATTTCTTTCAGTCCTCGAAACAGTCGGAATAGTTTTTTTTTCGGTATAGCCGTCAAAACTTTCTTCGATTCTGTTTTTTATCTCCTCAATCGTGTTAAAAAAGCGTCTACGTATTGATCTTTTGAGTTTGCTGAATAGCCAGAAGTCGCACGAAGCCAAATCAGGCGAATACGGTGGTTGTTGAACGATATGAGTCAAGTTTTTGGCAAGAAAATTTCACCTTACTTTTTGATCACAAGGTATATCAAGATTTTTAAAGTATTTTTTGTTATCAAAAAGTGTTTATATAGAAATCTTAAGGTTATATAAGTAAAATTTAAAAATTGAAAACATATATCACATGTTTTAAAATTATATATTTTCAATATGAAAAGATTAAATTTCAATATAAATTATTTTATTCACAAATGGATCTATCGAGATATGTTGATTAAAAATATGTATTAAATTTGCGTATATTAAATAAAGCTCGATTTGATATAATGGCGATAAATGAAAGCAATGCGAAATTTTAATCAATTATATGTCAATTCGACTGCATTGCCAAAATAAACGATCGACATTTTTGGTCGAAAATGCGATTTTAAAATACTTTAAATCAACCGTGTTGTTTTTATTTAACACACACATACACGACAAATATGTATATATATATATATATATATATGTGTGTGTGTGTGTGTGTGTAATATGAATACAATTTTATTTCAGATTATTTCATCAAAATTTGCATAAATGACCGTTATTTGAAGAGTCGTTTCAATACAGTATTGATAAATTGTTTTTGTGATAAATCATTCATGCTGAATAAAATTAAACATAAAAATACGTTCGTCGATAAAAAAAAAGATAACAGAATTTATATTAATATATATATATATATATATATATATATATATATATATATATTAAATATAATTTTCGTTTTATTTTCAAGATTCAACCGGGTCAAGTTGTCGACTTAACGTATAAATTTAAATATTTATCATCGAATGATTGTTCAAACGAAACGATGGCTTTCGTTAATGTAAATTGAAATGTTAAACGATATCTCGAAATTTTAACCGGTGACTTGTTGCATATTAAACGAACGCGTTATCGACAAAACACACCGTCAAAATAAACGCAATCGTAAAATTTTACTTTATATTATTATAATTATTAAAAATTCTCGAATATTATCGATAATATTACAAATTGTAAACGATACTAGAGAATCGAACGCGGGATACTTATTAATATAAATATCGGCATAAGTGAAATAATGTTAAAGTATAAAATCAACATACATTAATGAAAACGGTTATATAATATATAATAATTTAATTAAAAATTAATCAATTGATATGTAAATAAAAATTTTCCGATGAAATCGTAATAACGTGAACATTTTTAATTGTTTTGTAATTCGTTGTTAATTGAAAAGTTGAATACGCAATTTATGAAAAATATTTTCATATATATATATATATATATATATATATATATATATATATATATATATATATTATTGATGATGATTATTTAGTAGGTTTATATATTTTGATCTTGATATGATTGAGTTTTTAAATTAGAGTATTATTTTCTAATATTTAATGATATATAAATATATTATTAATAAAATAAAAAATAGATATATTAGCGATGTAATAGTAAATATTAGCACAATAGCGATTGTGAGCCGGGCATGCGATACACTTTTGTAAAACTACATATTATACACGTGGAAATGCGTTCGGATCGGTAGATAAGTAGAATTCAATGAAAAGAGATCAATAGAAATGGGAAATGCAGGGGTTTTGAAGGGCTCGACGCAAAAATATATATATAATATAAAAGAGTACCTTTTGTTGTCGATTTGAGGGAGTCGATTCGGGATGAGTCGCTATGAAAGCAATTGCGAACTCTAGTATAGAATTCTATATTAAAAATGATAACATGTTATATATATATATATATATATATATATATATATATATATATATATATATATATATATATATATATGAATATTATATGCGTTACATGAGACTCTTATGATATGTGTATGATGTAACTTCCGGTGTAATTTTTTTTTTTGAATTTATATAATTGCACTTACGTCACGGATTTCATATTATAATGTGTTTAATGAATACTTCTGAAGGAAAAAAATATAATTTTATGTTATTGTTACATATTGTGAATAATAAATTTCAATGTTCGCTTTTCGTATATTTCAATTTTTGATTAATTGTACAAAATTATTCGTAAGACTTTAATTAATTAAAGTGAAATATAAAGGGTATTTTGAAATGTTATATTGCCGGAGGAAAAACGATGGATTGAAATGTTATTTTTTTCTTAATGCAATGTTTATGAAAATATTTATTTGAAAATGGATTTATTGATAAAAGTTTTTTATATATTATTTTATATTTAAATGACGATTAGAAAAATATATAGAATTTTTTAAAATATATATAAAATTAATTTCTTTATTTAAAGATATAAAATTTGGTTAATTTTTTATAATATTTTTTAACATCTAGTAATATTGACTTACATTATGAATTTTAATTACATCTGACTATTCATTTAATTTATATATATATTATAATACTATATAATAATCGCGTTCATATTTATTATGATTAAGTTTATTTATCTGTATTGTGTATATTTTTTTGGAAAAAGTTTTAATTAAATTATTGATTAAAATTTATTAAAAATAATAAATTAGAATATTAGTTTGGAAAATCGTTGTGAACGTTTCTTAGCGCAATACGTGCAATAACGTCCAACTAGCAATATTACATTTTTTTTTTCAAAGAAACGAAACGCACTTTTGAATTATTACCGAACAACTGCGCACATCGTAAATCAAAAGCTTTATTTACTAACGAATTTTTGATTGATTAAAGCAGTTCCACGCTTGAAACCGGCATATAATATACGTATCCATATGTATATTCACGTGCGATATGCAAATTGTTGTACCGAAAGCACTACAATATGATATATGGCTGTGTGAACGAATTCATTAAAATTTTTCTGAAAAATAAAAAAAAAGAAAAACAGGCTCAACCAACTCCACCCCCCCACCTCCCGTTTTTCGCGGACCCCTTTAGAAAAAAAAATAATAAAGAAAAAAAATCATCATATGAAAAGTTGGAAATAAATCACGGAGGCGTCACAACGTGTGACGTGAAAATTTTTACACCAGTTTGCATTAACATTTATTAATAGGCGTAAAGGGTTGTTGTTGTTGTTGTTGTTTGTCTGTTTGTTTGTTTCGATCCGGTCGAAAGTCGCACTTTCGCACGTATTGTTTGTTTATTATTTTTAAATTTGCGCTTTTAATGCGTATTCTATGTGTTTTTTTTTTTTTTTGATTTGACGTACTTTTTTTTTTAACCGGAGAAAAACAAGTACGTGGACGAATTTAAAGGATTTTTTTTCATATATATATATATATATATATATATATATATATGTGTGTGTGTGTTTGTTTTTGGTGAAATTTTTCATGTGCGGAAAACGATTGAAATGATATATTGTCGCTAAGGCGATTCTGAATTTTGCGAACAAAGGATATTTTTATATATTTTATTTATATAATAATATATGAACGACTATATTTGTATAGTTCAATGTCAAGAATTACGTTCTTCAAATAGTTTAGATAAATTTGCACTAAGAAAGAAAAATCTAATTTATAATAATATATAATATATATATATATATATATATATATATATATATATATATATATATATATATATATATATATATATATACAATTATGTTTTTGTTGTGTTAAAGTTTTATAGGCAAAAAGTGTGGTAAATCTTTTTAATAGTCGTACTTTAAGAAGTCAATTGTCAAAATCGAAGGAAATCGAAACAAAATTGAATCGTAAACACTGATATATTTTATATGAAATCATATGATAATAAGTTGAATTTCGACACGGTAAGGATCTATTTTATGAGTTGTAAAGATAACTTAAGATTTAATTGTGAAATAAAGTTGTATTTGACGAACAAAATAACGCTACACATCCACGAATCTTGCACCAGCTTTAGCATGTAATATATATATATATATATATATGATATTTAAGTTGATTGGTAATCGTAAGTTTTTAAATTAAAATAATATATATATATATATATATATATATATATATATTGCAATGCAGAATAATTGGCATCGGTATGCATATTCAAACGCAATCGAACGCTACTAGGACACAATAATTATGCAATATGTTTGTGTAATTTTCCAATATGTATTCAAAGACCGTCTCTAATTTTACATTCAAGGGTGTTAGGGGAGACTTCATACTCCTGTCTATGCAATCCTTTCACAAACACACATGTATATATATATATATATATATATATATATATATATATATATATATATATATATATATATATAAGAAGAAAAGCTCGTACATTTTCTTAGAGCTCGTGAATTCATCCTGCGAAGTCGAGTCGTCGCTATGAAAAATGCATGAAAACAGCCCCTGCACAGTAGTTCAATGTATACGCCATATTCACCCTCTATTTTTTTTTTTGAACATTCCCTCTTTCGGTCGGTTTTCCCGCGCTTTTTGTCCGTTATATCCGCGCAGACAGCCAAGGGCCAATGCACTGACACTGCAGAACGTTCACATCAATTATTTAATAAGTGAAATCCTATTGCGACTCATCGCATTGCATCTGCTCGTCTGTAATGCCCGAGGGAAAATTTCTATGTCAGTTCGAATTTTCCGTTTTTCCTCAAGTGGCGGACGCCTCATATGCGAGCGCAACTTCTGTACGAATCAAATTATGCTTTTATTATATTCTGAAACCGGTTATATTAAGTTTTGAATTGACTTTCATATGTATATATAATTTTACATACATTAATATAATAAAATATTATTTTACTAGGTTTTTTTCACCACTATTTTCATTTTTAAATGAAAATATATATAGGTCATATATATATTTTCAATTTAATTATATTGATACAATATTGCAATATCACTTTAAATGTTATTAATTAAATAATATTTTAAATGAGACAAAATTACAGTATTAAAAAATGAAAGGTAAATTTAAATCATTAGTAAATAAGAATATGCGTCACTATAAAGTATAAAATAAAATCATGAATGAAAATAACTATTAGTTAAAAATGTTAATTAGATTTAAAAAATCTCCTTTCTATCCATAAAATTAACATGTTTATTTTATACACTTTTCACGTAAAGAAATTATTTTTAATTATGAATATTAATTTTCTTAGTGAAAAGCATTATTATCGGTTTTATGTATATTTATATCGATGCAGATTATATTGAGAAATGCAATAAAGAAAACCAAACTACTAATGGAATTTTTTATACGAAATATTTTAGGAATTCTATTTTATCAGACTTCTGCGGACGCCAAGGGGAATTTTTAAATCGCACATTTCCAATTCTATTCAATATTTAAATTACTGAAAAATGCACAAGGGCTCAGTTGAAAAAGAAAAACCGGGATATATTTGTCGAAGAGAAATTTGCATCACAAAAGATTTTCACTGCGAAAAAAACAAAAAAACGCTCGCTTGTTTTATTTTCACAGTCGGATACGATTTTAATCGCACGATATTTAAGTGCAATTATTTTATTTATACGTGTTTCGTTATACGAAATGTTTATATAGAACAAGTTTATATTCGGAAAATGGGTCAAAATACGACTTTGGACATCTTAATTTTCAATTGCAATATCGTAACAAGTAAATCTCATTCGTGATATCGATCTGACATTTTAGCAATGCCGTAAAGATTTTCCTTTTGCACGAGCAGTAAATCAGCATGGCAGGACGTATCCTGACAAAACCGATTTTCTCATGCTCGTCCTCACACGAGGAAAAGGGACGACGTAAAGAAAACATACCCCCTCGAGCGGAGCAAAAAAAAAAAAAAACATAGGAAAAAAGGGAAAAAAAGAAAAAAAGGGAAATACGAAGAAAAATACCAACTTGCGTAATAAAACTTGTGACAAACCACCCTCAGTCGACGGTGAACGGGAACCGAAAGTATACACAATCACACACACACATATATATATATATATATATATGTAAAAGAAAAAAAAGGAAGAAAAATCAGAGAAAAAATCCGGAAAAAGACCGAATAACATAAATAGAAAAACCCCCGCGTATGTGCGTAACAAATTTATTCAACGTCAAAGTCAAAAAACTAATGAAAGTTTTTTTTTTTTTTACTTTGGTCTATTTTATAGAGATCGGTTTGATATTTTATATGTGATTTTATTTTGAATTTTGAGACGTGATATCACGTCGACGGAATGATGTCGAAATTGATATACAATCAATTATTAATAATAATAAAAAGCTATCGAATTATATAGTAATGCGTGTTAATTGAAAAATAAAATAGAAATAAATGATTAAGAATAATTTTAGAAATTTATTAATTTCATAACATAGAGATTATTTTTTATTAGTACGCATTTTAACCTATTGTATGCCTTTTTTACACACACACACACACGCATATATATATTTATATAAAATTTCATTCAGAATGTAGGTATCTATCATTTTTATTGGTGTTACCGAGTTTTTGTTTCTATTCGATGTCGAAAAGTCCGCCAAAATAAAATATATAAATAGCTTAAACAACGAAAACAATAACAAAATGTTGTACACGGTGGGTTAGTAAAGTTTTGGGAGCTATAATTCAATTTAATATAGATAATTTTTACAATAGCGAATAGGAAAATTAAATTCATAACTATGGAAAAAAAATATATAATTTTTATAGTACTTCTTTTAAAAAAAACATTTATTTATTATATATTTACTTTAATTACGAATAGTTGATGTTTTTGTTTATAGCTCAACAAGTTATTACTATATCATTTATTGCTTTAATAGGCAATATTTTTGTACTTCAAATGTTTTGTTGGATAATGTATTTCTATAACACGATAACGTCAAGTTTGAATGACATTTAGAAATATTTTTTTTATATATTATAATTTTAAATGATTTATGAACGAACATCTAAAAATCGTAGATTTTTATCACATTTATCAAAAAATTCTATTCGCAAGTTAAAATTATCAAAATTAAAATAAATTTTTTTTTTTGATTAATTATATATATTATTATTATTATTGAATAATCTAGAATTCGAAATTGAATATGTTTTTAAAAAAATATATTTTAATCGTTCAACAGAATTTATAAATAAAATTTTGAAATTAAACGCTTTTCATAAAATACGGCGAAACGTAATATAATATAAAAGAGGAGAAAAAAAAAATATATATATATATTTATATAATTCCCGGAACTTTAAAAGCGCTGAATGTTGTGTGTATGTAAAATAATAATAATGATGAAATATACGATTTCATTGTCGTGCTTGTATCGTTGTAGCAGCAGTTAAAAACTATTTAGTATCGTTATAAATCTCTATATAAACTGGTCGTTTTCAGTTTTACGTTTTATTTCGTACTTTTCTCGTCGCCGTTTTGCCCCTCCCCATTTGTGCCCCCATCCCCTTCGCACCCCCCCAACGTATTTCCCGGTATTAATTATCAAATGAATGCGGGACGTTTTTCAGCTGTAAATTCGTTTTTAAAAATATGCGGTCAGCTTAAAAACGTGCATGTTTATATGAAAATGCAATATTCCGCTTACGGTTTCTTTGTTACTTTCGCGTTTTGTTTATTTATTATTTATTTATTTACTTTTTTTTTATCTCGTTTATAGGTAGTAGGTTGTGAATGTTTTTTTTTCATATTTTTTTTTTTCAGTAGCGTATGCGAAGATAATCCGGTTTATTTTACGATAAAAAGAAAAGGTAAATATCTAGAATACAAAGGATGTATTTGAAGATTTATATATTGTATAATGTATTCATTTAATTTTTATTAAAACGATCGTTGCTAGTTTTATAATCAATTTTCATATGAAACTATATATTATATATGAAAAATTTAATATATTAATAAAACAATCGAGAAAAAATCTTTTTCAATTCAATAAATAATAAATTTCGAGCGAAATAATAAATAATTAACTAGTTAATTAAAATTCATATTATTTACGCGCGAAATGTTAACTGAAATATAAAATAATTATCTATGAAGTGTTATTATATATACTGGTATATATATATATATATATATATATATATATATATATATATATATATATATATATTTATTTATTATATGTTAATGTATAATATTTCGGCGGATAAATAATAAAGTCCTCTTAATAAAAGCCTTACGCAATAATATTAAAATTAAGCTTTGTTTATTAGAAAACACCTCTTTACGTTAAAATTTATTTATTTCGCCTCCACTATTTTACCGAGTAATAAATAATGGGTATATTTTATAAACAATATATAAGTATAAAAACGTATTTAATTATATATTATTATTTATTAGTATTATATTAGTATTGTTATTTTAGCGATATTAATTTTAATAATAATTTTAGATTTTTTTTTTTATGATAAATCGATATCTATTTAATATGAATATTTTCAATAGAGACGATACAAATTTCTTGTGTTGTGTTTTAAAATCTTTTAAGCTGTTCATAAAAGGCTTAAATATTAAGTTTTCAATTTATTCCGTTAATTAACGTTTAAAATATTTTAATATTTTTTTTTAACTAAGTAGAAAATAGATTTTATCAATATTTTTCATAATAAATTTGCAATTTCTATATCTAAATATATTATATATATATATATATATATATGAATTTTGTTTTTTTCTTTTATAGATTACGAGTTTAAATTGTGAATGTTTTTGACGTTTTTATATTCATTCATTCGTCATCATTTAAAAGAATGAATATAAATTAAAATGTTTTAATTTATAAAAACGTTTTCACATCAACGATCGTATAAATTTTATATATATATATATATATATATATATATATATGCGCAAGTAAGAATATTCAAGATCCTAGTCAATAAAGTGAAGGTTCGAGCATTTCGAGTCTGAAATACCGGCATAAGCTCTATTTTTACAGCGCAATATTCATGCTGGCATACATATATTTTCATGAAATAAATCGAGATTTCAATCGTTCAACGCAGTACGGAATGGTTTCGATTTTCAGGAATACAAGCCTATGTATATATATATATATATATATATATATATATATATATATATATATATATATATAGTAAAATCACCGAGTCGCTGGTCCGAATTTAAAAAAGGCGGATCCGCTCATAAATCGAACTGGTAGAACGTTCGCAAAACAATAATGCGATCGGAAAATGAGTTTTTCTCACACTATAGAACTTTTCAAAAATATACGTATATATATATATATATATATATATATATATATATATGGTTATTTATATGTGGGTTAGTGTGACAAATAAGCTTCGGTCGTATGATGTTGACCCGACCGACCGACGATCTGTCTTTTTCGCTTCGCCGCCCATCTCAGTTCCAGATTTATCTCTCGTCGTCTTGATATTTTATTGAGGCACTTTGTAGCCGGCGAACACAATGCTTCCAAATTACCGACGGACCAAAGGCCTCAAACCGAGAACAGAACGGATATGACGAAAAAAAAAAATTTTTTTTTTGGCAAAAAAAATCGAATTTATTTTTTTTTGTTCGCGATCGCACTGCGCGATGTTCGTACGTAAAACGCGAACGTCGTATCAATCAATCCGACGCGTTGTGAAAGTGCGACGTTCGACATTATTACGGAATTATACCGAAACGATTGCTAAAAATCTATATATATATATATATATATATATATATATATATATATATATATATATTATTAGGGTTATCCGAATGTTTCTATACGGACCTTATCAGAATCATGCTTAATGAAAATCCACAATATAGTATGCAAGAGATAGTAAAATACGTCTAGGATTTCTAAAACATCAAAATATGATATGCTAATAACTGAAAAGTTTGTATTTCGCTGTTACTAATGAAGAAAGAAAGCACTTATTGCATTAGCAATAGGAGAAAATTTCGTAAGATATTTTATCGCATCCTGCATATTCTCCGGATTTTGATCCATCAGATTATTGAAATATAATAAAAAACACCTTTAGAGAGATGAAAGATAAATAATATTGAAACAGTAAATATTGTGTATTTATTTCATATTGGAAAAAATAAACACCCTAATATATTTTCACATTAAATCGAACAATATTTTAATGTAATAAATTACGTTCATAAACAATATAATAATAATATATATATATAAATATACGCACATTTTAAATATATTATGTATGATAATTTGTTAAAAATATCGTTAGAAAGTTAAGCGTAAAGTTTGAGGTTCAAACGAGAAGGTTTAATTCTAAAAACGGTTGCGCTTTAAATTAATTATAGTGTTTACATGTCAAATTCAACATTCTGTAAATTAAATTGAACGTTTTACAGACGAAATTTAGGGATATTTAAGCGTCTAAATATATATATATTAAATATATACAAGTTTATTTTTCATTATATATATTTAAAAGTTGATTAATATTAAGGCACAATTGATAAAATATTTATTTTACATTAAAAATCACCGAGATTTAAGGGTTGAATTAATATTTAAATTATCATTTTTTTTATATATTATAATATAACGTATAAATTTATTTAATTAATGTTTACGATTCGTGTATATAAATTAATTAACTAATTAAATTATTATAATAATAAACGAATGATGTGTATATTTTAATTGAAAATGCTTTCATTTGTCAATAATTTCAGCATAAATAAATACACAAAGGAAGTTGCGCATAAAATGAATAATTATATTTAGTAAATAAATTATTAAATAAAATGAAAAAAAAAATATGTAAATATAAAATTTGATTATTTCTAATGAAATTATTTATCTAATATTACATTTATTTTAAAATATTTCTCATTAGAAATGTATTTAGTTTGTTGTCAATTGAGTTATATTATATTATTTAAACGTGTTCTTAATTAAAATTTTAGTAAATTAGTATCTATATGACTAAATAGTGTTCATTATCTTCGTTGTTGATGTAGTCAAATGTTTGAAATTTGTATTTATTAATTACAAATATGGAAATCGTGTATTTTATCATAATAAAATATATAAACATAATCGACATAATTAATTTTGGCACATTTACATAATTAAATGTAAATTTTGACCATTGTATAAAACTATGTAAATATCTGTAGATTTTATTCGAAATTTCGAGTAAAAATCGACGATTAAAAAAAGAGTGCTACATGCGATGCGATTTAATTAATAAAATTGATTATTATGTTAATTTTATACGTGCTTTTTCGTTTTTTACGGTGGACTATATATAAAGGGTTGAAAAAAAAAATGTCGAGCGATTTTTTTACGAGTGTTCACATAGATACACTAATTTAATTGGACTATTAAACTCGGTTTACGGGTCGCCAACGGGTTAAACGTTACACAATAGCGGTTTCGAAACAATGAACGCGACAAGAAAAATCCAATAAAATTTCGGATAAAATGTCAAAAATATTTTGTATTGTGTCTAAAGGCGCGATCGCTGGTGAAGAGGAATAAAGTAGAGTTAGAAAGTGAGGGGGTGGGGTGTTAGGGGTTTTTGGAAAATCGCGGAAAAACGTCGCTTTTTTCAGATGAAGTACAAACGACGACGATTTTCCGCGTCGTAAATTGTAATGTTTCACAATAAAATTTTACAGAATGAAATAAAAACGGCGTAGCGTATTGAAGTTGTGAATGCGTACGAAAGCGAGTGCGCAGAATGAAAACGTATTAATAAAATAAAATCATTGTTTTCGAAACGAGAACGGTCGTTTTAGGGTTATGCGAAACGATTTCGTATTTGATGGCCGAAAGTTAAGCAACGTGTACACGCGAGGCGTGCGAATGAATTGCGTGAAATCGATTTTAAAATAAAAATTCGATTTCATTATGAACAATAAATGGTTAAAGCACAAATATATATATATATATATATATATATATATATATATATATATATATATATATATATATAATAAACCGATTTAATATGTTATATTCGTATGGAACGTTTCTATTCGTTGGTTGAACGAATTTGAAATTTTCGATAATTTCCGCGACAAAACGTTCGATAAGTTCGGAAAATTTGAAAATTTTCCCGTGAAAATGTCTCGTTGAAAGTTGTCTAGAATACGGCCGATATCGGGCGTCAAAAGTTTCGTGTAACGAAATGAAATATCTTCCGAGTTTTTCCCGCGTGTGATTATATTATTTTCCGCCATTTTTCAGCATTGAATAACTCGAGTCGAAACTTTCTCTTGCGGCTTTTTTATGTCTTTTTTTTTCTTGTATATTATTTTGTAACGTTGTGTATTGATGATAGATAAAATATTTAAATTTCTATGATTTTACAAGGATTTTAAAATATTAAAAAAAAATATTGTCTCAATATTTATTATATGAAATATGTAATATAGTATTTTGATATTGATATAGACACATATATAAATATTTATATACAATAAAAATATATGAAAATATTTTTTCAAAGCTCTAAATAAATTATAAAAAAATATATAAATACATCATTATGAAATTTTTTCACAGTGTGGTGCAAGTCTCATGTGAAGAAATATTCTAGTGAATATTTTGATGTTACACACTTATTTTTAATGTAATCGACAAATATATTGCGATTTTCCATCAGTCTAGTATAATTTAGAATATATTAGGTTGATGCAAAAGTTTTGACGTTTATTTATGATCCCAACCAAAAAATAAAATTCTCGGAACTGATGAATAACATCTGTTTTGAAACGATTTCATTGTATAAAGGATGCTTCCCTTCCACTTTCTATTCAGTTTTGACCCAGCCAGGGTAGAGCGAACAACCCTTAATTTTTTTCGAAATGTCGGTCGATAAAGTGCATTTACGTCACTGTTTATTGTATGAATTCCATAAAAACAATAGTGCAACTGTGGCAACCAAAAACATTTGCGATGTGTATGGTACAGATGTTATCAAAGTTCGGCTAACACAAAGATGGTTCACAAAATTCCGTTCTGGGGATTTTTCATTAATCGATAAACCACGTGCCGGGCGGCCTTTGGGGCTTAGTGACGATATTTTAAAAGGCATAATTGACACTGATCCACGTCAAACAACCAGGGAGATCGCGTTGAAGATGGGAGTCAACCAATCAACTGCATTGAGACATTTGAAACGCATGGGGATGGTTTCGCGGTACGACGTTTGGATTCCACATCAATTATCGACCGCCAATTTAATGGATCGCGTCTCAACGTGTGTTTCTCTAAGTGCTAGACAAAAACACGAACCGTTTTTGCACCGCTTGGTAACGGGAGATGAGAAATGGGTTGTGTACAACAATGTCATAAGAAAAAAACATTGGGCTTCACCTGGACAAGCCCCATTAACGACTTCCAAGGCCGAAATCCATCAACAGAAAGTATTGCTTTGTGTTTGGTGGGATTGTAAGGGTATTGTCTATTTTGAACTCTTAGAACGCAATCAAACAATTACAGCAGAGCGATATTGTCAACAGTTGGTGAAATTAAACATTGCCCTTGAAAAAAATAGGCCAGAATTAATAAACAGAAAAGGGGTAGTGTTCCATCATGACAACGCGCGACCACATGTGGCAATGATCACCCAACATAAATTAAATGAGTTAAATTGGGATGTAATTAAGCACCCACCATATTCTCCAGATCTAGCTCCTACAGATTTTCATTTATTTAGATCGCTACAAAATTATTTAAATGATAAAAAATTTAATACAATAGAGCAGGTTAAATCATCCCTTAATGCATTTTTCGCATGAAAATCAACAGAATTTTATTCCAGTGGTATTAACAAATTAATAGAAAGGTGGGAGAAGGTTATAAGAAACGATGGAAATTATATTATTGATTAAAATAATAATAAAAACCGAAAAAAAAAATTTGTTTTATTTTAAAAAATACGTCAAAACTTTTGCATCAACCTAATATATTTAAGATTCAATACAAATTAATTAGAATTCGATCGTAGATATCAATGTTAATTTCTATTTGAATTATTGATGTGCAATTAATATATCTATATATGAAATTGAGTTAGGTGATTTTCGGATTGTTCATTAAATAATATTAATGGATTTTCCAAATGGTGATAAAGTACTAGTGTATATTTTATATTAATATAAATTATACTATTAATATATAAGTATGTTAATTTGATTTCGAATTATTTTTTTAATATATAGAGTTATTTTAATATGAATAAATATTTCAAATACGCATTATGTAATAAATTGGTTTATATAAAAAAAGTAATTTTATTATAATTCAAGTAATTGAAATACTGACATGGATATGGAAGTGAATGAAAAATTTAGTTGGTGGAAAAATCATGAAGCATTTATTTTTCAAAGTGTGAAAAAGTTTTATGAATAAACACGACCGCGACTCGAGACGAATGAAAAATTTCCTTCCGTTTTGCATTAGAAATGAATAGGAAATTTCGCGCCTTTTTTTTCATTTTTCTCAAGCGAGCGACGCGTAGGCGAATTTCATTCAATTTGAGAATCGCTGGTCGTGGAATATCTTACTTTTTTTTTTCGGAAATTTCCCTACCGGTTCGTGGGTGTGTATTATGTAAGTTTTATGAATATTTAATTCCGAAAAGGGTCTGGAATCTTGAAAAATGGAACGGCGGCGAAGGTATTATGCATTATTCATGCCACACGTGATTTTATTTTAATATAAATAGCGTTTCTAATAAACAACGAGGTTCCGGAAAATCGGAAAATATGTAGTAGTTATACGTTGTCTAGTGCGCTTATGAAAAACCATATTTTCACACTTGCGCAACCGAAAGCTTACGACCATCTCGAATATCTCATCTATAAACTTTATAATGCTGTGTTTTTACACATAAATTTACAATATAAACACGTTCACATATATATACTTTAACGCAAACATATATAAATTCGGCGGCGTAAAAAGAAGCAATAAAAAGACCGGGCTTATAATAAAAATATTTATGAAAGAGAAACAATTTCATTTTTAATTTGTACAAAAGATTTTTTTTGTAATGTGTTACATCATAATAATAAAGTTTATAATTAATAATAAATATTTTGAAAGTTTTAAAATGCCACAACGTTCATTACATTCTTAGCCAAAAAGCTCGATAATAAAAATATTAATTTCATTTGCGAATATTGAAATTTATTAGTATTAAATAATATATAATACTGATAAATAAATATATATTATTTTATTATATTAAATAAGCATATAATGGATGAATTGGCTAATCTCTCGTTTTAATAATATTCTACAATACGAAATAAAATTAAAATATTCACGCTAAGTACGAGCATAAAGAAAATTCCACGGTGCGATAGAATGAAATCGAAACGCTTTCATGCGAATTTCAAAGATAAAAACTCGGAAAAATCCTCAAAGAAGTCTTTGCGTCGCGTGATTAATACGTTTACGGCGGAAAAGTGCGCGGAAAATTTTCGCGTGACCGCTCGCGTAAAAATTTTGACCCTGACATCGAAGAAAAAAAAATATTCACGGATTCAAACGTAATAGTACTTAAGAATATTTTTTTTTAAATATTTATAATACATTATTATGTATTTATTAATTAAGAATTATTATGCTAGTCAATAGTATGAGTTGAAATGTATTTATTTTAAAAATATAATTCTATCTATTTATTTTTTTTTAATGACTATATATTTTTTTCTTCTTAAAAATATTGTTTCAATGGATATTTCTTAGAATTAATTATTTTAAAAATATGTAACGTTATCCCAATAAAAATATACAATTTTTAATTATAGTTAATTTCAATAGGTTTATGTAATTTAATCTTTCAATATTAAATGTTAACTTTTCATTTTTAATTAAAGCGTATAAAAATTTTAAATTAATTTGATACCGCCAGAAAACTATTAATACTATATGGAATCATGTTTTTTTTTTAAAAAAACCTTCAATGTTGTTAGATCAAAATTATAATTGTTTAAAAGTAATTTTTATACGATCGGAATTCTGATAGTTTGTGATTAATATCGCTTCATATTTATAATGTCGTATTTTATCGTAGCAATTATGATTATTACGAATATTTATATGTGAATTTTATTTGTAAAAATGTAACATCGTATTTGACAATATAATCTACCCATACTAGTATTTTCTGTTTGTTTATTATTATATATACTGATGATTCTATACCAAATCACATCCATATTTTTTTTATGTATAGCATAAAAAAATATTGAAAATAATATTTAGAATTTTGTATGTATCTAACTAAATTGATATTTTTTAATTCGGCAAGGAAAGAGTTAAGAATATTTTTCAGTTGTAAATTTCTGGATTACGGCAACAAGGGGCTTTATAGAGGAAAAGCATGAAAAACATGCGAAAAAAAAAAATCACTATGTATTACTATACGTTCGCGAGAGAAAAATAAAGTGTATCTGTGAAAGAATAAGGCCTGCGATGACGCGGCTAACACGAGTCGTCGTCGTCATCTGGCAGAGAGCGGAAAATGCGAATGTGTAACGAGAGAGTGGAGGGTGGTACACAGGGTGATAGGGGTCGGAAAAGTTTTCCGCGAGGGCGTCGGAAAATTTTCGCACATCATCCCCGAGGAGAAATGAACTGGCGTAAGAGCCACTTTGTTCGTACGTCTGCGCTCGCATAACTTGTGCTTCTTCATTTTCCGCACTCTTTCACGCGCTCGTCAGAGACGTTATTACGTAGGCTGTATTGTTCGCTCATGCGTGCGTATCGCGCTTACGAAAGCTCTAATATGACGACGAGTGCGCGCGCATGTGTGTGTGTGTGTGTGTGCGCGCATAACGCGAATAATGTTTTATACGGAAGTTTATTTCTGTATGCGAATTATTGTCGAGGATGAAATTGTTTGATATTAGAGAAAAAAAAAACAAAAAAAAAATATATGTATGTTCAATCTTCGCTTCTGTGATTTTTAACCATAATTAAAATAATATTGTCGATTTAAAACCGTAATTAAATATATATATAAAATACAATCTATGAGCTCAACTAGGAGTTCTATTCTAGAATAGAAAAAGTTAGAATAATAGTCGTGAAAAAGTTTTTAACTACGAAGAACACAATTATGGAACTAACTACTTTTTTTTTACGTTCATTTATATGGTGTTGAAACATGGACATTACATATTGGAACCGAAAAATGTTTGGAAACCTTCGTGAATGCTAAGAATATCTTGGATCGACAATGTCACAAATAAGGAGGTTTTGGAGAAAATTAGAAAAACATTAGAAACATTGAAAACATCTTTAGAAATGATAAATACAAACAATTTTGAAACTCGTATGATTTGCCAATCTTCTTGAATAAACAAAATGAAGAATAATAAAAAGAAGAAGATTGTAACTCATTTAACTATATTATTATAAGTTTTTTTTTTTAAATCTAAGATATATTAATGATGCAATTTCAATCCTTTAAAATTAAAAAAAAAACATATATTCTAACTCAAATAGAAATAAAAAAGAATCATTCTAAATAAACTATTCTATCAATATTTAATATAATAATCGGTATAATTTAATCTTCGATATTGCCTTATTACCAAAAAAAAAAAAAAACAAATCGTTTTTGAGAATTTTACATCGCGATTTTTCAAATTTCGCCGGCAGACATTATCGCGGGAATTTACAGTAATTTGAATACATTTTTCCACCGTCTACTTTTTTTTTCTTCTTCTTTTTAATACCGGAAATATTAGTATGAAGCATACCTCGTATATGATATAATAAATAAGCATAAAAGTCAGATGCGCGCGTGCTTTTCGCGAATTCACCGCGGGACCTTTTAAAGGGAATTGCACTTTTTTACTTGCAAATTTACATCACGGAGTGAAGTTATTATTTCCTCACGGGCGTTGTTCAGTTGAATCGTAAACGCGGAATTACAACCTTTATATATATATATATATATATATATATATATATATATATATATATATATATATATATATATATATATATATATATAAAGAAAGCTCGTTTCTTTTTTTTCGGTGTTTGTTTTACACCGAAAGCTCCCTGCCCCCCATCGTTCGCCCTTTAGTCTCGAGCTTTTCATATTTTATTTTTTTTATGTCCGGATCTACTTATTATTAAAGCGTCGAGACGCGTCGGAAAATCTTGACGGAAAGCGAGTCTGATGCGGATTTGCCGGAAAATGGTCGCAATTATGATTATAAGATTATATAATATGAAAAAAAAAAAATTTTTATATTTTTTTCGATATTCCGTTCATTTTGAAATATACTACATTTTCACTATTTAATTTCGTTTATAAATATGTTATATATATATATATATATATATATATTAAATTATATTGAATAATTATAGTTGAAAGTTAATTGTTCAAGTTATTTAAAAACATTCATAATAATTTAATATTGTTAGAATCTTATCAATAGACTATTTTTATTAATTATATAAATTGATACGAAAATAATTTAATTTTAACCGTGTTAAAATTATGAAATTTATATTTTCATATTATAAATTGAATATTTATATATAATATTCTCGTATAAATTTATGACTGTATTTTCTTTTAGAAAAAAAAAAATTCAGCTATAAAGATATTTATATATTTTTTATTTTTCGAACCGATGCATAAAGGTTGTATTGTAGGTAACTCGGGGGTTCCATGGTTCGCGCAAACTATCGGAAAACTCTAATGGAAAACAGTTATCTCGTTTCTGTATTAACTGTGCGGTTAAAGTTTTGTTATTTTGCGACAGATAAAATTAAAATAATAATTGTGGTAGTTGCGACGGCTTCAAAACACGAATCTAGTTTTCGATGCGAAACCAGTTGTTATAGAGAGTTCAACATACGCCGTCTGTTCAAATTTGCATGTTTTAATATTTAAATTAATACTCGTATAGAAATATGTATATATATATATTTTTTTTTTCAAAGACACGACTATATATTCTATTTTTCATATTGTTTTAAATAAAAAATAAAAAAATATATTATATCAAGTGTTGATAAATAATGATAATAAAATAATTTGTTTCATAAATAGTAAAAATATTTAAAACGAGCAACAATAATAAAATGAGAGGAATTCATGACTTGAAAAGCTTTGCTGAAAGCAGCAGTCCAATATATATATATATATATATATACATATTTTTTTTTTCAAAAATATTTTCTTTGTTCTGAAATGTTATTCAACTTAATCCAGACATTTGTGCAAGTGCTTTTATAAAGAAAAACATGGTACATGTAGATTTAAAAAGGTTTTGTTGTTTACGTCGAGTTACTTAACGAAGCACTTTCTTTTTTTTTTTTACATACAAATTGTCATTTTATTATATAACGCGACTTTATTAAATTGATAAATTTTAATATTATAATAAAATAAATTGTATATATATATATATATATATAAATATATATATATTTGAATAGTCAACGTTAGCATTTAGTAAACTGGAAATCATTAACTAGTTCGAGCAGGGACAGTCGTTTTTGTCGTTGGCCATTATCATTTCTGAACCACAAAGGAGTTCACGGTTGAAATTACGATTCGGTTTCCTTTACAAGGATTTCAGGACATTTCTTTCTTGCAATACCCGTTGCCTGCCGGGTGGAAAGAACCCATTCAGAGATTGCACGTCCGGCATACTGTGGTTGACCTCTTTTGTTGCATTGTAACATAATTTTTTTTCTACGTAATTTTCTCGGTGCATTTGTGCGACGTAATCTCGCAAGACGTCGGTCGTAATGCTAAAGCATGAAAATGCATCGAAATAATGTGTGTGTCTGGTTTTTATTATTTTTTTTTTTTAGTATATTTTCATTCTTATTTTTGCAGAAAAGTCTCTATTGAAACGACGATGGAGCTTTCGACAGAATTAAAATGTTCAGCGCGTCGCTTCCGCTTATTGCGTATTTGCGAGTTTCTACGTCGTAACTCTGAAAATTATCGTCGGTATAATTTAATTTGCGTCGTTTTGTTTGCATGACTGATTTATGTGTCGGACCGCAATTTTGGTCGTTCGCGCAACGAGAGACGTTTCGGTTATTAATTTGCGACTTTTGCACTGCAAAATGTGTGTCGTATCAAATTTTGATCTATGATTCAAACGTAAAACGAGCATTTAAAACATATTGACATTGAATTTTATTATGAAAATTAATTTATTAAACTGTTTACTTAAAAAAAACAAAACGTTTTTTTTTAATTTTAAAGCAGTATCTTAAGAAATATTAAGTCTTATCGCATAGTAAATAATATACGATTAACAATAATTTTAAATTATTTTTATAACTTTAACTGCATAGTGTGTCATATATAGATCAATATATTTTTTTTGTGTATAAATAAAAAATACGTATTTCTTCATTTCACTTTTTATGCTTATATATTTTTTAGTTTATAAAAACATTATACGTTTAGTAGTCAATAAATATTAAATTAAAATTTTCAGTTTAAATAATTATATATAAGCTTAAGTAATAAATTTTATAGTTCAATTTTTAAAGGTTGGAAAGAAATAATTATGTATTATATTTCTTTCTGAAATATGTAATTGAAGTATTGATAAGCTAATATTATCATTTAATTTTCAATTCATTTTTAACTTTAAGAGTAGATTTGACTGTTGATAGAATTTAAATTCAAAAAATTGCAAATCTTTTAACAATGACAATAAATTTAAAAATCGTTGCCGAAGATACTATTTTCATATAAAAATATTTTTTCAAGCATGAAATAGATTTTTTTTTCTATTGAATTTCGTTCAAAATAAAAATTATTCAACTATAAGCAATCGTTTCTATTAATATTAAAAATCGAACAATTCTGTACTATCGTTTTTTTTTTTGCTATATTACAAAAATTTCACATTCGCGGTTAATATTCGCATTTGAATAAATAACAATAACAATAACGACAATTGCGAAAAATTCGACAATAAAATCGACGGTGTTTTTTTTTTCGAAAAAAAAACCAATAATAATCAACGGAAAAATCGCATCAGATCGATAATAGAGTTACGACGCGGTTCATTTTCCAGCTGAAAAACAATGAAACGCGCAATAATTAATCGCGCTAATTTTCACTTGCCCGACGATTGCATATATATATATATATATATATATATATATATATATATATATAAAGCGTGCGGTTGTCTGCGTGTACTCGTGTAACGCGGTTATTTATTATTGCGGTCGTATATTTATGTACGGCTTTTGAATGCAAAACAATGTTTATAGTGGACTATGTAGTCCATTGAACGAAATGCAATTACCGTCGTTTCCGTCGCATATCGATAATAAATATACATATATATATATATATATATATATATATATATATATATATATATGATGTAAAAAAAATTGCAATCGTGTATCGATTTTATATATTTCGTGTAATAATTGTGTGTTAAATATAAGACTGTATAAGAAAGAATTAAACGATGAAAATCGCTCACGAAACATGCGCAAAATTTTTGAATTAAGTCGATATAAATCAAATAAAACAGTACTATAATATTATTATTTTTAAATTGTTAAAATCGTTGTATTAATAGATATATAATTAAAAAAAAAACAAACAATTTTTCTAATGTGTTCAATGGTGTTAAATGTTTTGTAAATATTTTATTTGTATACTTAAAATATGATGCAATAATTAAAATTTATATATGTGCGCGTTTTATTGAATTGAAATTGAGCAAATTTATCGGAAAATTATAATTATACTAATATAATATTGCGCAGTTTAAAATATGTATATTGAAAATATTTTTTTAATATTAAAAATATATTATTAAAGAGTTATTATATTTGAAAAGTTAATCGACAACGATTTGTATATAAAATATTTTTGATTACATTTAATATTTGTAATTGACAAATTGTCATATTAAATCTTTGATAATATTTTTTTAAATATGTAGGTTTTTAAAAATACTTTTATCAAAAATAGAGTATTGTGTTAAAAAAAATACCATATATCTTAAAAATTAAAGGATGTATAATAAAATGAAATCTATATGAATAAATAAAACGCATTTTCTATGCGAGATTGAAAATATGCGATCCTCATATATTTAGTAATATTCCAATATATTTTCAAAAGTGTCAATTTTATTGTCCATAGATAACACGAGAGAAAAAAAAAATCGCTTGCACCTTTTGACATTTGAGTGCGTATAACGTGTACCGTTTCACACGAGTTCGTGCTATGAATTTTCCAGATACGTCGAATAAAAAAAGGATAACTTAATTTTTTTTCCATCCTGTATATATATATATATATATATATATATATATATATATATACAGGATGAAATAGTTGGCTCATATATTTTACGAGTGACTTATATAATACTGTACACGTTTCCATTTTATCTTGTACAGTTTTAGGACCGTCTCCAGGATATATATAACAAAAGGTCCTGGCAATCGAGAGATTCGGAATTCGATGCCGGGAACGTTATCGGTATACGCGTACAATTTTTTTTTCAGCTATGGATATATGAAAAATCATGAAAAAAAGGAAAATGAAAAAAAAACATACACACACACACACACACACACACATTCATATGAAGCCACCGAGTCTCGTGGGTCTAATGCTTGCGATATAAAGGAGGATTATTCCCTCTTTTATTAGGTCATCCGGAACCGATATATATATATATATATATATATATATATTTTCCTTACTACATTTTCTTCATATATATATATATATATATATATATATATATATATATATATATATACGCGAAATTTCCGCAAATTTTCCCACTCGAAACGTAAGAAATTATTTTATTTTTTTTATATTATATAATATAAATATATGTATGCGAGTTTTTGTGCGATATATCGTGCGTGAGACCGAATATACGTGTTCTTAAATCTCTATAGAGAATTGTACTTCGTTTTTTTTTTCTTATATCGGTTCTTCGGTCGAGTGCAAGACAATTTTTACTTGCGTGACCCAAGAATGGAACTATATATTTTTTTATTATGTAATAATAGCCGATGAAAATGGTTCATTGCTATTTAATAATCGATATTGGATAATATTACAATATATTTTCCTTTTTAAAATTGATACATCTATCGAATAACGTATGTATTTATTTTATATTAGAATCGACATTGACGTCTTATAAATAAATACTTGTGGTCAATATTAATCAAAAGACAAATTTATATATATATATATATAAAATTTATTTATTTGATGTTATTTTCATTGAAAATTGTTCCCATTAAATATTATTACACTTGTGTCAGATCTTCTTTCAATTTCTGAAATGCTTTTGGAATTCGATCTTTGCGATAGCTTTGATCCTTTTCAGCGATGCATTTTAATCTTATCTACGCTTATAAAACGACGACGAACCTTTATGTTTCTCTTTATTTTATCTTTTTATTATAAGCACGCGAACATGTTTGGCGAATATGGAGGATGGGGTATAATTAAAGTGTTGTTTTTTTTTTGTCAAAAATTCATAAATAACGAGCTTTTACTCTTTTTCAACATTGTGATTAAATATAGTAAAAGTTTAATCGTACAAATATATATATATATATATATATATATATATATATATATATATATATATATATATATATATATTGTTTTTAAAATAAATGCTAAATGTATTTATTTTCATAATAATTTCAATTAATATTATTGAAATATATAAAAAATGATATAAAGGCGATAATGATTTAAATATATCATAAAATTTTTAATATATATAAATATTTCAAATTAATATGAAAGATACTATTATATTATTGGTAAATATTTATTTATATTTAACATGTAAAGATCGTTCAAATTACGGTATCGTTATTTTATATGTCATATTTTCGAGAGATTTTTCAGAAATAATGATTTGCTTTTCATTTAATTGCGTTTAACGGGGGGGGATAGTTAAACGGTTTCAATTTTTTTTTCAGCGTGTTTTCAACAGGTCGTTAGCTTCTCATTAAAAGTACTTTTTTTTTTGGGGACAGCGCGACGCGAGAGAAGGTTATATATATATATATTTAAGGGAAAATTCCCATTTTTCCACGGTGCGAACTTTTTTTTTATCACGCGCTTTTCCCTCGCCTCGCTTCGGACTCAATTAATTAAGCGACAAATCCGCACCAATTTATTCTGGAAAATTTTCGTGGAAAAATTAAAACGGAAATAATCTAATTGTTCCCCCCCCCTATCTACCCCGCCACTTCGCCCCTCACACCTCAGTCGTCGTCGCGACAAAGTTCAAATTGATTTCGATGTCCGCGGGCCGTTTTCGAATATTTTCGTATACTTGTTCAACGACAGATCATCGTTTATGTATAAAAGTGAAATTTTCGCTTATAGTGCTTTCGAATAACATAATAAAATAATATAATGCAAAAAGTTTTCGCCGTAAAGTGCTTTTGACTTTTCAATTTATTGAATATCATCGCCGATTTACACCTACATTATTCAGTATTAATTTATTTTTTTTTCATATATCAAGTCATGATTTTATAAATATTTTTTTTTCATATTGATTGAATTGAAACCTTTTATATAAAATTTCAAAGAATATATATATATATTGAATAGTATACATATATAAGATTATATGAAGGATAAAAAGGCCATGTAATCAACTAAGAGGAAAAAGAAATTAGAACATTTTTATGTTGATGAATAGACAGTTAGTTCTACGACTAATCCCCAGTTTTCTGTTTAACTCCTTGAATACGATCAGTCGGTGAATTGCTGAGTTTATTGGTAGATTTAATGAAATGAACAAATATATTTAACATAAATAATTTATGATTACATAATATACATGTAAAAAAAATAATGTCAGAATATTGTGTCATATATGATATTTAATTTAAAAAAAAAGTTATTTTCGGAGGACGTTTTATGCGTTAAAATAATTTGATAGAACTTTTTACGACAAATTAATTTAAGTGTTTGTACGTCCTAAGGCATTATGTTTATGTGTTTTTTTTTTTTTTTTGGGGGTGAATCAAAAGGGTTGAAAATTCAAAACAATTGCGTTTTATCTCGTGTATGTGAACGATCCGAATGGAAAAAAAATCCATATACAATATTTGTAATATGTGAGGGTTTTTCGTGTACAAAGGTGATATTCATCAAAAACAGGGGGGATGTGTTCCATAAAAAGGACCCATTTACAAAACGTCACAGCAATACTTATCAATGCCTGCCAAGAGCACACACACACACACATCTACAAAAACACACATATAAACGAGAATAATATATATATATATATATATATATATATATATATATATATATATTGTCCAAAATATATGTACAAAATTTTAATTTATTATATAAGAATTTTTTCACTATATTAAGGATGGAAATAAAAGTATTAACTTTATGTTGACAATACTTTGTGATATGCACATCATTATATCATGTATCGAATAACATTTGAATAACGCCTATAAATTGTTTAATTTTTTATGAAAACTATGTCAACATAATCGTCTATCAGAGCATTTAATTTGAATAACCACGGATCAATTATTCACAAATTTTACTCTATAGAATAATAAGCGTCGTCAGAGATGTTATATAATGCGAACTGAAGAAGCTATTGTTTTTGTGGAGCGTAGCATTGAAGAAGATCTAAATGAGTCCATTCTGTATGGCGCTCGAAAAATAGACTCGTGTTTATCCACTTTATTGAAAAATTGAGTTTACAGGCTTATAAAATTAAATTTGTGCAAGAACTGGGTCATCGTAAATATGATAAATAAAAATCAAAACAAAGTTGCTGGTGAAAATGAACCATGAATTGGTCTTCTAGGTCGTTTGATCTATTGGAATATTTTTTTTGAGATTGTGCAAAGTCATTAGACTACGAAGATAAATCGTAAGCGATTGACACATTGAAAGACAACATTTACCACGTTATCCGGTTACATCCGGTTTAGACTTCCACGGAGTCAACCAAGGTATACTACATACCGGAAATGATATTCAAGTATTATTCAAAACATAGAATTATCTTTAAAACAAAGTAAAATTCATTACAAACAATACTATTTATTAACGTTGTATTTTAATTTAAAATTTTATACACTTATAAAAAAAACACCATATATATATTTAAAATTAATCTATTGTTGACGTCATGGATTTTTCAGTACAATAAGATAAATGTGTTTAGAATGTATGTTTTACTTTTCGATACACCTGTATATATATATATATATATATATATATATATATATATATATATGTACAATAATAGAAAGAGAGTCCTTTGATGCAAACGACGAAAACCCTTCTGTCAAATATTGCTCTTTTTGCGACGCCGAAAACGAGACAAGGGCGATAATTGCATTCGGTCGTGCTCACGAAAATTCTTTTGATGTTGTAAAACACAAAGGGCACACCGGTTTCATATTGAAAATTATGTTTTCACTCGTCAAACGGACAAACTGACGGCGATAATGAAATGAAAGACACATTATTTCTTCCCGTTTGCCGTGTATGAATATGTTAATTGAGACAATGTAAAAAAAATGTATATATAACGCTACTGCAAAATAAATGTTTACTATTCAAAAACCAGCGTATATCGATTAACGTGTGAATTGAAATTGATTTAAAAAAAAATAATTTCAGTTTCTGTTTAATATTTTGAAGATATTGATATTTTATCTCAGCCACAGATATTAATAATCAATTAATCATGCTATACTAATTTTATTACGATTATTATTATTTTATAAATATCATATAAATACATTGTATTTGTTATAATAATTGAAGTATAATTAAATAAATATAGAATTATTTCTTAGTTAAATATTTTATCAATTTGTAGAATATCTAATATGATAAAAAAATATTAAAAATATATTAGCACACAGTAATTAGAATTCCGTATTTAATTTCTAATAACCAAATAAATAAAGATGAAATATATATATATTTATATATATATATGTTGAATTTGAAAAATTCAAAAAAAATAATGTCTAATATATAATAATTTTTATTAATGGTTAAATTTAACATATATGCTACGATAAGATCACATTTTTTTAGTTTATTTTATATCATTTTAAGTTTTATATGGAAAAAATATCCGAAAAAAATCAAATAGAAAAAATTATAGAGAGAAGTAAAAAATTACAAAAGATCTTGTTAAATATTTTTAAAGAAATTCTATTAAAGATTTTTAGAATTTCTTTGATATATAATGAAAATAATCGTCATTTTTAGCGGTATATATATCAATGAGGGAAATAATATAAAAAAAAAAGATTTTTGTCATCATACTCTTCAGTAAAGTTACGAGTTTTTTATTAAACGACATGAATAAAATATAGTTAAAATAAAGAAAAATTATTTAAGTAAGAAGAGATTAGAAATATACGTATTTTTTTGTGAAATCATATATCGTAAGATGCAACTTAACAAGAGAAATATTATATCGAATAGAATTTTCGAAATTAATTTTGTCAGCATATTTTTTTTGCGCGGAAAACGACAAAAAGTGAGAATAAATTTTATCTAAAGTAAAGTAATTATTTGCAAATTTACATCAAAAGCAAGATTTGACTTTGTCAAAAATCAAGATAATTAAATCGCTTTTTTATGTTTGTATTTAGTCGAATTACATCGCCGTTATATATAAAGTTGCACAAGAGATTGACATTTGACGCCATCAATCTTTCGCGTTTCTTTCATAATTAAAAACTTGGCCATATTGACAAATTTTTGGCCATAATATGTTTGTTTTCAATATTATTATATTACTTAATTTTTCAATTATTTTCATATATTTTCACTGAATCAATATAGTCGCTTTGAATACGTCGTAATTTCGATTGTGTTTTAATATTTTATTTAATATATAAATAGAATAATACGATGTATGTGTGTTTCGATATAATATTTGAGAAATAGTTTTAGTTTAAGTACGGATATATCTATTTAGCAAGTTGAAGATATAAAAATAAACACGTAATAAGTGTATATAAAAAGGATTTGGTTGAATGATTTTATTAAACTATATCTAAAGGTTAATAATTTATATAGTGACTCGTTTTATCTTTAAAATTTCTAAAATATAAATCAATGTTTGAAAAGAATTGTTATGATATTGATTAAATTTTTATTTTTAAAAATTTAACTAAATATTTTTTTATTCAAATATTAAAAATTTTTTTTTTGCTCAGATGATTTTATGTGAAATTACGGTTATCGATTGCGGACTAGAAAATTACGCGTATATAAATTAGAACGTTCAACACGCTAATAATTTCGAGTTTTAAATAAAATTTCATTCCGTATGCACGTACATCGTTCAAATTTTAACGGCCTCCGTATAGCCTTAACGGATATAACGGAAAAGCGGTCGACGCGCTCGTTTCACGTGAAAAAACTTTTATTGGGCCGTTTTGTGAAACGATCGTAAAACGTTATTTGTTCTACGCCAAAACACAATGTCATCCGTAAAAAACTATAAAACATGTTATTTAATACTGCGAAATTGTTACGTATATATATATATATATATATATATATATATATATATATATATATATATATATATATATATATAAAGTCGAACGTTATAACGCATTTGCGCTCATTTAATACGCGCAAAACTTCTTCTACAAGACTGAGGGGACCCGATTATTGCTGCGAACGTCGAACAAGAGTTTGCACGCAATTGCGAACGTCGTTTATATATACTGTAAAACGATATCAGTTTCTGTAGACAACGATAATAATAATAATAATAATAATAGTAGTAGTGTATAAACGATTACTCGTATGTAATTCTATATAGAAAACGTTTTCTACGAAGCGAAATTAACGTATCCGATCGAAGCGTGTTCTCTATTATGAACACAATTACGTAATATTAGTTTTCAGTTGTGTTATAATTGTAATTTTGTCGTATAATTTCGTCTATATCGATCAGATTAATGATTTTGATAAAATATTAGCAGCGTTGAAATTTTTGTTCTATTTCACTCTTTTTTTTTTTTTTTTGGAAATGTATTGATTTTGCTACAATATATAGAAAATTGATAGATAATATACGTAAAATAAATATATATATATATATATATATATTTTTATTTAAATCAATTTATATAGCATAAACAAAAATATATTTGAACGTAGATAATAAAAGACTGAAAAAAAAATATCGCGTGAAATAATTAAATTTGATTTAGAAAATTCAATAGAACAAACTGTTATTTAAACTCGTTTTCAGTAAGTTTGAGTTTGAATTTTCATGTTTAATTTATTCAGATATAATTGTGTTAGAAGATTTCATGTGTTATTTTAGTTACTTTTTGTGTAAAAAAAATAATGACTATCTTCTTCAGTCAAAAAAAAATATATTTTAAAGTAGCATTTTTAGTTTTTATTAAATAATCTTTAAAAATATCGTAAATATTAGATATATAATAGTTTATTGTTTAAAATTAACTGTTTTCAAATTAAATATTGAATTTTTAGTGAAATTGAAATATATATTATAATTATTAAAAACTTTCAATTATTGAAAAAATAATATTCGCTGCTAAAATTCGAAAATATTTAATCTAAATATCTATATCTAAAAATAATAATAAAAATAAATTTTAATTACATGAGAAAGCTGTTTAAATTAGTATCAACATTGGGGTGATTTTATAGTGAATATAGAAATTTTCGGTAATAAAAATGGATTTCGACTGAAGAATTATAGTAATTTCTGATAGACATAATTTATAGCCTGAATAGAAAGAAAAATTGCCTTTGTGACTGGTGAGTTTATTTTTGTTCAACGTTAAGAGATTTTCTCATCCCTAGTGAAAATAGGCAATAATGAGACATTTTCCATTAATCATAATCAATATGTCCATCGCTCACATATAGATTTGATATAATTATAATTTTTCTTCTTATATATTATATATTGATAATATTTTTGTTTAATAAAAAATTCGATCAGAGGATTCGTGTCATTTATTTATTATATATTATTTCAATTCGTTGATATACTAAAGTTTTGAACAAATATATTTATATATATATATATATATATATATATATATATATATATATATATATATATTAAATATTATATATAAATTTAAAATTTTAAAAAAGGGTTTCGTTTTTCATTATTTATTTCGATTTTATCATATATTATTATATATTGTTATTATATAATGTGGAAATCTTTTAGTAATATTCTTTTGAATAGCTTTTCAATATTTTCTTTTGAAGCTCTTATCTATATTTGCTAGCATACTTTTTATTTTTGACGATCAATTGAATCCATTCAATTTCACGTAGAATTGATATTGTAGAGGCCAGTGATTCTAAACCATTTCAATCGAAAATAATACTTACGTCAATATCTATAAATTGAATAAATATTATATTGAAAATATTTCATAAAAGTTTAATACAAAATATATTTAAAAAATATTGATCTAATCTTTATAACAATCGTTTTAAAAAATTAAATTAATATATTATTCGTATTAAATTGAATGTTTGTACGATAGATTTAGCACAGTTTATTACTTAATATATTTATATGATAATTAATAAAATTAATGTGGGTGTATTTTGAGGGAATTAAAATTTTGAGTCACGGTTGATATGTATAAATTCTAAAAGGATATATTTGCCATTAACTAAAAAGACGACTCGTGCAAAATTGCCTATGTAATCTCGACGCTGCAGATATATAACGGTTCGTATACCTTTGTAAAGTGCTTACACAAGAGGTATACAGATATAAACATCGTATAATATCACGGTTACATTTCGAAAACAAGGGTATTATGAGTCGGGTGGAAAACCGGGTGGAAAATGGGTGAAAAGCGGGCGGCGGGTTAAGATGGGCGGACGTTATATGAGAGTTTTCACCGGGTGAACTGTTGTGTGAAAGTCGCTTTAAGATAGAGCGGTTCGCGTTCAAGGGCCGCTGCACCGGACCGAATTTCCCTGATTTTCACACGTGGAAAAGCGTGCGCGCGCGCGGGGGGGGGAAGGGTGTACTCGCAATTTATGGACGTCTACTGTTATTGGATTCCACGTGGAAAGAATGGGCGCGACGACGGCGAAAATAGAGCGGTGAGAGAGGGAAAATTCCGGGGGAGGGGGGCGAGGCAGGTAGGTGGAAAACGGAAAAACGAGCTAGAGAAGTGGGGTAAACGGTCCGGAAAAGCGTCTCGCGACTTGTATACAGGTTGTAGCGCATAAATAAGACTATACAGTTTTAATTGATGTCGCAATGAAAATTGGGCACACTGTGATAATTTATTATTATTTTTTTATAATTAAATAATATTAATATATTAACATGTATATAGTATAGTATAAATTTAATATATTTCGAAATTAAAATCAAGGATATAGTATGTATATTTTTACATGGTAATCGTAAATATTTTACTTGATTACATATTTTCATCGAAAATTGCCAATCATCGTCGCGTAAAAATTAATAAAACGAAACCTTAATAAAATAGAATATCACGAAATAAAATCAACAATATATATATATATATATATATATATATATATATATATATATATATATATATATATATATATATAATATTTATATATATATATATATTTTTATTTCAATTCACATCAATTACAAATCTTAATATAATCAAGAGTGGACTAATTATTTTTCGGAGCACGCTGTATATGCATACATATAAGCTTGCACGTGGCGTATCCACGCTAAAGCTTTGATTGATACGTAACACGAATACCATACACGTGCGCGTGACGTGTACGTATGTACAGCGTGTGCGAAAAATATACGGAATGTATTTTTTATGAGTTATTTTTTTCTCTTCTTTTTCTCTCCTCGTACCAGGATGAATATTTATTTCGCTGTATAACGATCTGTACACACACACACACACACACACACACACACGCATACAGGCACACATTTGTATATTATATAAATGTTGTGTGCGCGTTACGAGTCTCTTATAACACGCGTTATTATTTAAATGGAAATATATATTTTTGGATGCATTGAAATTTTCAATTTAAATTTAATTTATTTACAAAAAAAAGCCTATTTCGTATTTTATTTTATTTAATAAAAATATTGTTAATATTTATTATTTATTATATTGTGTAAATATAATTTTGACACATGTCTATTGGTGGTAATGTACATGTTAATTAAAACAATTTTGATCTTTAAGTTTTCCATATTTAATAAAAAAAAATATAATAAACTATAGTTTATTGTAAAAATAATATAATATTCAGAAAATAAGAATTCTAAAAATAAATCTATAGAGTATTTCACTTTTTTTCCGAGGACAACTATACACGTTTGCCTATTTGCACATGGGTCTACTTGAAAATAATTGATGTTTCTTTCTATATTTGTATTTATATGTACACAATATGTATATGTAAATAAACTTATTTATCGAATATGATATAACGTAAATCGTTTATTTTTATTGTTATTTTTTTTTATATATATTATATTATATATAATATATTTTTGAAAATTATACAATATAACATAACGTATTAATTATGATTAATTGATAGATTCTTATTTATTGATATAAATAAAAAATTATTTTTTTATATAGAAAAATATTTTCGTATAATAATAATAAATTGAAATTGTATTTTCGATATACAATTCGACATTATATAGTAAAAATTCAATTTTAAACGGATATCAATTTATATATATATATATATATATATATATATATATATATATATATATATATATATATATATATAAAGACCGTTTGTTTTTCTAAATTACGCGAAAGGGTTGAGAACGTTCAGGGATTTTCAATTTTTTTTTAACCGCGGACCGTAACGAGCAGCCCCCGAATAAATTTCTCATTTTCCCATTTCGACGGAATGTAAATTTCGCTCTCTCCCCTTTTGAAAGTACAACGGGGGTTCTTTTTTTTTTATTTTTTTTTTTGACATTCAAAACCTTAAGAAAAATAAGGCACGACTTCACCTTTCATTGCTTGATATAAATCATTCCTTGTACAAAATGCGCCTTAAGCGTTCATTTTTTTTTGTCGCGTAAAAATTTTAATATACGTTATTATGACGCGACTGAATAAGGACGCTTTTCAGTATTTTAACATTCAAAGGATGGCTGAAATGTTTAATTGTGAGTCCTTGGAATGAATAGAAAGCGTCACTTTATTTTATTATGACATTATGAAGGATATTCTTATTATTCTGTATGATATATTAAGTGTGAAAATGATGTATGTTCCCTTATATTAATATATATATATATATATATATATATATATATATATATATATATATATATATATATATATATATATATATAAGTATTATGAATATTAAATTTAATTATATTGTTGTTACGAAAGGTCGTTTTAAAACCATGACCTCATTTAGAATTAAATTTATAATTTTATATCTTTAAACTTCTAAAGCCATATTTGAAGGATGTTGTCTTAAAATTAATAATTTTATTTATTATATATAAGTAATGCTATATAATTTTAAATATTTAAATATATAAATTTAATCGCGTATTAAAAAAAAATAAATCAATACATATGACTAATTTTTCCTTTAATATATGGTATAATAGAAGAAAAATAGATACGAATATACAATAAATTCATTATGTTTCGTGTAAAACTTTAAGTTTTCTTTGAAATTTTTCAACCGTTTCCTTTCTTCCTTTTCAAAGTCGGAGTTTAGTTCTGTAACTAATCTAAAATTTTTATTGAAGAAGTTTATTCGATACTGAATTTCTCATATCGAAAATATGTGTTGTATAACAAAAATTGATACAACACATATACGATATATATATATATGTCATTTGTGTGTAATTTGAAATAAAAGTTGACAATATTACGAAAAAAATTTTTTTTTTAATATTATTATTCAAAACATTATGAATTATGTTATTTCATCATCTAAGTTATTCATATTAAAATATATAGAATCAATCCTTCGATACATGAATCAGTCCTAAACAAACAGAATAGAAGAAGGCTTCGGTACAAGACTTGGCACTTTGCATTATTTTGATACGGTAACAATTTTCCGAATGCTATATATGTAAATTATTATATTATATTTTACATAATACCGTATGCGACCGTATATATAAAATTTTAACGTCACCATGGGTATTTATGGCGTAACGGCGTAAGTGAAAAATTTGATTCAAATTGAATTTCCTCTCGTGGAAACGTGTCGACGATTTTTCCGTTTTGAAAATTTTCTCCCCTATGTCGCGATATTAAGTTGTGCACCGTTTTTCTTTTGACCTTAATTTTTGTATGAATATTCTTCGTTTTTTTTTAAATTTTTTTTTTTGTTTTATGAAGTCACAGTTGAAAATTTTTACGACTGTCAAAAGTGAAATTTGCATTGAGCTTGATTGCGAAATTAAATTTTACGTTTTATGGTATATATTTTATAGTTGTGCTCAGTATTTTTGATAAATTTTTAGAAAAAAAAAGAAAAATCAATAATTACTGCTGATTTATAGGGAATATTGATCATAACTATCGTTAATTTAATTATTTTTTTTTTAGTATATGAAAAGAAACTTTTTTAATCGGTTTATTTTGACGAAAATATAATTAACGACCGATATGTATTATTTTTATTTAGTCCAAATATAAAATAAAGTTTTTATAAAAAAATCAAAGATGGAAAATTTTTTAAATAAAATAAAAAAAAAATATATATATATATATATATATATATATATAAATATATTAAAGAATATAGTTTCTATAGAGTTATATACCTATGGTATATGGAAAATTTTTATATATTTATTTTATAATAATTTTTCTAAATAAAAGGTGTCTTATATAAATAAGATTTGCAAATGCAGGTGACATTTCTGTCTTGAACCCCGGAACCTTCTGTGCTCTGAACAGACATGTTATTTACTGGGTTACTAGGTTTCTATGAATATGTTACCTATACGGATATTACGAATGTCATCTTATTGCATATAATTAATTTCGTATCCTGTATATTATATATAAATTATTCAGATACAAACGCGAAACGTGTAATAATAGTTCAACGGTAAATTTCGCTTATTCGTATATAGATAATAAACTGGGAGTTTGACTCGTTATTATGCTTATACATCTAAATTAATGATGTTGAATATAATCGTATATATATATATATATATAAATGGTGTTCAAAAAGTAACATATTTATTTATATTAAAATTCATCTATATCAATCTTCAATCCTTTGAAATAATCACCATTAGATATTTTTATATTTGTTTGAGCGATTTTTCAAACCTTAAAATACTTATGGAATTTGATTTTCAGGAGAGCTTTAAATTTTATTAGCAATGCAATATAATTATATATATATGCTTATAAATTTATATTTATTTAATCTTTTTATAATAAGCATGGAGTCATACATGGCGAATATGGTGGTAGGTGTGTATTATTACAATGTTTTTTGCTAAAAGTTTTATTAGATATATATTTTTATTATAGTTGTATTAAACGTCACTAATATTTAGAAATATAATATATTGATTATTTAGTCTCTATACATATTTTTTTCCAAAGAATTTTTTTTTTGTTATCAATATATCTATTGTATATAAATATGTCTGGAGGCTTTAGAGCTAGAAATAGTCGTCATTCTATTGATTTAATAATATCTTATTTATATATATATATAGTATACTCACATAAATGTATATAGGTGCTGAAATGAAATTATTTTCGAAGGACGCCGAAATAATTGAAGCAAACAATAAAAGTTAACGCCGCATATAACAATGTCGCAAATCAATACGTTTCACGCGCCGGAACGTTAACGTTGAGTCGAAATTTCGCATCTCTATAGCCGTAAACGTGTGACGTTAACGTTGCGTAGAAGTTATTCGGTGGTCCGCGTATTGTTTTCGACCCTAACCCGGTTAATGGGACCCCGAGGGAACCGCGACGACCGTACACATCCTTTCGTTCATTTAGAAGAAACCGTCTGTCCGTTTCGTTTCATCGCATCGGTGTACGTTTTTGTGTTGGTTTCCATTTTACGTTAGTGGAGGTCGGGTCCGTCTGACAATTTCCCCGTGGCTCTCCGAAACCCTACAATCAATTATGCAAAGGCCCTTTGATCCGGCGTGACCGCGTAAAACGAGTCCGCGAACAGCGCGGTCGCAATCTATATGCAAATTCGCAACGGCTAGTACGCTGTTTATTTGCATATATTTCGTACGTTTCAAATTCGTGTGTCGTGCACAGCCTCAAAATGACGTATTCCTAATAATTCTTAATATAGTGCATTGTAAATTAATTTATGAATATACAAAAAAAAAAAAAAAAAAGATCAATTCAAATATAAAAAGAATTTATTAATTGTCGATAAAGCGATAGAGGAAAATATTGAAAAATTGAAATCGACGAAATATTTAACAACAAAACATTCTTTTGAAATAATAATTTTCATGAAAATTGAATGAAAACGAACGAGTCGAAGCGAATTTTTCCGTTTCATCGCTTGAATTTTACAATAAATTACGTCTTTTTCACTGGAAAATTTGAAGTAAACAACATCGATTTTTATAAAATCATATATATTTTTTTTGTCTCAGTATTCTGAATATATATATATATATATATATATATATATATATATATATATAATACAAGTTTCATAACGATAAACTAGGCCTGTTTTTAGATTTTTAACAATGAAAATATTTTTTTGATTAATCGTATAAATTGTAATGTAATACAATATATTGTATATAAAGAAAATCATTTAAAATTCTCCGCATTCATATTTTCATCAACGATATCTTTTTTACACATTTTTATTGTTGTATTTTTTTTTTTAATATTATTACATTCTTCGAGTAAACAAGTGATAAAGGCGGATATACACTCTCTAAAAACGGAATCTAGCTCAGCTTAATACACGAGGTGTAATATTTCAACATCAGCTATAATACGTCTTCCTTTTCTTATTTTTCTTTTTTTTTTCATTTCTTTTTCACTTGAATATTTCATATTCGGCATTATTTTTACGATCTGGAAAGTTGAAATTTTGGCGTGCGAAACTCGAAAGACGGGTGACGTATGAAGCTGTTAGCGCAACGTCTGCGTACTTTCAGTTGATGTTCCCTGATCATTGCAAGACGTAAAAATTTTTGACACATATTTATATATATAATAACACATATTTATGTATATATTTTTATATAATTTTTTGACACACACATACATATATATATATATATATATTTTTTTTTTCATTTTATCTCAGCTTCGCATCCTCCTAATTTGGATATATTGGATATCAAATAGATATTTTAGTCGTTCAATATCTAAATTAATGTTTTAGTTCAGAAGTTTATTATTAACATTTATAATCATTATTTTTATCTTTATCCATTTTAAATCCAGATAATCTTTCGAAAAAGTGTGGTCAATTCTTTTTTGACAAAATAATGTCAATATTTTATAATATTTCAGATTTGAGATTTTTTTTTTACATTATTATTAAAAAATCTATAATATAGTTATAAAAATATATTTTTAATCCGGAAATTCTAATGAAATACTTCAGACTTAAAATGAATTATTATTAATTTGTTGAGTATAATAGAAAAATTTCCGGAATATCTTTGATCGCATAATTATTATAAAATGGCATGTTTTTTATAGTATATTTTAGATCAAATTTGTTATATAAGAATATTATTTGAAATATTTAAGAGAGAAAAAATATTTTTATTATAATTTTATCAAAATATAAGGAAATGAGTAAATTTAAAGAATAAAGAATATTATAAAAGGTTCAAAAGTTAATGAAAGAAATATATAAGCAGTCACGTATAAAAGATTAAAGATGTGACGCATTAAAAAAATATTATCTTTTATGAAAAAAAAAATATTTATATATATTCATTCAACCGAATATATAATTATATAAAACGCAAGATTTTAAAAATAAAATTAATCTAAAGGTCATAAGTTAAAGATAAAAGTTGAAAAATAATAAATTTTCGTGCGGTTACTTTAAATGTATGTGTGTTCGCTTTATCAAATTACATCTAATGAATTATGTATGTGGATTTTAGTGGA